>CM062813.1:262321945-262921945 GCA_031772625.1 Pinus tabuliformis | reverse complement strand
TCTTACCATTGTATAGTGAAATCATTTTTTAGCAACAAAGGTTAAAGAAGTGTTTACGGGTTCATTGAAATATTGGTTTTTGTGTTCTGGGTTTTGTTTGAGCTTTAATAGATTGATATTTGCATGTTTCAGCCATAATGGGAAAAAAGGTTTTTTTGTCTCCTTCACCAAAAACTTTTCTTTCTTTTTTATTTGATTGCCTTTACTTAGAATCATTGTGTTTAAGCATTAAACAAATATTTTCTAGAGATTCTATTTTGCATGCTAGTTGTAATTTAAAATTCTGTCCTTCTATTCATGCATAATAACCCCCTTTTGGCCTCTATAACTTTTATTAGAGTTGGTAATAATCATTTTCGTCATAATTAATTTATGGTGTCAAATTATGATCTATATATGGTTCCATTATGTATTATCTTCCTTGTTATTTTGGTTATGATTTTGATTAACCAAAATAACAGTTATTATTATTTTCCATTGTTTAATCTCTATCAAATTGTAAAGACTGTATAAAGTCAAGCATCCACACAAAGGGTTATATAAATCTGAATAAGTTTTTTTTCCCAACAATGGTCTTTAAGGTTACGGTTATGGCTTGGATTTCTCCTTTCAAACCCCAATTGTCAAATTGTAATAAAAATTAAAACTTTTCTGTGTATAGTCAATTTCTGTTAAATACAAAGAAACCCTAGTATAATTCTTCTTGGTTACAATTTAAATGTGTTTCGATGTTTTCCAAGAGTATAATATTATTTCTCTTACATTGTTTCCTTATTGTACATAGGTAGAGAATCAGTCTAAGCTTTTTCCAATTATTCTTATAAGGTAATTACTCATTGATAATATGCATAATATTTCTTTTACATTCTCTGAGCTCGCTCTTACTATATAGTGTATTCATTATTGTGGCTTATTTCCTATGTAGGTAATTGCATAATTTTTACCCAAAGTCTATTCGTGTTGTCGTACTCGAGTTAGGTGAGGTTCTGCTCCTAGTTACTTATATTCTTTAATAAGTTGGAGGTATTTCATATTTTAGCCTATTCTTCTACATGGACAAGAATTACTTATATTTGAAGGCCAAATTCCATTTGTTGGAATTATGTACTAAAAATTTAATGCCTTGCGTGGAATTTTTTGTTCCTTGAGAACTAAAACTTCTTTTTAAAGCCGTAAGCCTCCATTATAATATATTATGAATTTTCTTCTGGTAAACATTAATGTTTATATATATATATATATATATATATATTATAAGCTTATAATGACTATTTTCTATATTTGACTTCTTTACAGTTGTTTTACAACATTTTCAAAAATCTTATAAAGTTTTTCCTTTAAACATTTAATAACCTAATGTTTCATTTTGGGCACAATATCATTGTGACTCTTTTCTGCTCATTGTTTTGAGATCTAGTATTAGTTATAGAGTTAGACTACAAGTCCTTATTAAAGAAGTCTTTTATACAATATGTTTAGCTCTCGAAATTTGTACAATAAAATTCTATTGTACTCCTCTTTATACTATATTGTTCACTTAATTATGTTGAACGAGGTTTTCCTTGCTACGAATATATATATATATATATATATATATATATATATATATATATATATATATAGATATATATATATATATATATATATATATATATAGAGAGAGAGAGAGAGAGAGAGAGAGAGAGAGCCTATTTGTATGATTTTTCTCTATTTATTGTACCAAGAATTACTATGTGCACTTTCAACTACTCTATTACATTTCCACCTATCTAGATAGTCTTTTGTATTTCATAAAGAATATATTTCTATCAAACATTTAGACAATATATTTATCATGCAACTAATTCTCTAACACTGTACCATTTTATTCAAAATAATCATGAGTTCATACATGTACTTAATTACATGTTTTCCATTATGTTGAAGAAAATTCCATTTCACTATCTAGCATTTACAAATAAATTTTTATTTTTATTCTACATCATTATTAACTTTTCTAACTATGCTATACAAAACGAGCAATTATAAATACTATTGTGTACACTTTTCAATCAATAACCATTTTTCTTTCAATGTTTTCAAGTTCAATAAAACACAAAAACAACTTTTTATTCTTTTTGTCAAACAAAATAATTACAAATGTTAGAAATACTGACTTGAAAATAATTTTCTTTGGAATTAAGAGTCAAGGCTCCTCCCAACCTTGACATAACAATATGCTAATGCCCCCCCAAGCAAACTAGGCCTACAATCCTTCTCTTGTCTATTACTTCTTGCTTCTCTTTAGTCTCTCCATTATTGCTCTCAGAATAATGAGACAAAAGAAAGTAGAAACACCAAATATTATCTCATCTACCACCTTTTTGGTGGTTAATAACTTCCTCCACCTCACCAATAGGTGGCAAGTAGTTATCTGGTCATTAATGAGATCTTATTTCCCATTCTTGAGGACAACTTCCTATCTTCTAGGAAACAATTAATTGGCCAATATAATAATTTTTTAATTAAATCTAATCATTCAAATTAGATGCCTAGGAATTCTTGATCGGTAATAACACTTCCACAATAAATTGCATCCTTTTTCTCTTCCAACCATTTATAATCAACAATTATTATTCCAGGTTTTTCTTTATTCACAAAATAAAACATAATAATTACAACTTTACAACCAGTTATTTTCGATAATAAATTCCTAATAATTAAAATGTTCATCTATCTTTCAATGTAGCATACTTAACCAGAATAAACTTATGCACATTTAATTACAAACAAATCATTAAGCCATGGGATATCACATCCTCCCCCATTTAAATTTTACATCATCCCAGTGTCTAATCAACATCCTTTTTTTTTAAACACCTTCTAGTTTTTAACTAAATAGAGAAGGATATGATTCTTTGAAAGAATCTTCCAACTTCCATGTTTCTTCCTATCAAGTGAAATGTTTCCATTGAGCCTTCAATTATGTTACATCTTTATTCCAGAGCGTAACTACCCTTCAGTCTAGAATATGCAGTGGTTCTGGTAGGAACTCTCCATTTGATTCCACCTATCAACATGCCAATAAATTACATGAGATGGATTGTGTATATATTTTTTCAATAAATAAATCTTAATATTGGCTGCAAGGGCTAGTTGATGAGCTATAGGTCCAACTTGAGTTAACACCACAAAAGCTCCATAATATCTTGAAGATAAATTGGCACATTTGCCAAGTATGAGTATGCTCTTCTTGGGCTTGACCTTTAAATACACATGATATCCCACATTAAATTATTTTTGAGTTCTCTTCAAGTATGCATAATTTTTCTTACAATCTTAGGTTGTTTTTAAATATCATTTAACCTGCTTTACCACTTCTTCCATTTTTGTTAACGCATATGGTCCTAATACCAATCTATCTTCAGGATTATCCGAACTTAGATGTACCTTTAATCTTGTTCCATACATGAATTGGAAAGGGCTCATTTTCAAGGAGGTTTGATATCAATTGTTATAAGAAAACACTACTAGATGCATTTATTTCTCCCATTTATTTTGTTTGTATTTAATATACATCCCTAACATATCTTCCAATATTTGATTCGTCCTCTTTGTTTGACAATTAGTTTGAGTATGATATGATGAACTAAAGTTTAAATCTTTTCTCTTATTTTCAGAAACCCATTTTTAAAATTTGGATGTGAACTTTGTATCTCTATCTGAAATTACAACTTTAGGTATCCCATAAAGTTTGAAAATTTCCCTCATGAAAATTTCTACAATGTTTATGGCCTTAAAGGTGGATTTGACTAGGATGAAGTATGATTATTTACTAATTTTATCATTCATGACCATAATGGATCCATTTTTTTTCCTAGTATTTGGTAATCCAGTGATGAAATCCATTGAAATTGTCTCCCATTTCCATTTTGGTATGGGTAGGGGTTGAGATAACCCATCAGGATGTTGATGATATGCTTTAACTTGTCGGCACTCAAGACATCGAGCTACATATTTTTCTATCTCATTTTTTATGTCTGGCCAGTAAAAATCATTTCTCAATATAGTAATCAACTTCTTGTAGCCTAGATGACCAATCATTGCCTTTTTATGCAACTCATCTAAGAACATAAAAATTAGATTTATATCATCATGTATATCAATTTTTCCTTTAAAAAACAATAAATATTGGTTGTCGAATGAAAAATCACTCCCCTTCTCATCCAATATTTCCATTTTCTACACCTTTTCTTTGATTTTTAAATACTGTGAATCAGAATTTGCAACTATCTTGACTTGATCTGTCCAATTTGTTGACCAACTTGATGTTGATGCAATACATATTTGATTAAGCTTTCTGCTTAAAGCATCAACTATTCTATTTCCTTTCCCTTTAATATGTGTAATATCATAATAATATTCACTAATAAATGCTAATCATCCTGCTTGTCTAACATTTATATTAGGTTGATCAACAAATATTTGAGACTAACATTATCTGTCCTTAACTAAAACTTTCTCCGTATTGGATAATGTCTCCACATTTTGAATGCATAAATGATGGATGCCAATTCTAGATCTTGAGTATCATAGTTTTTCCAATGCTCTTTTAGATTTCTAGATTCATAATAGATAACATGACCATATTGCATCAAAACTCCTCCTAGGCGTTCCTTATAAGCATCTATACACACCACAAAGTCCTTATTGAGATTAGCCAATTTTAAAATTGGAGTTTTGGTCAAAAGTTGTTTTAGCTTATCAAAATTGTCTTGAAATTTTTGACTCAACTCAAAATTAATCCATTTCTTATGAAAGTAATTGGATATGAAAGCTTGGAAAATACTTCTATAAATCTCCTACAATAGCATGTAATTCCCATGCAGGATCTAACTTCTTCTACATTTTTAGGTGCTAGCAACTCCATTATTGCCTTTATATTTTCTAGATCAACAATAATTCTTTCTTTTGATATTACATGTCTTAGATAGTGAATATTTATTTATTTATTATTATTATTATTTTTATTTTTATTTTTCTGATAAAATGAAAATTTACTAATCTGCCATACCATGATGGTGTGAACGATGGCCCTCCAATGATTGAGTAGATACTCTTTTCGACCTAGTTTGAGATGCTCCTAATGAAAATGAAATTTATTATAAATTAGTTTAAAGCTAAATTGATAAAAAATCAATTCCATATGTATGCATACATATGATTATATTCAAATATATATATATATATATATATATATATATATATATATATATATATATATATATATATATATACACCACGATGTCCATGATGGACCTCCCCCTCTAGTAGATGCATGAGACTCGATTAATGCTTGCCTCAAAGAATCATGTGGCAAATGCTCATCCATGATATGGATATCTATAGATATATAGATACATGATCTTTTAAAATTTACTTCATGCATTTACAATTCTTTTTAAAATTGCTATTTAAAAAGATTAAGAATTCATAAAATTGTTGTAACCCTTGAAGTTACCTTATGCATTTAAAAATCTTGAAATTTCTATTTAAAAATATCAAGAATTCAGAAAATTGATGTAACCCTTAAAGTTACCTCATGCATTTAATTGATGTAACCCTTGAAATTACATCATGCATTTTAAGATCTTAAAATTTCTATTTAAAAACATTGAAAGAATTCAAAAAATTAATGTAACTATCTGAAGCTCCTCATTTAAAATACAGTCAAGACTAAAAACACAAATGTTGAAGCACGCATATTTTGAAAATTAAATACAAAATTTTCTAAAACATGTCAAGTTCACCAAGTTGTGCTTACATAGTGGGGGCACACTTGGTATAGAATTTAAAAAAACACATGGTCATAAAAAACAACACATTTATAACTAAAAAACATACACATATCAAAGATATCTTACAATGTCCATCAATAAATTTTGATGGACAGTTTCTTAACACTAATTCATCTTTCACACACAATCCTAAATTGACATTGCCCCATACAATAGATCACTCACATCATATTAACATTTTCATAATGTCTTATGCTAAATGATTGAAATTGTCTAACAATATATTTTTCTTCTACAAGAATTTGCTTTAATGTCTCCTTTTTAACTTTCTACATGCCTTTCATCTGGTTTCACATAAGTTTAGAATTGGTGAAAACTACAATTCCACTAGATCCATACTCAGTTTTTCCTAATCCTTATATCAATGCAATATAATATGCTTCATTATTTATTGTTCTTCTAGGTACATTCATTTTCCTTAAGAGGACTTTGTCCGTCGCAATATTACATAGCACTTAAGTAATCACTACTTTCCCTGGATTGGGATAACAAGAAACATCTATGCATAATGCCCATTTTAAAACCATGTTTAATGGGTTTTCTAATACCTGTAAAAAACAAATTCAATAAAATATTAAATTCATTTATTGTAAATGCCTTAGTTTATGGGAGAATGATAATAAATAAATATCTATTGTGATTGAATAGTGGAATACTACAAGGATTTATGAATAATATATTTATTTATTGTAAATGCCTTAGTTTATGGGTGAATGATAATAAATAAATATCTATTGTGATTGAATAGTGAAATACTACAAGGATTTAGCCTAGTTTTTGGATCATCTTCTATGTTCTCCTTCGTAATTTATACAACGTTTGCATATGACATCTAAATTTATACAACATTTTCATACATCATTAATTTACTATTATAGTTCATTAGGGAGGTTCGTTGGAGGAATTTTTTGCGCTATTAGTTTACTGTTATTGTTCATTCGGGAGGCTCACCAGAGGAATTTTCTTCGTTGTTGATGCACTAGAGGAATCATTAGTAGAGTACAACCCCTATGTTGGACACTCATGTGTACCTTAGTCTACTCATTCAAACCAAAAATTTTGTTGTTTGTGGTTGAATTTTTTTAATTTGGACATTCTTTGAGAGATTTATGAATCCAAAATTGATATCATATTCTATAAGAGGTTTGTGCTGCTCCCACCTTTTAAATGTGATATATAGTAATTACTTCTAGGAAGAACTAGATATACTAATTGTTTTATTTATCCATTTTATTGAAATAATGGTGAAAACAAAAAAAAAGACAATGGATCTCCAACTAGGGTGATGAATTATTGCTGGTGGGAAACGAGACCAAAAAACACTGCAATTAATTAATAAAAAATATGGTTGGGTTTGACCGTAGCATGATCTTGGTTGGGTAAAAGGCCAAATCATAATCATATTTCCAAGTGGAGGCCCATTAGGTTGTGTTTCAATTGTGAATTTATTGATAGTTGGGGGGTTACAGGAGAGGAATATTGTTAAGAGAGAAGATAGGCTCATTAAAGAGGTTGTTGGGTAAGAGAGAGGCTTGGGTAGAAGAGCATCAGATACGAGAATATGGATATAGGAGGTTACAAAGAGTTCACTAAGTGGAGGGGAAAATTCCTAAAAAGAGTAAGGTAAGAAAATCAATGAATGAGAGGATAAGCAATCAATTAGAATTAGGAAGTGTAACATTAATGGAGATAGAACAAAGGAATTGATTTGAATGATGTTATCAAGACTAATTGAAATAGAGAGATGCATTTGCAGACATGTGAGAATTAAAGAATGAAGAACATCTGCGTCATAGAATGTAATGAGTGAGTGAAGTGATTTTTTTATGTAACAACCATGAAGGAGGTCATCTTTAAACAATATTTGTTCCATGAAATGGAGGACTACTTGATAAACTATTTTACTCGTACTAATACAAATTTGAAGTATTAGTGGTTCAATGATATTAAATTGTCAAACTTTCAAACTCTTTTTCTTAGCTTGATCAAATTTAGTAATTTTCCCCATGCAACGTTACGAAGAAAGACTTGTCCTACATACAGGTCTCTAGTTTTTGCTTCAAAAACTAGAGTGACAGCATGTCGAGCATAGTGGGGTGTACAACCTGAACAACAACATGCTGGAACAGAGGGTGGGAGGTAGGATTTTAGTTTTTTTGCATTTTTCTCACCCTGTAACTATAATTTTAACTACAACAATTTCTATTTGGTATTTATTTATGTCTTTTGTTTTAAACAGGTGGATAATTGGGGTTACACACCAATGTTGGATCGCTAAATGCGTCACAACAAGGTCAGAAGGAAAATAGTTTTATTGCCCAACATCAAGCAATAGTTTAAGATTCTCTTGCAACTGCTTCCTAGTATGGAATTTTTTTTTGTATATCTTGTAGCATAGGCAACACAGTTTATTTGTGTATTTTTATCTTGACCTTTTTCTCAAGTAAGAAACATAAATATGTGTACCATTTTTTCTATGGTTTTGCATCAGAGGGTATGGAAATAGCTCAAGGGCATACTTCACGACCTATTTAAAGAGTATCTTTATGGTAACTTGTTAAGTAGTTATGTGTTGGTATGATGCCTTGAATATGTTAAGGTTTAAACTATATATTGAAATCCTTGTTTCTATTAATATCTTCAACAGGACCCAAAGGAAGGCTAACTGATTTTGACGTTTGTCTTGAGTAGTTTCGTAAGGTATGTGTTTGTTCCCAGGAGATTTCACTGTGTGTGATTATTGGAATGACAAAGATTTCAATGTGTGATTATTGAAGTGATTTATTTTTGAGAGGATAATTTTGTCTCAAACTAACTCAAGATCCACTGGATTCGAAAATTATTTGAATGGTCTGATTGTTTTCATGTAATCCTTCAACAGAGAAGTAAAGAAAAATTTCTATTTTAAACGCTTTACAATGAACCTTGAACAATAGTTGCTATCCATATTTTATTTTTATTTGAAAGTACACTTGATTTGTCATATCTTAAGATTGTATGTGTTAGGCCTTACAATGAATCTAATTACACTATTGCTAAATGTATTACAAGTGGATAATCATATCATGTTCCTTTTGGAATGAAAATTATGTTTGTAATTGTACTTTCCAGTAAGGATTTAGTTCTTTTGGATCCCTCCGAGGAGAGTCATAAAAAGCTCAAGGAAATTTTATTTTTGGTAATCATGAATAGTCAAGACAAGTACTTCGCAGAGTTCTCCCGAGCATTCGCCAATCTAACTCACAACGTCTAATTTTGGCTAGTCACAATGTCTAAATTCAATGATAGAAAATCATAAAGAGAAAAATAGAAGCAAAGCTCTGGTATCTAAGTTTGACTACCCATACTGTGTGCAATTGTGTCTACAAATTGAATGTAAGATGATCATATTTTATCTTTGAATTTTCATTTTATAAAATTTAAATCCCAATCAAATCTAAGTACTCATAGGTGCAGTTGGGCATCTCCATACAAATTGTTTGAAGCTACTAGGCATATACTACATTGTGGGCTGAAAAAGAAAAAATGTTGTAGGGTCTTTGAAGAAGAAATTGACAAAGATTAAACCTGTGAGCTAGCCAAGCCAACAAGTTGTTTGAACCTAGAGCCTAGTGCCTACTGCTTTCGAGATGGAGAAGAATTGATGGTTGATTCTATCTACAATGTTGACCTTATGAAGGAAACATCATTCTTAGTAACATTGCATGCTTCCTCTGCCACTGGTTCAGTTTCATGTTCTAGTTAATTCTAAAGCAATTGGCAAGGATACTCAATGCACGCTATATTCAAAACCCATTAGCATGTTCACCTATCCTTAGAGATGATTTCTTTGGATAAACCTGTCACCAGGATCACTAATCCCTCTACAATACTTTGCTCATCTTATTGTGGAAAGAATTCACTGGCTCATATATAACTATTTTTGTGCAATCTGACACACCTGAAAGGTGATTCGATGGCTACATATATAACTATTTTTGTGTAATCTCACACACCTCAAAGGTGATTCATTTTTAATATATAATTTATGTGTGTATTCATTACTACCAATGGACACATCATTATATGCGTGGATTCCATGCGTATTCATGACCAGTAATCGACACATCATTATCTGCATGGCTTCCATGCGTTTAGGCACCGATAATTTTTTTATGCAATATATTTAACTAAAAGTGAAAATATTTTTCTTTTAGTCTTGAGCACAATCACAGCGGATACAACAATCCCTCTACAATACTTTGTTCATCTTATCACAGAAAGAATTCAATGGATGAACATATATTTGATGGATTGGCGACATATAAGAAGGACCCAAACATTGGTAGTGGAAGGTCCTAAGGAAGATTAATTCCCCTCTCAAAGAAAAATTACAATTTAGTTCCTCTATGATAAATACATTAGATGTCTCTCACACCTTCCTTCCTTTTGCTTTTTCCTTGAAATCTCTTGTAAAAAAAACATATCAGTTGTTTCTTGCATGCCTGGTTCGAATGACGAAGAGGCTGATAGGAGGAAGAGCATGAGGAGGCTAACAGGAGGAAGAGGAGGCTGCGTAATTCCTCTAGCGATGACGAGAAATGGCGCCAAACAATCTTGCAAAAAAACCATTAAAAAATTAAAAACAACAGTAAAAAATGCAGTAAAAAACCAAAAAATCTGAAATAACCTCCATGCCAACACATACGTTGTCGAAAAATCAATTCCTCTAGCACACTAACAGCGCAGAATTTTCCTCCAGCGATGAACAAACAATAACGGTAAACTAACAATGCAAAAAATCTTTCTGTGACATCAGGGCTATGATATATATAAACATTAATTCGACCGAACTATTATTTCAATTGAATTAACAATTCAGCTGAAAAAAGATATTTCTAGTTTTCCACCTCTTGCCAAAAATCTGTTTAATGGTCGGCGTTAATGTAAATCAAAATAATATTTCGGCCAAATTAATTTATGTGAGATTATGAATTTTTCGGGGACGTTTCTCACAAAAGTGTAACCCAACTTCACATGTTTACCCTTACAACTTTACAACCAACTATTATCAATAATAAATTATTGATAATTAAAAAGTTCATATGTCTTTTAATGTAGCATAATTAACCAAAATAAACTTATGCACACTTAATTACAAACAAATCATTAAGCCAAGGGATATCACAGAATGCCTCCATGCTAGATCACTATATGTGCTATAACTGTGAAGTACCGATGGTATGGTGGTGGAAGCTAAAGGATCCATATGCTTTTGGGGGTCTTATAACATGTGGCCTCACTATTGTATTAGTGAAGGAAAGGATTAAGCGAGAATTCTACTTGGTTAAAACTGAGGAGTTTTTTTTAGGCCTCAGAAGTGGAAAATTTGGGTATTAAACCCTATCCTTAAAGTTGTCAAGAGAAATTTACGGAATAAGTGCTTAATGCTTCAAAGTATTGGAAATTCAGGGAAGTTATTCCCCATGGTTATGTAGAGTATTAGAAACTCATGGTTTGTGTCCATAACCTTATATTTTGGTCACTAGCTAGTATGGGGATCGTGATGTAGTGCCACCTAAAAAGGGGCCATGGGACTATGACATATTAGGCCCCAAAGGTTATAGTATTTCACATTATGGAAAATTCCCAGTGTGGAATGACTCTGAGTGATGGTTGATGATTAACGATAGAATGTTTTGTTAACATGGAATTCTAGTGATGGCATCAAGATATCAAGACCTTGGACATTGAAGAAATTAGAGTATCTAGAACTCGAGAGAAAATCAGGGGTGACGCCATATTGACATCATCATTGATGATGTGATAATGCGACATGTACAATATATGTCACCTAGATTTGGCATTTTAGGTGTGGAAAATTTACAAACATGAGTGCTACATGGAGCATGTTAGCAAGTGCCACATGTAAAAGGACACGTGTTATGAATATAATTCATAACAAGTAAATAAATAAAATAAATGTAAATATTAAATAATCAAATATTGATTATGTTAAATATTCATTAAGTTAAGTGAAAAGGCATGTCTAAAAGACATGCCCCAGTCACAAAAGGACACATGCTTAGGTATATATATGTTGGTCCTCATTGTAACATTGATCACTTGTACATTTATATATATAATAAATTATTATTACAAATACCTCTTGTGTATTTTTACATTCAAGCCTACAAGCTATCAGTTTGGATGCTTCAGTGGTATCAGAGCCATGGCACACAATATAATGATTCGTGTCTTTGAACGTTGTTCGTAGCACAATGTGTCATTACGTTCACGTTCTGAATGCATTGAGAAGTTTAGTAAAATTCAAGAAGCATTTCAATGTTTAGAAAAATCATTTGCAGAAGTTAAAGCATGCAAAAGGAAATTGATAATAAGGAAGATAATAGTGACAATGAAGGATACATTGGAAGAAGAATTCGATCAAAAATTTGATAATGATGATGAAAATGATACAGATCAAGATGATGATTCTAATAATAATGAGGATGAATATGAAGTCGATAAGGACTATCTTGCCAAACAAGAAGATGAACAATATCATAACAATGAGGAAGATGATGAAGAAGGTCCACATGAAGATGAAAATGATCTCAACAACGATTGTGATGAGAAGGATAGTCAAAGTGGATATATGAAAACTAGAAAAGAAGACCACTCAAAATCAGAATCCAATTGGGAATATGAAAAAAAAAGTAGCTTATCTTGTTTCTCATTCGGGTTAGAATGAGCTTACAAAATCCCCCGAAATGCCATGGACCTCCAACGGAAAAATGTTGGTTGCCATACAACAACAACAAAATTATGGTTCTAAAATTGTCCCACATGCAATTCAAATGCGAGATCTGGATATTGAAGGTAAGAATGGATTGCATAAATTCTTGTCTAACAAACCTGAAAGTAAGGTACACAAGTTCATAGTGATAGCTAAGGATGATTCTCCCTCCTTAAATTACCTTAGAGATGTTGAAAAACAACAATATTGTGCAAAGGAGTAAGGTTTTGACGTGATTGAGGTTAATGCTTATGAGTGTTGTAGTGGAGCACTAGTGAAGCAAAAGTTTGGAGAAGTGATGGAATCACATGGCTTGAATAAATGGTCAGTTGAGGACATTGAGGGACTACAAGATAGTAAGATTTTAGATGAACATTATTTTTCTAGAAAGGAAAAAATGATGAAGGGAAACATGCTAAACAAGGGCAAGAATGAAAAGAAGTTTGCAATATTTTTTGCTGCTACTAAACGACCAATACACACTGAAAAGGAGAAACATATTTATGGTATTCATGAAAGACGTTGCAACCAGAACATAAGAAAGGCATTAATACTGTTTGAGGATGTGTATACCATCTTTGATGATGACCGGGGATTTATGGCAGCGTTATTACGGCTTGCTGAAATAGGGAATCACCCTGTAGTGTTGATAAGTAACCGGCACGATCTCTGTCTACCTCACCTCTTGGACAGATTGACAGTAGAATCTGAAATCCCTTCGGTGGAGGAATTAGTTTCCCATATAATCATGGTTTGCATTGCAGAGGGTGTCGCAATATGTCCTAGTCTAGTTGAGCACATTGTAAAGTGTTGTTCCAAAGATTTGAGAAAGATATTGATGCTTCTACAATTTTGGTGCCGAGGGAAGGACAACATTGGAGGAGATGGCCAGTTATGTCACATGTTCAGTCTAGATTTATTTGAATTGGATGTAGAACATCATGTGATTCCGAAGATGATGCCTTGGATTTTTCCTTGTCAGTTATCAGAGAATATAAACCTAGAGATTTCAAAAGCATTAGATAAGGTTAAAGAACAAGAATGGTTACATGAAGCAAAATTCGTTGAAGATTATGCTACCAGATACAGACTACATGCCACCATGTAGGCAGTGGAGCAGGCTAGCAGTGCAATACAGATGCATATCAATCCAGTAGTAGCAGAGGCCACCCTTCTAGATTTCCGGCGATCTCCTCATCCATACCAAGCATGCCAATTTATTCTTGAACAATCACATATGACTAATGCACGGTTTCAAGCTACAACATCATTTCAAGAAGCGGCATTACGAAAGTGGGGGTTTCTTTAGTCAATGAGAAGAATGGTTTGTGGATGTATTGTCTGCAGTATGCAGTGGCTAATGCTAATGCTCTGGAAGGCTATGTTCAAATCAAGGTTGCTACTGTTGCAACTATATTAATGAAGAGAAGTTGGCTTGAATTTGTTGAAGTGGAAAGAGAATTTTCTTTCAATGAGGTTAAACAAGCTATTTTAGGCGCTCACCCTCTAGTTGCCCGGAGCACAACGATTACTTTTCTAGAGTCATTGGTTTATGAATTTTCACCTTCAACTGCTAGTGCAATGGGGCTTCCTGTAGAGTTCCATGAAGACTGTCGGGCTTCCTTTGAATTGGGTTATTTGCAACGATTTTATAGCTGGGCTCAAGAAGCCACTTTCAGTGTAGCTCAAAGAACATTCCAAGGCACAGGAATGGAAGTAAAGGTTTGTTCTGCAGATTTGCGCCTCATGTCTCAAATTCTGAACTGGGATCTTCAAGGGAATGCATATCGTGTGGTTGGAGGCACGGTGATTATTGGGAAGAACAGACCAAATATTTTCTGATATTCCAAGGTTGTGACTGTTGCAGGTGTCAGCGTATACTCCGTGACGGTCTGTAGTGACTCGTGTGTGTGCTACAACGCGCCAATTCGCCGTCCATCAAACAAGCAAGCCGTCAACAACGTGGTCGGCTATCATTCAGAGTCATGGGTTGTCAACGGAGGTGACTCTTGGGTTGTCAAGAGATGTGGTCATCGATTCAGAAACAGTGCTTAGTGATTAGCGTTAGAATGTATAATTTTTTTTATATAATATATATAACTTATAGTTATACTATATATATATATAATTTATTAAAACAAATTATATTAAAACAAATAATAATAATTAGAGTTATTTAAAAAAACAAATCGATAGTCCTGGATTCAAGACAATGTTACCAAGTGAATTATACAAGCAGAGGTGTCAATGGTGTTGAGTTACATATGCTGAGATGACAAATGCAAACTAAAGGAAACATGCCGATAATAAGCTTTGAGGACAAAGCTTTTGAAGGAAAGGGTTATGTTATGAATATAATTCATAACAAGTAAATAGATAAAATAAATGTAAATATTAAATAATCAAATATTGATTATGTTAAATAGTAATTAAGTTAAGTGAAAAGGCATGTCTAAAAGACATGCCCTAGTCATGAAAGGACACCTTCTTAGGTATATATATGTTGGTCTTCATTGTAACATTGGTCACTTGTACATTTTTATATATAATAAATTATTATTACAAATACCTCTCGTGTATTTTTACATTCAAGCCTACAAGCTATCAGTTTGGATGCTTCAACACGCTAGTAGTGGGCACATGTCAGACAATGATTGGGTGTCAAAGATGTGAGGTGGAATGTTGAGATGGTACTCGCCTATGAATTTATCATTGAATTGTAGGGTATTTCAGTTATAGAGTTTTACTGATATCCTAGTGTTGGCATATCAAGCTTATCAACATATCAATGATATCAATGATATCATCATATCAAAACCTCGAGATATCAAAACCTTAGGCCATATGAGAGTATTGGTGACATAGACATACTTCCATATCAATCCTGAAACTTATCACCATATCAGAACCCCGAACCTCTAGTATATTGATGCACTAGAGCACTGGGATATTTTGAAAGTGCATAAGGATAAAATTCCTGATATAAATGGAGACCATAATGACAGCTAGGTAGTAGACATGGACAAGTGCGGGAGTGTCATGTGGCAAAAGGGTTGACATGTGACAATAACATGGATTGTATGAACGATGACGTGGCCCTTAAGGGGTAAAACTTCAAATGGGCATAACTTTGTTCCCATAACTCAGATTGAGTTGAAATGCATATCATTGGAAAGCTCTAGACATGCATTGTGATTTGAGGTGATGAAATAAATAGGATTTTTGGGTAACGCCATCTTCATAATGTAACTGTAACTTTAAGGTCAGATCTAATTATGCCCCATAGCCTTAATATGGCATTATGACATTAGATGTGTTACATTATCAGCCTTAATCACATTTTGCAAAATTTGGAAATTAAAAAGGTGTGTTACGATAGTTATGCATCATAACTTTAGGGGTACACAATATTTACATGGTGTCACCTTATAAATGCAATATTTTACCAAATATGCATTAGTTTGTTCCTTACATCACTACATTTGGGGTCAAATTACCACTATCAACCAACATAGGAAATGTTGAAAACAACTTCTTTTTAGAATCTTGATTTTTAAAGTTAATGTCATATGATACAAACATTGATATTTCCACAATATTCATTTTAGTATGTTGACATCATTAAACTTGATATATCAATGTTTTATTAGAGATTGCAAAAAAGAAATTATATAAAAAATAAAATCTTCTAACATCACAATTTTAACATTAAGGACATTAATATTTGATATTTCATTTTTAATATTTTAGTATTACTATAAAGATGTCACTTAAAGCTTCCCAACAATTTATCATATATCTACAATAAAATTCATACATGAAAGTCAAGACTCCAAAAAAAAACTAGAGATTTAAACGATAACAAATATAATTACCATAAACATAATACAAATAAATTAATATTAAAAAAAATGTTTACGGGATATATTTACCTTACTCATTTACTTACTTCCAAAATATTAGATTAAATTATTATTTAATTTTAATAAACCAACATACTTCGATAAATAATTAACATATGTTAAGTAACAAATTGAAATTCAAATAAAATTACAAATCCATACATTTATAAATAATTTTTTACACACTTTACATAAAAACTACGATACCTTGATTCAAGAATTTCAACAAACACTTGTCCAACCTTCATGCATTTGTTACATAAACCTTCACGAACACCTTTCATAAAAACAACACATATTCTATAAAAAAATATTACACATACTTGGCATGAAAATTACATTGGCGAAATATTCAAAAGGTTTCATGAGATTATTAATAATAAGATCTATTAAAATTATAAGATGAATAAATACCTATTAAATGTGACTTTGTGATTTACCTAATTAAAATCTTTTCGAAAAGCTATAGTTTTTGCTATACAAAACTTTATTTAGATACATTAAAAAGACATAAATTCCAAAACAAATAAATAAAAAGAAATTCAAATATAGATTAAGCGTTTATTTCAAATAGATAAAAAGAAATTCAAATATAGATTAAGCATTTATTTAAAATAAAAAGAAATTCAAATATAGATTAAGCGTTTATTTCAAATAGATAAAAAGAAATTCAAATATAGATTAAGCATTTATTTAAAACTGAGCAGCTTTTAACTTTTGTATTTTATGTAACAGTTTTTTTTTAATGAATTTTATTGGGTTGTAGTTTAATGATTATGTTTTTTTGCCTTGAAAGTTATGGAAATTTTGGTCATATTTTAAAAAAAATCGGTAAGGATTTTTGTAAATTCAAGTAAAAGCTATTAAACTTCATAATTTTATGTGCTTTAGTGGTTTTTGATGGTGCTGAATCCATTTCCACCATCAAAAACATGATTCAGACACTGCATCAACAAGATTTTTTGAAATTTGTTTGCCCGATTCCATCCACTTTTAGTGGTCGGAACAATACCTCAGCTCCTCTGCTTCCTTAGACTACTCCTTTTATTTATATAAAAAAGTGAACATACTCCAACAACAATTCCTCAGCCTCATTAGACAACTCCTTTTATTTATAGAAAAAAGTGGGGATGCTCAAGCTACGAACCTTTTGGAGACAAATATCATTTTAAGTGGGTCGCTCCATGTGATGACCCCGGGTAACATGTTAATATAGAATGTTACTGTGGTAAGAAACTAATGTGATTTGTAATTATTGTTTACTGTATGACATTATTGATTTATGAAATTTAATATATTTGGATATATATATCTTGAAATGCTGGCAGCCTCTTGATGGAGGATTTTTTTTAAAAGAAAAGAATCAGTTATGAAACTGAAAAACTACCTCTCACACAGGAAAAGTCCTGGGAAGGAAAACCCCTGGGCTGTTGGGACAGACAGGGGAAGAAAGATTCCAAGAGAGGAAAGAGAAAGAAAGATAGGGTTAAGTCTGGTAAAGACCAGATAACCCAAGCACAGAGGTGCATGAGTCTTGTTGAGGGCTGCAGGCCTGCAAGACGGCTCGGGGGGAGAATCCAACGTGACATGGATCTCAAGGTTGGGAGGATAAGAGCAAGTATGATTGCAGGTGAACTTCTGAAGTCAGAACTCCTGTAACGGACTGACCAGGTACGAGCTTTGACAAATTAGACAACGGTAAACAGAATACTGAAGTTTATAGATAGAATACTGTTGAATCTGAGTCTCTCTTAACTAGTTAGATGCAGAGGGAAAATAACAGTAGTTGTCTGTAAATAGAAACAGTACGTACAGCTCAAATAAACACCTGGTAATTAGTTATTTAAAACAGTAATGAGTTAATTATTTGCTGTAAACCATTCAAGTTATTTACATATATAACAGTACGAAACCCTGGGTGGTCCTGTAAGACCATTGTGGTTGTGCTAGATAACTATATACAGTATAAATAAACAGTATGACATGGCACGGTTATTAGCTACGGCATGGCGCCTAGCCAGAACAGTAAAAGGTGCATTTGAAATTGTCAGAACAGTAGAGTAGCATAATCGAAATACCAGTGCCGTTAATATTGATAACAAAGCAGTACAATAAACAAGAAACTAGCTAAACCTTGTATCGAGGGTTTGAATATATCATTATAATTTAAAACATGTACGAAAAACAATCAACAGTGTTCATGTTGCTACGCCGGCTAGACGCACCGGTAAACCCTTGCAAACATTAACTGAAGGTTAAATATTGTATCAGTATAGAACACAGCACAGTCGTGAGTAAACGGCCGTGTACTCTGAGGTGGTACAGCCATATATATATATAACGAATCAAACACAAATGATAGTTTAACAAACCCTGTAATGATTCAGTGCATGCGAATGCGTATTAACCCTCTAATGAATCAAATGCATACGGCTGCATAATAACTTTGTAACGATTCAAGGCATACGACTGTATAATAAACCATGTAACGAAACCATGCATCTGTCTGTTTAGTAAACCCTATAGCGGATTAACTCATTTTTAATCAGAGAAATAACATTAAACTTAGCATTAAACCAGATGATTAACCCTAATGGGTACGGCAAAAACATTGTGTAATGAAAAACCAGAGGACCGATAGGTACTTTATAAATCTTCATAAGCATAACGACGAGCTGAGAAGTCCTATTAAACATTTAAAAAGCATGCAAAACAATTTGGCAAATATACAGATTTCAACTCAAACTAGTTCGGGCACCGAGGCCGTAAACCCTTAACCAAATGTACATATAACAATCGGTATGTATGCCAGGAGCTACAATCTACCCAAGCCCTAATAAATTAAATGAAATACAGGTCCCGGCATGATGTGGCCGACTGCAAATCGTAAACTAGGGTTTGGAACGATTGCAGAACCTGAGACACATAAAACAGAGAGCGTCATGAGATACTTCTCTGGCCAAAGGTCGATGCTAATCCAATCTTGCTGTGTAAACCTTTAGCAAATAGTAGAAAATCATTAATCATCGGTAAGGGGACATACCTGTGCATGCTTGAGACAGCACATTTATCCGTAAGCGGTAGAAGGCCGACGATGTGAACCCACCTGCACATTAACAACACACCATAATGAGCTCATGAGCAGTCAATACAAACCAATAAGTTCTGAAAAATAGAATGTGTTGTATTCACATATACGAACAGCTGAAGAATAGACAATATGCATGGCGGCAACAGTTGTATATTACCTGAAGCAGAGAGGTAGAAACCTGATGGGCATTGCAGAGGAGGACCGCCGTGCTGGGAAGGTATTCGGCCTCACCAGTATTGCACAAATGAACCAAACCCAAAAGACTCGGGGGTATATGTATCACCCACCAAACCCTTGGGTGAACCTGAGCCCTCAGATGCAAAGAATGAATCTCCATCGTCCATTCAAGCGGAAACTTGGCGCGAAAACCCTCAGCGGGTCAACCGAGAAGTCACATGGCTTCACGCTGGACTTATGCCACCTGGAAAAGGGTTGGTGAGATAGTTTAAGTTTCCAGCAAACACTTGGCGCCAGAGCTGGCTAGGAAACAATCCGGTGACAATCCGACCGTGACCTAACATTAGGTTATCAACCATAAAAGAACAATGCATGTATTGTTAAGGTTTGGTTACATGACATAGCGCATAACACTTATTAATGATGCCTTTGAATATATGTTTCCCTTCGTGAGTAGATGGGTGGATTAGAGTAAATAAGCCATGTGTAAAATCTTTTTTTTTACATTACATATTTATCGATGGGATCGTGACAATGTGGTATCAGAGCAGAGGTTTCAATACTGTGGCCTCTGGAGCAGTAAGATCCAGCCGCATGGAAATCATCTTATGTATATATATAAGGAAGAGTTAGTTCAGCTAACTGATTTTCTTGTTTATTCATTAGGAGGCAATTACAGAAAGAGAATCAGCTAACAGTCAACAATAAAAGTAGAGGAAATGCAGGGAGCTGACAGCATTCTCCGGGAAAATCCAGAGCTGTGGGTACAGCTTGGTGAGGAGACACGCAGTACCAATCTGGCGATATTAGAAACTGTTCAAGAACTGAAAAATGAGATGGCACGTCTGCGAGAAGACAATGCGCGATTGACGGTGGAGCAGGAAAGAATACTGAAGAGTTTGTCAGATAGACAAAATCCACCGTTAGCCAACCCCAGTGCAGAACAACAAAGGGCAACTGAAGAACGAAATTACCCAACTGCACCTGAAATCTCAGAGGAAAAGGAGGATCATTCTGACAACGTATTAGAGCAACAGACCTCAAAGCGACAGAAAATGGAATTACAAGGGGAATTCAGGAAAATTAAACCTCCACATTTCGATGGGGAGCAGGAAGAAGCGGCAGAGGCTTGGTTAATCAACATGAACAAGTATTTCCAGCTGTATGAGTATGATCAGAATCTGAAGGCACGGCTGGCCATCTTCCAGCTACAAGGCAAGGCAACCCTTTGGTGGGAAGAAACTAAGATTGTAAAAGGAGTGAGTGAGCAGAACATAACATGGGAGAAGTTTCAGAAATACTTCAAGGAGAGATATCTAACCGAGCGTTTCTATGATGAGAAGGCACGGGAATTCCATGATTTACGGCTAGGACAACAGTCTATGGACGAGTTCATAAACCGCTTCACTTCCCTGCTTCGCTATGTGCCATATATCAAGGAGGAGAAGGCTAAGGTGCAGAGATTTGTGAGCAGCTTACCAGCCTATATAAGAGAACGAATTGAGTTTGACAATCCCAGAACAATGGATGAGGCGATTCGTAAAGCAAGAATCTGTTACCAGCAGAACAAACAGAAAGGAGACATTTCAAACAAAAGATGGAATGAAAGAAAGGGTAACAGAGTTGCTGGTAATAATAAAGGGAGTCGTGGTAATGGCAGCAAGGGTGCTGGTAAGGGGCAGATTAACAGGAATATAACAAAGAGTACTTTCCGAACTAAGCCAAGTGAAAGCAGAATTAGTGAACCACCTGCCAGGTCTGATATTGAAGGGATGACCAGACCTCCAGTCCAATGTTGGGGTTGTGGAGGACCGCACTATGTGAAGAACTGCCCGCAACGTAAAGGAGTAGATCAGATATCACAGATCCACGAGGCATCGACTGTTGGGGAAGTGGCGCGCAGCGTACCCAGGATTAACGCAGCCTTGGATGATCGACAAGCGGAATACCAGCCGACCATGGTGGAGTTTGAAGGTAAAATTTCAAATCTTTCTATAGCTGTTCTTATAGACCCAGGAGCTACTTTAAGTTATGTTAGCCCAAAATTAGTAGAACAGTGTAAGTTACCAACTGAAAGGTTCAGGAATCCATGGCTGGTACAGCTAGCTACGGGAGCTAAGAGACGAGTCTTAGCCAAAATTAATAATTGCTCTTTAAGCATAGCTGGACAGCCAATAACAGCAGATCTGAATGTACTTCCATTGGGTTCCTACGACATCCTGATTGGTATGGATTGGCTGGAAAAACATTGGTCATTGGTAAACTGCAAGACCAAAACCATCTATTATAAGGATGATTTGGGGAATCAGCAGGAGTTGCAGGGGATTAAACACCCTGTACGGATCCGACCTATTACTGCTTCCCAGCTAGCTAAATGTCTCAGAAAGAAATGTCAGATTTACGCCATTCAAGTTGGATATGCAAACCAGAAAGATAAAATATCTGCACTGGACAATATTCCGGTGGTACAAGAATTTGCGGATGTTTTTCCTGAAGAGGTACCAGGACTGCCCCCTAAAAGGGACATAGATTTTACTATAGAGCTAACACCAGGAGCAGCACCAGTGTCACGGGCACCATACCGAATGAGCGTTCCTGAATTAACAGAATTAAAAATGCAGCTGCAAGAGCTGTTGGATAAGAACTATATCCGCCCCAGCGTATCACCATGGGGAGCTCCAGTATTATTTGTTAAAAAGAAAGATGGAACTCTCCGTATGTGCATAGATTATCGTCAGCTGAATAAGCTCACGATAAAAAACAAATACCCCTTGCCTCGGATAGATGAACTCTTTGATCAAGTGAAGGGGGCAAAAGTATTTTCCAAGATCGATTTGCGATCTGGTTATCATCAGATCAGGATTAAAGAAGAGGACATTGCCAAAACCGCCTTCAGAACACGCTACGGACACTACGAATTTGTAGTGTTGCCTTTTGGTTTGACCAATGCACCTGCCACCTTTATGTGTTTGATGAACAGCGTGTTTCACAGGTTTTTGGACAAATTCGTGCTGATATTTATCGATGATATTCTGATATATTCTCGTTCCCAGGAGGAACACGAAGAACACCTTAGAGTGGTGTTGCAAACTCTTCGAGAACATCAGCTATACGCTAAGTTTAGTAAATGTGACTTTTTCAAGGAGGAAATCCAATATTTGGGCCATGTGATTACTAAAGAAGGAATTGCAGTAGATCCTGAGAAGATAAAGACTATTATGGAATGGCCCATACCCAAGGATGTAGCTGATATCAGATCCTTTATGGGACTAGCTGGCTATTACAGGAGATTTGTGGAAGGTTTCTCAAGGATAGCCTACCCTATCACTTCTTTACAGAAAAAGGGGAAGGTATTTAAGTGGACACCGGAATGTCAGCAGAGCTTTGATCGGTTGAAGCATTTACTCACCACCGCACCCATCTTGAGTATAGCTGATCCTAATAAGGATTACGTGGTGTGTACCGATGCAAGTAAGGAGGGTGTGGGAGGAGTGTTAATGCAGGAAGGGAAAGTAATTGCGTATGAATCGAGAAAACTGAAAGAGCATGAGCAGAAATATTCTGCTTACGATCTAGAGTTAACAGCTGTTATTCATGCGCTGAAAATGTGGCGACATTACCTCCTGGGGAGGAAATTTCTGTTGTTAACAGATCACCACAGTTTGACAAATTACTTCAGCCAACCTACCCTGAATGCAAGACAAGGTCGTTGGGCAGATTTCCTAAGTGGATTCGATTTCGAGATTAAGCATTTAAAAGGCAAAGAAAACCGGGTGGCTGATGCATTAAGTCGAAAGGTACAATGTTTATGTGAACTTTCAGTCAGCAAATGGCGGAACTCGCTGATTGAGCAAATAAAAACAGCAGCAAGTAAAGATGCTGAATACCAACAATTAAAACAGCAGGTACAGCAATCAGCTAATGGAAGATTACAGCAAGGATATACACTAGATGGTGCGGGAATGCTGTACTTTAATAAAAAATTGTATGTACCTGACTCGAATGACCTTAAGAACCTGATTTTGGACGAGTTCCATATCAGCCACTACACTGGCCATCCAGGATACCAAAAGATGGTCACTGCACTTAGGAAGGAATATTTTTGGCCAGGAATGAAGAAACAGGTAGTTGAGTATTTGGCGTGGTGTTTGGAATGCCAGCAGATTAAGGCAGAACATCTGCATCCGGCGGGGCTGTTACAGCCTTTGCCTATTCCGGAGTGGAAATGGGAAACCATTTCCATGGATTTCATAACCGGGTTGCCACGAACAAAGAAAAGCAATGATTCCATCATGGTGGTGGTTGATAAGTTGAGTAAAGCGGCACACTTCATACCTGTGCAGTCCACTTATAAGGCGGTGCAAATTGCTCATCTTTTTATGCAAAATGTGTTCCGATTGCATGGACTGCCGAAAGTAATTATATCAGACCGCGATGTAAAGTTCACATCCACTTTTTGGAGGACATTGTTCGCTGAGTTGGGAACTCAGCTGAACTTTAGCACGGCCTATCACCCGCAGACCGATGGTCAAACTGAGCGAGTGAATCAGGTGTTGGAAGATATGTTGAGGGCGTATGTGATGCTGAAACCAAACCAATGGGAAGAGTATTTACACCTGGTCGAATTCGCATATAATAACGGATATCACACGTCAACACAGCTAAGTCCCTTTGAGGTCCTGTATGGGCGAAAATGCCGCACACCCTCAAGTTGGAGTGGACCTGAGGATAAGCTGAGTTTGGGTCCGGAAATGCTTAAAGAAATGGAAGACATGGTGAAAAGGGTGCGTGCCAATTTAAAGGCTGCACAAGACAGACAGAAAAGTTTTGCGGACAGGAAAAGAAGATTCAAGGAATATCAGGTTGGTGACCATGTGTTTGTGAGGATCCAAGCCAAAAGAAGCACACTGCAATGGAGCGGATGCGCCAAGCTGGCTCCTCGGTACTTTGGACCTTTTCAGATCTTGGCTAGAGTGGGGCCGGTGGCCTACCAACTCGCCTTGCCAAGTCACATTAAGATTCATAATGTTTTCCACGTTTCTGTTCTAAAGAAATATGTATACGACCCTAAACATGTGATCAGATGGCAGGATGTTCGGGTAAGAATTAATCCGATTGCTTTGATTATGCAAATACACTCAACAGAAACTGACTGAAGATATTAATTGTCTGCAGGTCGAACCGGAAGGCGAGGTTCTGGTCGAACCACAGAGCATTCTCGACCGGAGAGAAGTGCGGCTGCGGAAACGGGTTATTACCCAAGTTAAAGTGCTGTGGCAGCACTATGGGCCGGAGGAGGCTACTTGGGAAGACGAGGAAATCATTAGAAAAGTTTACCCAGACTTATTTAAAGGGAATAGACATCGGGACGATGTCCAATCCCAGGGGGGGGAGATGTGATGACCCCGGGTAACATGTTAATATAGAATGTTACTGTGGTAAGAAACTAATGTGATTTGTAATTATTGTTTACTGTATGACATTATTGATTTATGAAATTTAATATATTTGGATATATATATCTTGAAATGCTGGCAGCCTCTTGATGGAGGATTTTTTTTTAAAGAAAAGAATCAGTTATGAAACTAAAAAACTACCTCTCACACAGGAAAAGTCCTGGGAAGGAAAACCCCTGGGCTGTTGGGACAGACAGGGGAAGAAAGATTCCAAGAGAGGAAAGAGAAAGAAAGATAGGGTTAAGTCTGGTAAAGACCAGATAACCCAAGCACAGAGGTGCATGAGTCTTGTTGAGGGCTGTAGGCCTGCAAGACGGCTCGGGGGGAGAATCCAACGTGACGTGGATCTCAAGGTTGGGAGGATAAGAGCAAGTATGATTGCAGGTGAACTTCTGAAGTCAGAACTCCTGTAACGGACTGACCAGGTACGAGCTTTGACAAATTAGACAATGGTAAACAGAATACTGAAGTTTATAGATAGAATATTGTTGAATCCGAGTCTCTCTTAACTAGTTAGATGCGGAGGGAAAATAACAGTAGTTGTCTGTAAATAGAAACAGTACTTACAACTCAAATAAACACCTAGTAATTAGTTATTTAAAACAGTAATGAGTTAATTATTTGCTGTAAACCATTCAAGTTATTTACATATATAATAGTACGAAACCCTGGGTGGTCCTGTAAGACCATTGTGGTTGTGCTAGATAACTATATACAGTATAAATAAACAGTATGACATGGCACGGTTATTAGCTACGGCATGGCGCCTAGCCAGAACAGTAAAAGGTGCGTTTGAAATTGTCAGAACAGTAGAGTAGCATAATCGAAATACCAGTGCCGTTAATATTGATAACAAAGCAGTACAGTAAACAAGAAACTAGCTAAACCCTGTATCGAGGGTTTGAATATATCATTATAATTTAAAACATGTACGAAAAACAATCAACTGTGTTCATGTTGCTACGCCGGCTAGACGCACCGGTAAACCCTTGCAAACATTAACTGAAGGTTAAATATTGTATCAGTATAGAACACAGCACAGTCGTGAGTAAACGGCCGTGTACTCTGAGGTGGTACAGCCATATATATATATAACGAATCAAACACAAATGATAGTTTAACAAACCCTGTAATGATTCAGTGCATGCGAATGCGTATTAACCCTCTAATGAATCAAATGCATACGACTGCATAATAACTTTGTAACGATTCAAGGCATACGACTGTATAATAAACCATGTAACGAAACCATGCATCTGTCTGTTTAGTAAACCCTATAGCGGATTAACTCATTTTTAATCAGAGAAATAACATTAAACTTAGCATTAAACCAGATGATTAACCCTAATGGGTACGGCAAAAACATTGTGTAATGAAAAACCAGAGGACCGATAGGTACTTTATAAATCTTCATAAGCATAACGACGAGCTGAGAAGTCCTATTAAACATTTAAAAAGCATGGAAAACAATTTGGCAAATATACAGATTTCAACTCAAACTAGTTCGGGCACCGAGGCCGTAAACCCTTAACCAAATGTACATATAACAATCGGTATGTATGCCAGGAGCTACAATCTACCCAAGCCCTAATAAATTAAATGAAATACAGGTCCCGGCATGATGTGGCCGACTGCAAATCGTAACCTAGGGTTTGGAACGATTGCAGAACCTGAGACACATAAAACAGAGAGCGTCATGAGACACTTCTCTGGCCAAAGGTCGATGCTAATCCAATCTTGCTGTGTAAACCTTTAGCAAATAGTAGAAAATCATTAATCATCGGTAAGGGGACATACCTGTGCATGCTTGAGACAACACATTTATCCGTAAGCGGTAGAAGGCCGACGATGTGAACCCACCTGCACATTAACAACACACCGTAATGAGCTCATGAGCAGTCAATACAAACCAATAAGTTCTGAAAAATAGAATGTGTTGTATTCACATATACGAACAGCTGAAGAATAGACAATATGCATGGCGGCAACAGTTGTATATTACCTGAAGCAGAGAGGTAGAAACCTGATGGGCGTTGCAGAGGAGGACCGCCGTGCTGGGAAGGTATTCGGCCTCACCAGTCTTGCACAAATGAACCAAACCCAAAAGACTCGGGGGTATATGTATCACCCACCAAACCCTTGGGTGAACCTGAGCCCTCAGATGCAAAGAATGAATCTCCATCGTCCATTCAAGCGGAAACCTGGCGCGAAAACCCTCAGCGGGTCAACCGAGAAGTCACATGGCTTCACGCTGGATTTATGCCACCTGGCAAAGGGTTGGTGAGATAGTTTAAGTTTCCGGCAAACACCTGGCGCCGGAGCTGGTTAGGAAACAATCCGGTGACAATCCGACCGTGACCTAACATTAGGTTATCAACCATAAAAGAACAATGCATGTATTGTTAAGGTTTGGTTACATGACATAGCGCATAACACTTATTAATGATGCCTTTGAATATATGTTTCCCTTCGTGAGTAGATGGGTGGATTAGAGTAAATAAGCCATGTGTAAAATCTTTTTTTTTACATTACATATTTATCGATGGGATCGTGAAGTGTTGAATTGTTATAGTATAATAAAAAATATTTTTTAAAGGGGAGGAAGAAAAGAGAGGCTATGAAGAAGAAAATGTTTCTTACTCCTATTATAAGGTTCTTTGGGAAGAGAGATTAACCATAATTGATTATGTAATTATTATTTATAAAATTTTAAAATAAAAATTGATTATATAATTATTATTTATAAAATTAAAAAAAAAAAATTTTAAAAAATTAATGATATATATTTTTATTAAAATAATGTTGTTGTTGTTTTTTTAATGGGTAATTTATAAAAGAAATATAAGTTAAATTGGATGATAACAAATCATTTTATTAAGTTGTTGTCTAATTGTTATATATTTTGGAAGTTTTGGTTAAAATTGGGTGAAATAATTCTTGGTCTGTTATTTAAAATCCATTTTTGAATAAATAAATACATTAGATACCCTAAAAACACCATGGAACACCCAAATTATAAAAAATTCATAAATCAAACTTTATGATTCCAACAAAATCTTACCCAATTCCAAACTCTTTTCACCAAAAAAATATATTTAAAAAACCTCCTCTACATAAAACATTAAACTACAATTTCTCAAAACCAATTACTTAACCAACTATTTTTCCAATTAATCAAACTAGATCCACAAAACTTTATTAACATATAAATATTATTAGCCTACCCAATTTAGATACATCGTCACCTCACCTCAAATAGTTGGACAACAAACTAACTAACTAAAACATGTAAATAATATTTTTATATTAATTCCTTGTACAATGGAAGTACTAAATATTCTTACAAATCACAAAGAAAGTAACCAAAAACATGTAAATATTACTTCTATATTTATAGCTTTATTTCAAGAAAGTGACTTTTATTTTTTTCATATCAATACCTTTTCTAATGAAGAGCTTACCGTGCCTCATTTTTCCAAAAACAGTTTTTAATTCATCTACGGCCTACAATTTCCGTCACCCCTTCAAATCGATACTTCTGGTCCCTCACTTGCAGTTGTGAATTTTGGAGAAGTACAGATGCCTCACATGGTTGACTTAATAAAATTTGTCGTTGGGATTTGAAAGATTTGACCAGAAAAGATGAGACGATCTGTCCAGAGATCTTATTCCTTTGCCCCCTCCACGCTATTATTCTCTTACACGTTATGAATGACGAGTTGATGGGGTCATGTTGTCTTGTGATGTGATATAGAGGACTGGTTCAGAATTTCTGGTTCAATAATATGAGCTTTTTGATGTTTATTGTCGGCTGTTTTTTATTGGTCATGATTTTTATTACGTATGGTTGATTGTAGATTTTGGAAATATTTTGAAATTTTAAAATTAAGGATTTTTTTACACGTTATGAATGACTTTTGCTCATATTATGAGACAAGTTGATGAAGAGTGAGCAGACACCTATTTGTCTTGTGATGTGATATGGACAACTTGTCCACTTGTCTGTGTGAGGTTGCCCTTTCACCTTTATATTTTCAAAATCTCTGGTTCAATAATATGAGCTTTTTGATATTTATTGTAGGTTGTCTTCTATTTTTCATGATTTTTATTATGTCACGTTGATTGTAGATTTTGGAAATATTTTGAAATTTCAAGATTAAGAAAAAATTTAAATAATTGATAAGCTGGATCATCTAATTCCAGAATATTTTCAAACTTACCATTAACATAAAAACACCTTATCACTGGTTAACTGACAAAAATACCAGAAAATTATCAGTAGCTTTTGGATACCTATTTCGACAGTCCACCATTTGTCTATTTGTCAATAGTCAATGATTTTTATTAAGCTTTTGAATTTATGTTGATTGGAGATTCTGGAAATATTTTAGAATCTCATAATTAAGAGAGTTGCTAAATAATTGAACTCTGAAATATCTCATTCCAAAATATTTTCAAAATTTACAATCAACATAAAAATGCTTTGTCCCCCGCATTATTATTCTCTTACACGTTATGAATGACAAGTTGATGAAGAGTGAGCAGACCCCTGTTTGTCTTGTGATGTGATATAGACTACTTGTCTGTGTGGGGCAGCCCTTTCACTTTCATATTTTCAGAATCTTTGGTTCAATAATATGAGTTTTTTTATGCTTATGGTCGGCTGTTTTTCATCTGTCATGGTTTTTGTTAAACCATGTTGATCGTAGATTTTGGAAATATTTTGGAATTTCAAGATTAAAAAAAGATTAAATAATTGATATCCAATTCCAGAATATTTTCAAAACTTATCATTAATATAAAAACATCTTTATCACTGGCTAATTGACAAAAAAGTACCAAAAAATTATCACTAGCTTTTGAATGCCTCTTATCAACAGTCCTCCATTTGTCCATTTATCTATATTCAGTGATTTTTATCAAACTTTTATAAATACTAAAAATATTTTAAAATCTCATAAAATAACTGCTAAATAATTGAACTCTAAAATGTCCTATTCCAAAATATTTTCAAAATTTACCATCAACATAAAATTGCCTTTATCATCACAGACGGACTGACAAAAAAAAAATACGAAAATCCAGCATCTCCTGTCGTTTAATCCTTGGTCAAATACATTTTCTTTGGTGTAAATTCTGTTTCAAAAATTTTGTTAAACTTAGCATAGAGTTACAATGTTATTATCATCGAGTGCAACTCTATTTATGGACTCTACTTTGATCGAGGGGAATATCAAATATTCTCACTTGATTGCTGTTTGTAGATTTTTGTGATGGCTATATTCTCACTTGATTCTTGTTTGTAGATTTTTGTGATTGGTATATTCTCACTTTATTGTTGGTAGATTTTGTAGATTTTTCTGAGTAGTATAAAATCTGATCATAATTTATATATTCATTTTATTATTATGGATATTTGGAATTTAATATATAATTTTTATTTATTTAATTTTAGTTTTTATTGTTTATATATTTTTGTGATTGGTGTTGTTAGATTGTAATATTTTATTATTGTGGATATTTGAAATTTTAAATATAATTTTTTTTTTTTTTTTTCAATTTATACATATAATTATTTGTTTTATTGAGAAACAGATGCTTTGATGATAATTCACTGTATCTATCTCATTGTTATTAACATGATGATCAATAATCAATTTCATTATGAAGCTTATGAGAATTAGTTTTTATTTTAGCAAGACTTATTTTCTTATTTGCATGCTTGAATCTACTTCTGATCTTCTAGAGTAGGTTGATACCCTTCTTATAATATCTTATTTTTTTTACTCCGTACTCTTTATAGCATCACATTTTATCCTTAAATTTTGATGAAATGATATTTTTAATATTGCCTTTATTTTGAAAAATTTCTCAATGATTTAGTTAAAATTGGGCATTCTTATGCCATCCCCACTTGAGCCAAAATTGACTTTGGTTGGATATTAAAGCAGTTTTAAGAAGCATCTTATCTTCCATGTTGTTTAACTTGTTCTTATACATTAGTTACCTAGTCATAGTTGTGCTTTAAATAAGAAAGGTTGCTTCTATGAGGAGGATAGGATAATGTGTATCCCTTTTCTTTTTGAAATTGTAAGTTATAAAAATATTTTTGATTTTCTCTATCATACTCTCTAGAGGCTTGGAGAACTTCATATCCATATAAAATAACACTAGTAACAACAATGTCAAAGACAAGTTTTTTCTTATCCCAAATATAAATGTCCATTGTTTTACAAATGTTTAAAGCTCATAATAAGTTTTCCATGCTCCATTCATGCTTTTCTCAATGCTATATTTCTAATTGAGCTTGTGATGAATATCAATTAAAAGACACTTCCTTTAAATTTTTGTTGTCATAAACAAAAGTATCATTGGTTATCTTATTGGATTTAATAATCATGGCTTTAATTTTGTGAATATTAATAGTCATAACCATATTTTCTTAGAAATACTTGAGGATGCTTAGTTTCCTACATAGATCATAGGGGCTCTTTACCACAAGAACAATATCAGTAGCACAAATAAGGAAATGATGACTATACTAGCAAGAGTAGGGCCAACACAACCTACTTCTTCCAAATAATCTTCTAAGGTGTCAATGTATATGCCAAAATGAATAGGAGACAAGGGACAACCTTGGTTGACTCCCATGTGGTAGTTAATTTCTTCTAACTGGCCCTCAATGTTTCTAAACTCGGCAATAACCTTCTCATACAATCTTACCATAACAACCTTCAACTTAAAACATACCTTAATTTCTTCCATTTGATTCCAAAAGTTTAGCCTAGGCATAGGATCAATTTTTTTTTAAGGTCAATAAAGCAACATGATAAATTTGTTTTCTTATTACACTAACAAGATAATCCACAGTTAAATAAATAAATTTAGCATTTACAAGAAAATACTTTATTCATTTTATATTTAGACCCACTATATGAATTAAATGCTTGATAAATGACTATAGGATTAGGATGTAAGAAAGAAAGGCACTTGTGGCAATATGGTTGGTAAAATTTCAAATCTCATAGCTCGAAGTCAACTAGATAACTAAAAATTTTAATAATGTAAATAGTCACAAATACATAAAAATAAAAGAATTCCATTAATATATTAATTATCATTCATTATTTTGATATGAGAAAATATATATTTACTTTTAAGCTTTTAATAACTTTTGAAACAATGGTAAAAATACCTCCATATTTTAATAAATTAAAAATGTTATTTTTATTATATATATATATATATATATATATATATATATATATATATATTAATTTATTTTTTTATATTTTCTAATATTTTTAAAAATACTTAAATAAATTTTATTTAAAAATTAAAATTTATTATTATTAATTTATTTTCTTTCACTTATAGAATAATAATTTTAAATTAAACTACCCATATGGCATAGAGTAGAAGGTGGCGGAGTGTTTATTAAGACACTTTGTGGTGCAAATGTCGTTGGTTAGAAATTTCATGGGAAAAAGTCAAGTCATGATAAGGGATGGTGTAGCCCAAGATAGGTGGAATCCCTCTGTGATTTGATGACTCATTTTCCTTTGAGTCACGACTTCTCAAGCTAGAAGTTAGTGGTATAATCATCTCAAAACTCAAACTCCCAAAATCCAATTAAAATAAAATAAGTTATTAATAATAAAGTATATGTCATCCATCAGCTTCATGAAGGTTTTAGGAGAATTCGTTAACCCAAAAGGCATAACCAATCATTCGAAAAGGCCCTCCTTTGCTTTGAGGGAAGTCTTCCACACATCGGAGGGTTTGATTGGTACTTGGTGATATCCTGACTTCAAGTTGATCTTGCTAAAATGTTCCCCCCCCTTTAGTTGTTCCAGAAGGTCATCAATCTATGGGATCAAGTACCTATTCCAGACAGTGATCTTGTTCAGTGCCAGATAGTCAATACAGAGTCTCCAAGTCCTATCCTTCTTCTATACCAACACGATCGGGCTCCCACAGGGCGATGAAATCAGTTGGATGTGACCTTTCTACAATAGCTCCTGAATCTGCCTCATGATTTTGTCATTCTCCAGAGTGGAGCGCCAATAGATTGGTCCATTGGACAGCGGCACACCTAGGGTAAGATCGATGGAGTGCTTCACCTGGCAATGCAGAGGAACCCCTGCAAGGGAAGGTGAAGATGTCCTTGTACTCCTCCACGACCTTGTCCATTTGTAGTTTTCATGCAGAGTGGCCCTGTCTAGAGGTCATGGTCGTCATTTCTTCTTTGCCTAAGGTCGTATCATCAGGAAAACAAATTTACTGGTTTCTGAAATGAGCTTACTACATTGTTTTGTAGTAACCAAAGAGATGGCGATAGGCGGTGCTACCTCCGTTATCCTGTACAACTTATTTCCCAAAGTAACAATACCAACACGAGGCCTTGATTCATACACAGCATGTCGGTTCCACAAGTATGGTTGGCCTAATAATACATCACAAACATCAAGGGGAGCAACGTCACATAATACCTCATCCGTGAAGGCTTGATGTTGTATGGAAGGCGAAACTGCTGGATCACACGAAGATCTCGTCCTTAGTGAAGCCACTCGATGGTGTATGGTTGTGGATGTGCTATGGTCGATAAGCCTAGCCGCTTCACGACCTTTGCTGAAATGAGGTTCTTTTGGCTGCCGATGTCGACAATGAACTATAGCGGGGAACCCTTCACCCACATTTGGGAGTGGAAGAGGCGCTCCTCCTCATTTGGATCTTCAAGTTCCTCCTTCTGGATATTCATGGTGGCAACGGTGGCGTTGGGCTCCGCATTGATAATATGCTTCCCTTTGTCATTCCTCTTGTCGGGTTTTGACTCAGAGTCAGAACATGCATCTGATTTTGAAGCCTTTATCTTGGCCACCAGTGACTGCTTGGCCCGACACTCAATTGTATTGTGAGTGGAGATATTATGGAACTCACACCACTTTCCCGTGTCCTTCTTTAGCTTCACAGTGTTGTTCTCTTCTTGCCGCTTTGGCGGGTTGTCCTGGGCCACCCCGCCTTGGCTTTACCCTTTGTTCTATGGTTTGGGGGCACCTTTCCCTTGCTTTGGATTCGCAGATCCAAAGTCTTGCTTCTTCTGTTTAAAATTCTACTCAATCTTGACAGCATATTGGGACACTGTGCCGAGCGAGGAGAAGTCTCGGAACTCCATCTCATCCTGGATGTACCTGTTGGTGGGCTCCAGTATTGTAGCAATAATGCTACAACTCCTGGAGCTTCCTATCTCTAATTTTATCAACCCGGTAGTTTGTAACAAACTTGGAAGCGATGGTGCTGTATGCACAAGTACTAGCTCTTATCGCAGCTGTCACTTGGTCAGCTGGCACAAGTCCACTAGGGCTCAAGCCAACTTCTATATGCTCTCAGAAGAAGTTTTCTAAATGATGGACGAAGGCTATCTCAAAGGAAATTAATCTACTTTGCAAAAATGAACTGAAAGCCAACCAAAACATGGAAACCCTAGTAAACCCTAATCTGACTAGCTTAATCTCTATGATGCAATGGTGGGAGTGCAAATGTCTAAAAATGATGCCATTACTTCTAGTGAGATGAGATGCATGAATTTAAACTACTTTCATTGAAAAGAACTCATTTTTGTATTTTTGCTTAAGTGGTTGGAGTTAGTATGATTTCGTTTCTTATTAGGTTTTGACTGTGCAGGGGTAGTGCGAAGGGAAAGAAAGCTTGGGAAAGGTCAAGAGGGCTAGGAGAGGTTCCAGGGGATCCCTAACATCATTCCACAGGAGTCCACAACGTTCAGATGCTCGGCAACCGAGTTTGCAGGCTTCTACAGGATGTCTGCAGGGGATCCTACAGGAAGCTCGGGATTTCTACAGGAAGTCTGCTAACTTCTACAGGATGTGCTATAGTTGGAGTTTTGGGTGATGGAGGAGTGGAGGAGTTGTATGGGTGGATGGGTAAGGTGAAGGAGGAGTTTGTGGTGGCTCAGGGACAGAGATATGAGATGAGGAAAGAGTGGGTACAGTTGGTTGGTGGATAGAAGGGTGGAAGCAAGGAAAAGTTAAAAAGATGGAGCTACGTGAGAAGTAGAAGGGTTGGAAGGCTAACGAGCTGAACAAAGGTCGAGCAAGTGGCTTCAGGCATGGTTGAGAAGAAGAAGAACACAATAAAGTGATGCTATGCAGTGTAAAAGAAACAAATCCTCTATATCTTGCACAAAACCGAGAATTCCATCAACCTATTCTAACTGTGTTATTAAACCAATGAACAGCAATGTAAAGTGTGGAGAAAAATCGTGCATGGTGTTGGAACGAAGAAGTAGTGCTCAAGATCAGAATGCATGGATGGATCTACAATTGAAATGACTGTGTGGCAGCTTGCATGAAAGTATAAGACTGCGTTTTTTTGGTGGTTGGTACAGCCCACACCCCCAATCTCTAAACAGAGATGGCAGTGAGTGCACTATCAACCTTTTTTGGAGCTCTAATGAATTACAATCCTCCTACTCTAATCTAAGCAACTAAAAGCACTTTAACCATAAACTAATCCTATCCAATCACATTAAAGAAATTAAATCAGCAGACTGTGTTTTTTCAAATGCATGTCAAAGCAAAGAAATAAAGTGCTGAAAGGAAAACAAGTAACAATACAAGGAAAAGGAGGTCTATTGCTCTCAGGTTGGGCCCTAACCTGAGAGCTATAGCTCCCTTAAAAACTCAGAATTGAATCCAAAGCTGCCTGCCTTTATTAAATAATCATGAGTCTAACATCATGCCAAAACTGGCTTACAAAAAGAAAAAACCGAGCTGTAGCTCGTGCTTAGAAATTGCAACAGTAGTTCAAAAGTTCAAAAAGCTCCTATCAAAGGCTACGACCTTCATATTTATACATGATGAAGATCAAGCTGGCTTCCTCAATTCGTGGAGCTTGGCTGTCCAACTGAAAGTTAAACTGTTGTTCCTGTAGAATCCGTTGGCTGCCTTTAAGCTCGGTGGGGAGAGCTGTTGGAGCTCGGAGTTAAGGTGGAAATCACGAGGAAGGTCATCAAGACTGTGGACAACCTCCCTATGAACCCGCAATGCCACCTTTGTTGTCTCCTTGTCTCCATTTGCGTGGTCTTTGCTCTCTTTAATGCCAAAAAACCTGAAATCATCATGTATTAGCCACATAGATATAATGCCTGCCCTTCTTCCTACAAATAACACGAATATACTAAGAAATGAATGCATAAGTGTTAAAAGATGAAGGGTTGAGCAAGGTAAGTAGGCCAAATGAGCCCAAATTGTTACCAAAAATTGGGGCTCATCATCACCCCCCAGCTAAAACATTTGCTCATCCTTGAGCAACTAGTCCAACTCTTCATCCTTCATTGCCTTGACTGCTACCCTTACATCCCAAGCCTCTGCAGTAGTGTCCTCCTTGCTGATATGAAACCCAACTTTCCTGTTCACCTCTTCCCATTGTTCACTGTCATCCTCTTCTGTGCTGCCTTCAGTCAATCCTAGCAGCAGTGGTGGGCTGAGTTTAAGGCCAATCCAGCTGGCCTGGAGGTTTTGCATGGATTTCTTGTAATGGGCTACTCTTACTAGAGCTTCCCTCATCCGAGTTGGGGTATGGTACTCTCGGATTTTCAAGCTGTATGCCAATGTATTCCATCTGCGTGTGCATGCTTGGACAACATTTTCTCCTAACAGTCTTTTCATGTCTTCAAAATGAGCTATGGCTTGGGCTTGTTGATCCATATATCTCAATGAAGCTGTAGGATCGGTGGACAAATGTTGGTGTGCTGAGATGAGTGCCACTGGATCCTCTGGTTCTGCTCGAATGAGCAATGGCTCGTTTACTTCTCGGCTCATGACCGATTTTTCTTCTGCTGCTCTTTGATCCTCATGGTTCAACCATGAAGCGAACACCATTAATTGCATATCACCCAAGGCAGTATTGGGATCCCAGGAAACTACATTAGGCAAGGCCAAATTGTGGAGGTAGAACTCTGCTAATTTAGCCTTATCCTCTTACAAACTAGTACTGCACAATTCAGAAAATTGCTGTGGGTCTTGGATCTGAGAAATACCTCTTTGTGCCAAGGTATTTATTTGGAACTACAGCCATTGGTCTTTCAAGTACAAACCATAGGATTTTGCAGGTTGTCTGCACCGTATTTCCTCCATGGCCCAACTGGCCATGCAGGCCAATTGTGCCTCTTTTTGTTGCAGCTATTGTTTTAAGACTTGCACTTCAATTTTTGCTTGTTGTCCTGCTTCCTGTAGGTGTGTCATTGGCTCCTCAAGACCGGTGGTCAGTTCCTTTCCATCTTGTTGTTCCTCTGTGGTGTCCTTGGAGGATGTACCTGCCCCTGCCCTTAGCTCTTGTAGCTGCAATCTCAGCTTCTGGTTTTCTTCCTGTAGAAACACACGTTGGCATTTAGCCACGTGTTTGGCCATGGAAAATTCACTTCTGACCTCCTTGAGCTGCTCTTGTAAAGGTCCTATGTCTGCCACACCCTTTGACTTTGCTATCTTCATCCACGTGTGTGTACGGACTCTTTCTTCCTCTAATGCAAAAAACAGAGGCACAGTAAATTTCTGCGGTATGATTTTGCCCGCCTCTAAAAAGGTGTAGTATGAACTCAGACTAGGCTGAGGGCTAGGTTCTGGTATATGTTCTTTTTCTACCTCTTTAGGTGGCTCTACCTCGCCCTCCCTTGGTGGTGATGAGGGTCCTTCACCTTCCCTCCTCTCTGTTTCCTGTAGCCGGGTCAGAGTTTCCTGTAGAACATTTTCAGCCTCCTGTAGCCGAGCTTTTTCAGTCAACAGGTCTAACCTTTCTTGCCACTTAGTTTTCTTTGGGCTCCCCTTCTCATAGGTGACTGTTATCCTTGAGGGGGACTTTTCCTTGGGCGAAGTAGGGGTATCTTCAATAACAATCGGGCTGCTGGACGGAGGCTGTGGTTTGCCCGTCTTTATTTGGACACTTCTTCGAGCTTTAAAGTATAGAGGGGTCTCCCTCTTTCTTTTCTCTTTTGGCTTAGGTGGCGTGCTGAGGGCGGCCAGCACAGCTGCTGCCTCCCTCTCACGAATATCAACTTTCTTCTCCTTGGGTTTCACTTTGTTAGGGCTTCCTGTAGAAGACCCTATTTTAGCAATCTTCAGGCTTCCTGTAGAAGACCCTTTTTCAACAGCTTTCGGGCTTCCTGTAGAAGACCCTTTTCCAATAATTTTCGGGCTTCCTGTAGAAGACCCTTTCTCTGTTTTTGGGCTTCCTATAGAAGCTTGTTTCTGCTTTCCTGTAGACACAGGTGTTACCACCTTGGCTTGCTTTGCTGCATGGGTTTTGCTTTTTGGTTTGGTTGCGGGTGCTGATGAGGTACTTAGGCTGATGTGGACCTTCTCAGCTTTGTCCGTTCTGCTCTGCAACCTTTTCTCTCTTGCTGACAAGATGGGTGTGTCACCTTTTTCTTTGTCATCCTTTTTCTCATGCTTCTTCTTTTGCTCTTTCTTCTGCACTGTGGTCGGGGTCTTCTGGCCTGTTTCTCTCTTTCCCGCGGCCACTGATTCTTTTTCCTCACTGCTGGAGGAACCACTTTCCTCGGTCAACATCCTTATGTCTCCATCTCTTGTCAAATTTCTGAATGCTTCCCATGAGAGGGGAACCTTATATGAATGAAGTGCATCCTCCACAAGAAGTTTGATCAATCCATGGTGGGCTACCTGATCTGGTATGCCTTCTTTTAACTTTGTGGCACACTCAATTAAAGACTGTAGCAGGAAATAAGGGATGCTCAGTTTATTTTCTACAGGAAGATCAATCTGGTGCCTCAATTCAGTGAGCAACCTAAAGTGATACCCGTACACAATGCTAAAACGGCCTTCATAGGTTATATACTTCATGATCTGCAGGCTAACTTCATTCCATGGTGGCAACAAACTGGTTTTACGCACCCCATTTTTGTCCTCTGAGAATTCCTCCTCAGGTGGAAAGAATTCTTTCTTGGCCTGCTGGCTCAACTTCCTTTCTTCCTTATCCCATGGCAAACCCATTGGAAGTTCAGTAATTCGACTGATATATTGCGGGGTGAGCTTGAGGCTTAGGCCCCTGAAATTCACGGTGGCCAATGTTTTGGATTTCGGCCTCAAAGCTTGTAAAAATTCTTCTGCCACTTCGTCGTCATAACCCTGCAACTTGTCACAAAAGGATATCCATTGTGCTCGTGTGAAGAGCTCCACCACTTCCTGGTTTTCCCTTAACTTTGATGAATCAGTGGGTTCCCGTCTAATAAACCCACCCGGCATGATAAAAACTGTGGTTTTAACTAGAGGTGGCGAATGCGAAGGAAATTTAGCTTACTGAGACAGAGCGTAGAATTACGCTTCTGTCATGCACATAATCCACGAAATTTATCCCTGAGGACCTTAACACATTTTAATTATACTGACATCCTGTAGAACGACAGTCTATGCACAACAGACAATACTTGCAACAACTTCCTATGACCAGACTGTAGACGACGATTCTGCCACCTTTAAAACCAATTGCATGGAGAGTTCAGGGTTACCTTTTTAATCTGCCACCTTTTTACGTGAGGAACCCGCCTTCCTGTAGAAACAGCGTTCCTGTAGGAGCAGCTTTCCTGTAGGAGCAGCGCGTGATTTCTGGGAAAGACTGCAGTTGGTCTGCGCTCTCGGTGTTGCTTCACAGGCGTTCTGATAGCCAAAGGCTCGGAGTTCCGAACTGCAGAGGGATCCGAATGTTCACTTGAGGTTCAAACGGTGGATGATAAATGCATGCGGGCAATCTAGCCGATTAGATTTGAATCGGCGGAATCCGTGGCGCGGGGGTGAGTTGTCCCCGCCGGACCGTTGGATGACATTGTTCCATCATTTGTCTGCGAGTTCACTTACTGCCGATCATCCCCCAGCAGATCTGCCGCCGCCATTCTCGTTAGACTCGTTTTTCCCGACGAGATTTTTCTCACGTGCGTGCTGCCCATTCCTTTTGTCACGGCCACCACCCAAACATCCGACTGGACCATTAACCGGTCGACGTGGCCATTCAAATGACCATACCACCGTTCAACCCATTCACCTCACACTTTGCAAACAATTCAAAGTAAAATTCATGCAATCTGATGGAAGGAAGGGTCGAGACACTTACCTGCGCGGCTGCAACACGATTTTTCGGCTTTTGGACGATGATGAGTGGATCTATCTGCCGCTGATGAATTTGCACAGGCCCGGAGGTTCATGTTTACAGGCTGCCGACGATGGATTGGATGCTTTGGCTGCATGCGCCCGCGTTTCATTGCATATGGCCAGCGCTGTGAATGGTATCCACTCTAGCGGGCTTAACTGTTACAGGACTCCCGCGGGATGTCTTGTAACAGTTCTTCCTCCTTGGGTGCATGCTGCACGACGAAGGATCTGGCCTCACGATCACGCTCCCGGAGCTTCTGGATGACTGGGATGGATATGGTATGAGATATCAGCCTTTGTTTATCTTAAAAATTGCTTTCTCCTTGAAAACTCATCGATCTGCTTTGCTGGTGCAGGTAACTTTGTTGCATGTCGACAAGGATGGTGGAACAAGGTGACAACAGTAGCTTGCATGCGTCCAAACCGATCCTTAGCCGTTAGATCTCCTCATAAAATGAATTCTAGCCCGTCCTGAACTTCTACAGGAAGTTTCCTGTAGAAATACAGAGCTTCCTGTAGAAAGTTTGTGTTTCCTGTAGAAAGTTTGTGTTTCCTGTAGAAAGTCTGCACCTTCCTGTAGAAAGTCTGCATCTTCCTGTAGAAGGTCTGCATCTTCCTATAGAAGACTCAAGCCATGATGAAATTGTGCACATACCTTGGAGGAACTGAATATTCTTGGGGGAGGTGCTGGTGAGGTCTCCTGGCAGTATGATAAGGATCCTTGGCTCTGAGTTGAGAGGCTCCCTCTCCTCCATAGAACACCTGCAATCTGCATGCAATTTCACATTATAAACTTGTTGTCTTTGTCTGTCTTGCTTATTGTTTTTTTCTTTTTTTTCTTTTTTCCCTTTTTTTGAAAGATAACAGGGGCGCCTCAATGAGGTTTTCACCCTTGCCATCTGCCCTGAGCGCCTCAGAGAGGTTTTCACTTAAGGATCTTTTTCAATTTTTTTTTATTTTTTTTTTGAAAGACAATAGGGGCACCTCAATGAGGTTTTCACCCCTACCACCTGCCTTGGGCGCCTCAGAAAGGTTTTCACCCAAGGATCTTTATTATTTATTATTATTATTATTATTATTTTAAAGATTTTTCAGGGTATGCCCAAAGCAGAGGCAGAACCCTTCTCTATGACCAACACTGACTTCTCCATAGTTTTGATGAACTCTTGTCTTGAGAGAGGCTTCCTGTAGATCTTCAATCGATGCCCATTGACAAGCATGGGGATGGCTTCCTCATCAATGGTCCGAATAAGAACAGATCCATTGTCATGACATTTTTCCACTGCATATGGCCCTAGCCATCTGGTTCTCAGCTTCCCCTTGAAATCTTTGTATCTAGAGTCATACAACAAGGCCCAATCTCCCGGCTGGAATTGCTTGTCATGGAGGTGTTGGTCATGCCACACCTTTCTCTGAAGTTGAACCACTTCCGAGTGAAGGAGGGCCTGCATTCGGTGCTCATCCAGTCCATTCAGCTGCAATAACCTTTCTTGTTGTGCATGGCTGAGATCTAGGTCCAGCTGAGCTGCCATCCTCAAAGTGTTGTATTCAAATTCAATGGACAACAAAGCTTTCTTCCCATAGACCAGCTCATAAGGTGTGAAGCCGGTGGTGGTCTTCCAAGTGGTGTTGTAAGCCCATGTGGCCTCAACCAGGCGATCTGCCCAGTCCTTTCTGCTGCTGCTCACCACCTTAGTCAAGATCCCTTCTAATGCTCTATTGGTGACTTCCACCTGCCCATTTGCTTGAGGGTGATAGGGGGTGGAAGTCCTATGCTTGATCTTGTGATGAGCTAGTAGGTCTTCAACCAGGTTGGATGTGAACTGGCTCCCTTGATCGGTGACCAGCTCTCTTGGATAGCCAAACTTGTAGAAGATGTTTTCTCTTAAGAACTCGGCCACCTTTTCTTCTGTTGCTGCTTTGATTGCTTTGGTCTCTGCCCACTTTGTCAGGTAGTCAGTGCACACAATGATGTAAGACCTTTGCCTCGAAGGAGGGTTGATTGGGCCAACAAAGTCCATACCCCACTTTTCAAATGGCTCAAGAGTCACCTGAGGTTGGAGAGGCATCTCATCCCTTTGGGTCGGTTTCCCCATTCTTTGGCATTGGTCACACTGGCTGATATATCTTCTGACATCTTGATGAAGTGTGGGCCAATAGTAGCCTGCCTGCAGGATTTTGAAGGCAGTTCTCTTTGCTGCAAAATGTCCTCCACAAGGCCCATCATGACAGGTGAGGAGGATATCAAAGACTTCCTCCTCCCTTACACAACGCCTTAAGATCTGATCAGGGCCAAGCTTGAACAGATTGCCCCCGATCCAAGTAAATGAGGCACTTTTTCTGATGATTCTGCTCTTCTCTCTTGAAGATAGGTGCGGAGGGAACTGTGCTGAAACAAGGTAGTTTGCTATATCAGCAAACCATGGAGAGAGTACTGAAATAGAAAACAGATGTTCATCGGGCATCTGGTCATCCACTGTTCCATCCTCATCTGCAGACAAATCCAATCTAGATAAAAAGTCAGCAACAACATTTTCTCTACCTGGTTTGTCAACAATGGTCAAATAAACTGCTGCAATAAAATTAACCATCTAATAATACGAGCATTCACATCTGGTTTATTCATTAAATATCTAATTGCAGCATGGTCTGTATGTACAAATGTTTGATAGCCAGTGATATAATGTCGGAACTTGTTCAGTGCATGGACCACAGCCAAGAATTCTTTCTCGGTTACAGTGTAATTCAGCTCGGCTTTGGACAAGTTTTTGCTAACAAAGTAAATGGCATATGGAAGTTTTTGCTCAACTTGTCCTAAAGCTGCACCTATGGCTTTGTTCGAGGCATCAGTGTGAATGTGGAAAGGTAGGGCCCAGTTTGGACCTCTCAGGATTGGGGCTGACACCAACTTGTCCTTCAATTCATTCAAAGCCCTCTGACAATCGTCAGTCCATTTAAACTCCACATCTTTTGCCAACAGGCCAAACAATGGCGAGGCTAGCTTGCTGAAGTCTTTAATGAATCTCCGGTAATATCCTGCTAATCCTAAGAAACTCCGAACATCCCTTACCTTTTGAGGAGGTGGAACCTTCTTGATGAGAGCTATTTTGTTAGGATCCACCTGTAACCCTTGGCAAGAAATGGTATGGCCTAGCACGGTCCCTTCAGTCATTAGGAATTCACATTTTTCAGGACTAAGGGACAAGTTCATCTCAATGCATTTGGTTAGGACTTTTCCCAGATTGGACAATGCTTCCTGGAAGTTGGCCCCATAAGGAGTGAAGTCATCCATATAGATTTCCACTGCATCATGGACCAGCTCCGAGAAGATGCTCAAGACAGCTCTCTGGAAGGTAGCAGGAGCATTGCATAGCCCAAAGGGAAGGACACGGTAGGCAAAGGTACCCCAAGGACAAGTGAAGGTGGTCTTATCTTGGTCTTCCGGGCTGATTTGGATCTGGTTGTACCCGCTAAACCCATCCAGGAAAGAGAAGAACTTCTTTCCTGCCAGTCCATCCAACACTTGATCTATGAAAGGTAGAGGGAAATGGTCTTTCTTGGTAGCTTTGTTCAGTTCTCGGTAGTCCACACAGATTCTCCACTTCCCATTTTTCTTGGGAACCAAGACCAGAGGGGACACCCATTCACTATCTGAGATGGGGTAAATGAATCCGGCATCCAACAGTTTTTGCAATTCTCCCTTGACAATGTCCTTAAGGGCTGGATTCATTCTCCTCTGAGGTTGCCTAACCGGCTTACAATCCTCTTTGATGTATATGTGATGGGTACAGACCGAAGGATGGACTCCTTTCATCTCCTTATAGCTCCAAGCAAAAGCATCTAGGTGACTGGCCAACAGGCTACACAGCTCCTTTTCCTGGGAAGGAGATAGGGAGGAGCTGATATTTAACGTTCTCTCAGGGCCGAACTCCACATTTTTGACTCTGGGAGTGACAGGGTTGGTTGTACAAAGATCCACTAAGGTGCTGGCTTGGGCATCCTCCACCAATTTTTCTAAGGATAGTGCACTAGAAGGTGGATTCTGGATCAAGGTCTCAATCAAGTCATCCTCGGTTGGGGGGTCTCTTCTAGTGGTATCTAGGGTGCACAAAGGTGTTGAGTACACCTCATCCTCTTCTCCTTCCTCCAACCAAATTGGTAAGTCATGCTCTAAGGAGGGTTGGGCAGGAGGGTATAGGACTAGCTGCTTGGACATAGGACCATTTTTGATGGTCATGTTTCCTGCACGACAACTTATGTAAGCATCTGCAGTGGCTAACCAAGGCCTTCCCAAAATGAGAGGATATCCAGTAAGCTTTTCCTTGGGTTGCAGAACCAAGAAATCTGCAGGGTATTCCCAAGAGTTGATAGAGACCAAGACATCCTCCACAATCCCTTCGGGAGTCACAGTGGAGCGATCTGCTAGTTGCAGTACTGTCGAGGTCTTCCTCAAGGAACCCTGAAGATTGAGTTTGAGCATGGTATCCCTGGTCATCACATTAATGGCAGCCCCCAGATCAATCAAGGTGTGTGGTATGATGGTGCCATTGATGTGGACATCTACTACAGGACTCCCAGGATCTAGATACTTTGGGCAGATGACTTGTCCTAACATAAGGTCAAACAGTTGTCCCAAGACATTGATGGTTGAAGAATCTCTCTTTCGCCTGCCTGGGTGTTTGAAACACTTTTCCTTAACCAGTTTGTTGTATATTGGCACATCCTTGATGGCTTGGAGAAGTGGTATTTTCACACACAACTGCTTGAGCTCACCCAGAAGCTCATCCTCCTCTGGGTTGGGTTGTGTGGTGGCTGTTAGTCTCTCAGGAAAGGGTGGAATAGCCTTTGGTTCACTTTCCTGTTTATCTTCCTCATCCTCTGGGGGAGGAGGTTGGCGATCTGGAAGAGTTTTTCCAGATCGAAGATTGATCTCCTGGATCTCCACAGCATAGGTAGGGCATGAGGTTTCCCCAGTGTATACCTGCTGGGCCTGTCTATTGTTGGGGTTCGGGTTCGGTTGAGCAAGCATTTGAGGTTACCTTGGAGGAGCAGGAGGTAATGGCTGAGGTTGAACTGGTGGTGGAGGCAAAATGGCAAGAGGAGTGTTGTACTGGGGCCTCCACCCCGACTGAGGTGCATTCCACTGAGGCTGTGGCTGGGCATGAGAATGATATGAATGAGAAGCAAGTTGAGTAGGGTACTGAGGTGGATAAGACCATGGAGGAGGCATGGACCAGGAAGGATGAGCAGGGGGACCCCAGGAAGGCATAGGAGTTGATTGGTTGGGGCTGTAATAATCTTGAGGTGCCCCTTGCATCCCCTGCTAGTAAGGTCTAGGTCCTTGTGGCCTCCTTTGGTTGAGGTAGTAGAGAGGTTCAGTGGAAGCTTCTGTCCCTTGGTACATGGCTTTGAATCTAGGTAAGGTTGGACATTGGTTTGTGGGATGGTCCTCCTCACAAACGAAACACACTTCAACCGAATGCAATGGACATTCGTTCTTAGGGTGTCTCCTTGTACATCTAGGGCAGAAGATAGCCAAGGCTCTCTCAGCTTCTTCCTTCTTCTGCTGGATCCTGAATGTGTCCAGTTGCATGGCGATGGTCTGTCTCACCTCACTCTTAAGATCTTCTAATTGATTTGCAAACTCATGCTTGGAGAAAGGAACACCAGCTGAGAGGAGGTTTCCTCTACCTCGTTTCCGAGCTGCCCTGGAGTGGTTTCTAAACACAGTCTTGATGTCCTCATAAGGCAGTTGGTAAATGTCCCCCCCAGCTAACATGTGAAGGGTATCTAAGAGGTCTTCAGGGACTCCTCGGAGCAGGACCAACTTGAGGGATTCAGGGTCAAGTGTGCACCTGGCCCGCTTATAGCTAAGTTGGAACCTCTCCTCATAATCCTCTAAGGACTCATCATTTCCCATGGTCATCCGAAAGATTTCTCCCTTGGTTTCCTTGGACCTACAGTAATCCCGGTACTTGGTATTGAAAGCTTGCTGCATCTGAGCCCAAGTAGTGATACTATTTCCAGGTAAGCCCATGAACCAGCGTAATGCTGCATCCTTAAGAGTTGAAGGGAAGAGTTTCAGCTTCTGCTCATCTTCAGTATAGTCATAGGTTCTACAAAGGACAGCAAACTCAAACAGGAAGGTATCAGGATCTTCAGTGGTCAGTCCATGGAAGTGAGGTAAAGCGGAGGGGCTAATGTTCTTCATTTTCATCTCTCCATTGGTCTCTCGGATGGGGAAGGCACCTTCTATTCTCTCATCTTCTCTTCTATTTTCAGCCATAGCTTCAGATGGGATGGTCTCTAATTCTTCTTCTGCTATAGGATCTTCGTATATCTCAGGAGGTTCACCTATAGGTTCTTCTGGATCACTGCCACCTAAGAAGAGAGAAGGGTGACTCAGTGATGTGGTGGGGGTATTGGGTAGGAATTTGCCTGTTTTATCTCGGTTCCTACGAGGCATGAAATGGAAAGACTTTTTTGATTGCTTTTGTTCTTTTTTCTTTGGTACCTGCAAAACTGAAACAGATTGATCTACAACTAACTATCTTACTGAAATAAAGATGCAGAATTGAATTGAAAGCAGGAAAGAACTAATCTACTTTGCTCAAATGAAATTGCAGGAATGGAAATGCTAGTCTACGCTTGCAGAATTGAAATGCTAATCTACGCTTGCAGAATTGAAATTGCGGAATTGAAAGGCTAATCTAGGAAAGCAGGAAATGTCTATGCTACTTTTGCAGAATGGAAATGAAATAAACTACTTGGCAGAAGGCAAGAGTAAGAAAATAGAAGAAAAGCAACAATTACTAATACTCTGACGCTTCCCCGGCAACGGTGCCAAAAAGATGGTGGGCTCCAGTATTGTAGCAATAATGCTACAACTCCTGGAGCTTCCTATCTCTAATTTTATCAACCCGGTAGTTCGTAACAAACTTGGAAGCGACGGTGCTGTATGCACAAGTACTAGCTCTTGTCGCAGCTGTCACTTGGTCAGCTGGCACAAGTCCACTAGGGCTCAAGCCAACTTCTATATGCTCTCAGAAGAAGCTTTCTAAATGATGGACGAAGGCTATCTCAAAGGAAATTAATCTACTTTGCAAGAATGAACTGAAAGCCAACCAAAACATGGAAACCCTAGTAAACCCTAATCTGACTAGCTTAATCTCTATGATGCAATGGTGGGAGTGCAAATGTCTAAAAATGATGCCATTACTTTTAGTGAGATGAGATGCATGAATTTAAACTACTTTCATTGAAAAGAACTCATTTTTGTATTTTTGCTCAAGTGGGTGGAGTTAGTATGATTTCGTTTCTTATTAGGTTTTGACTGTGCAGGGGTAGTGCGAAGGGAAAGAAAGCTTGGGAAAGGTCAGGAGGGCTAGGAGAGGTTCCAGGGGATCCCTAACATCATTCCACAGGATTCCACAACGTTCAGATGCTCGGCAACCGAGTTTGCAGGCTTCTACAGGATGTCTGCAGGGGATCCTACAGGAAGCTCGGGATTTCTACAGGAAGTCTGCTAACTTCTACAGGATGTGCTATAGTTGGAGTTTTGGGTGATGGAGAAGTGGAGGAGTTGTATGGGTGGATGGGTAAGGTGAAGGAGGAGTTTGTGGTGGCTCAGGGACAGAGATATGAGATGAGGAAAGAGTGGGTACAGTTGGTTGGTGGATAGAAGGGTGGAAGCAAGGAAAAGTTAAAAAGATGGAGCTACGTGAGAAGTAGAAGGGTTGGAAGGCTAACGAGCTGAACAGAGGTCGAGCAAGTGGCTTCAGGCGTGGTTGAGAAGAAGAATAACACAATAAAGTGATGCTATGCAGTGTAAAAGAAACAAATCCTCTATATCTTGCACAAAACCGAGAATTACATCAACCTATTCTAACTGTGTTATTAAACCAATGAACAACAACGTAAAGTGTGGAGAAAAATCGTGCATGGTGTTGGAATGAAGAAGTAGTGCTCAAGATCAGAATGCATGGATGGATCTACAATTGAAATGACTGTGTGGCAGCTTGCATGAAAGTATAAGACTGCATTTTTTTGGTGGTTGGTACAGCCCACACCCCCAATCTCTAAACAGAGATGGCAGCGAGTGCACTATCAACCTTTTTTGGAGCTCTAATGAATTACAATCCTCCTACTCTAATCTAAGCAACTAAAAGCACTTTAACCATAAACTAATCCTATCCAATCACATTAAAGAAATTAAATCAGCAGACTGTGTTTTTTCAAATGCACGTCAAAGCAAAGAAATAAAGTGCTGAAAGGAAAACAAGTAACAATACAAGGAAAAGGAGGTCTATTGCTCTCAGGTTGGGCCCTAACCTGAGAGCTATAGCTCCCTTAAAAACTCAGAATTGAATCCAAAGCTGCCTGCCTTTATTAAATAATCATGAGTCTAACATCATGCCAAAACTGGCTTACAAAAAGCAAAAACCGAGCTGTAGCTCGTGCTTAGAAATTGCAACAGTAGTTCAAAAGTTCAAAAAGCTCCTATCAAAGGCTACGGCCTTCATATTTATACATGATGAAGATCAAGCTGGCTTCCTCAATTCGTGGAGCTTGGCTGTCCAACTGAAAGTTAAACTGCTGTTCCTGTAGAATCCGTTGGCTACCTTTAAGCTCGGTGGGGAGAGTTGTTGGAGCTCGCAGTTAAGGTGGAAATCACGAGGAAGGTCATCAAGACTGTGGACAACCTCCCTATGAACCCGCAATGCCACCTTTGTTGTCTCCTTGTCTCCATTTGCGTGGTCTTTGCTCTCTTTAATGCCAAAAAACCTGAAATCATCATGTATTAGCCACATAGATATAATGCCTGCCCTTCTTCCTACAAATAACACGAATATACTAAGAAATGAATGCATAAGTGTTATAAGATGAAGGGTTGAGCAAGGTAAGTAGGCCAAATGAGCCCAAATTGTTACCAAAAATTGGGGTTCATCACCTGTGTAGGCAGTCATGGTATTTGAGTACCAGATGTTGTTTAGTATCCTTGATACCAAACTTTGTGCGAAGGGTATGAAAAATATTGGTAATCTCCAGCACATATTGGTCCCTTCCCTGCCGCAAAATGGTCCACTTTATGTATTTATCCTCATAGCTTTTGACAGGGTAGTATTGCTCCTTGATGGAATCTCAGAATGAATTCCATGTGGGTGCGGCTAAAAACAGTGAGGTTGTACTTTCATCCTTTTGCTCGCAGTAGGTTTCCCACCAGTCTTTGATGTGTGGGGAGGCTTTGAGAAGAGTGGAAGTAATATTTTCCCATCTGGAAAAATCATGAACAGAAAAATACCCTTCTAGCAGATTTAACCATTTATCTATAGTGTATGCATCTATCTGACCCTCAAATGTGGGAATGTCAAAGTTAACTTGTACCTTAAAGTATGTGTTGCTTCCAGAGTAGTTGCTAGAAGTAGATGTGTTGCCCTTGGTAGCCGCTGAAGGATCTGGGAAAAGTTGTCCATCATCGTGTTCCTTTTTCACTCGAGGGCCTCTTTGAGCAAGATTTTGATAGGATCTCCTACCCCCTCGTCTTTTTTTTTTCATTCGCCATGGGAGGCCATCGGGATTTGCAAGGCTGGTCTTGTAAAGATTCGACCAGTTCAAGCCCTAACTCCTTATATCCCGACCTCGTTGGGGACATGCAAAGAAAAACAGAGAAAGAGCAGACCGCACTGATACCACTGATCTGGATTTAAACACGAAAGCAACAAATTACAGATATAAACATAAATACAGATATGTAGAAGAAATAATACTTCATTTCATTAATGTAAAATACTGATATATGCCTCGTAACAAAAATGGAAATAAACTAGCTCGAGTGATGGTAGCTTATCCCTGAGAAGAGATAGGGTGGCTACATGCCTCTGAACCATCTTACAATGAGGCTCAAGGGCATTTTTATTATTGAACAATAAGAGCAAACCATAAACAACCAAAACCCTAACCCGAGGAGCTGTAACACCAAGAGTTTATGGGCCCCATTGGGGTTAGTTGGACAACCAACTTCCCAGGGTCGTGACTTGGTCATATTATCTCCTTTTGACATGCATGATACCCCGTTGGAAATATATCTACGAGGACTATGATAGAAAATACAATTTTATCAAAAAATTATTGGCGGTATATTGCCAGAAAAACATCATTTAGGGCCTCAAAACGACTCTGAAAGTTTAGGACCCAAAAAACTACTAAAAATAGTAAACTATGCTACAATTAAGGAAACTAAAAAACTGAAAGAAACATGGTGGGGGTCCAAGTGGAATTAGCAGGTGGCCACTAATATCCACCTAGATCATAGTTATAAACTAGATCTGAGGTAGATATGAACTACAAGAAATAGTAAGAAGACTAATCTAATAAGGAATAGAAATATCTTTCGGGCAAGTTCCCCAAACCAAGCAAATACAAGCTCAAAAGAAATCCTAATATGGAGAATCAAACAAATCTAATTTAAAACAAAATATTCAAATAGATCTGAAGTAGATCTAAACTATAACAAAGAGCGCATGAATAGACTTGAAACAAAAGATTAAATTATGAGGAAGAAGTCCTCAAAAGATCTAATTTTTCACGCATCTACACTGACACATTAGCAAGTAGCCAGAGTAATTTACGTAGTCAAGCAGTATGATGCTTGCGTAAATACTATTATATGCTCTATCTAGAGTTTAGAGCCTATGTAGATGGATACAAAAAGTACAAAGAAAAATCAAATGAGATCTAAGTAGATCTAATGTTAATCATACAAGAAAGGACCTAGACAAGGTCATATGGCTACAAAGAAGAGATTGGAAGTAAAATAAAACCAAAATTACAAAGAGGAAGACGGATTCAAACAAAATGAGGAGAGACTCCCTAGTAGAGTTGCCAATTTTATTTTACATAGAATTGCCCATCCACAAGGAGCAATTGCTTTCCCCAAGGATCACTAGACAATCAAGTGTGTGCAAATGTGATATAAGTAATCAATGAAAACTCTATATCTCCTATGCATTCATTCATAACACCTCAAGCATGTAGTTAGAGAAGACAAACCTAAAACCATCATAGGTTGATGATGAGTGTTGGATATAATGTTGAATATGGAGAACCTGCCTCTACATGAGGATCCTACTCCAAGCAATCATGATCTACAAACCTACACGCAAGCACCACCAACCAAGACAAACAAGCCTTCCATGGAGGGAATATATGTAACGATACTTTTGAACTGTGCACCGTCAAATAAAAACCCTAAATCATCATTGTAGATAGGGTGCCAGCTCATGGCACAAAATCTCATACTCACTGAGTCCAAAACCATTGAAAATATTAACCGAGACATGTATACAATCCAAGGTTGATTAGTGTGGCCACTCAAGAAATCCTTTAGTCTTATAAGGGAGGGGCTCATATTTGAAAAAAAAAATTGACAAAAAAAACATTAATAACTGTGGCAGACAATGTAAGTCGACGATATATCGACCATATGGTCATAGAATAATATAATGTTTTATATCATGACCCCGAAGGGATCAGAATTTCCAAATCAAGAATTTAAGTTACCATGTTGAGCATATAAATGTGTGTGGACCACGTTAGAGACTTAATAATATATAATTACCTAATAGTTAAAGAACTAATCTATAAGAATTTTGTTGTGCATAGAAATATAGGAACCACAAAATTATTAGTAACTTTTAGTAATTGTTGGAAAATATTTTATAAGTTGAAAAAAAAAATTGAGTAAGGTGGTAGATGTGTTACATATGTATAAAAAGATTTGAAGTTCAAATGCTCCAATTTATCCATGTTTATAAAAATAAAAACATATATAAATACCTAAAAATATAACAGTATTAGGTCTAAGACTTTTGTGATCCATAATTTAGAGAACCGTGTTTCGGATTAATTACATTGTAAGGATTTTCCTTACAATATGATTAATCCAAAACACTATTCTCTAAAATATAATATAAATAGTAGTTGTCTAAATCAATCATATATCACATGAGTAAGCTAGCCTAATTATGAATTCCTCTCTTATTAAAAAAAACATTATAAATTATTTTACCCATTAAAAAGCATCCCTTTGAAGTGGCAAAAATCACTAGGGTTTATGTGACGAATTTAAAATGACAAAAATTAACTACCAAGAAATCAGGGAAGGAAGTACCAATGGCATTCATCAAAGGGTGTACATGTATATTTCAAGTGAATTATGGGCATAACTTAAGAAATAAATTAAATATATGAAAAATGAATTTAAAAATAAATTTTATAACCATAATAATTATTTTTAAAAATAATTTATTTATTAGTTCTGTGATATATTAAGTTATATAAGTATGAGTTTGGAGTATGTTTTAAAAGTAGTTTTTAAGTGTAATTTTTTGGAGTTGGATATTTGGCAAGAATCTAGCTAAAAAAGTTGTGGCCAAATCTTGATTTGTGTTGTTTACACTGTTTTTTTACTGCATATATGAATTCAACACCCTCAAAAACTCTTGGGGCACTTTGATTGTGAAGAGTGTACCCCTAAGGCACTTCTATTGTGAAACTTGTGATTTCAATGAATCACTGCTGGATTCTAGACAAATTAGATGGGAAAATAAATTCGAAAACTTTTCAAAATGTCGCACTTAAAACCTACTCGTTCCTTAAAATTGTTTTTGTTTAGTTTGTCTTTCTGTGATGTAAGGAAGCAAGTTAACTATCCAAGACTCAAAAGTATGTGGTAAGACTAAAACCTTGCCTCCTTACACACAACCAACAAAATAATTCCAAAAAGCCTAATTTTCCTTCAATAATAATTATAAGTAACATAATTTTCTTTAAATAACAATGATAAACATTCACATATAGCCAACTGTGATGTCCGTCCCATTACTGATTTAACCTAAATTTTCCAGGGTTTAAAAAATATAAATTAGGTAAATAATGAAAATTTACCTGCAATTTTCCTCAATGCCGGAACGACATTTGACATACCAAATTCCTGAATGTCTGCCAAAACGACCTTTAACGCTTTAACACACCAAATCCCTCGTCCCAAAACACGTTTTAACACACCAAGCTGCATGCAGGAACGGCCCCATGGCAGCTCCTACGGATGCCACGCCATGGCGAAGCAGATCTTCGTATAATTGCCATATCTACGATCGCCTTCGCCGTCATATTTGTACTTCATAATCCACTGGCCTGCACATTCATTTAATTTTTAGAAACACTTGGACTTTTTGCTACATTATTTTAACCATTTTCAACGATTGGTCTGATTCTACGAGAAACCGTCAGAGCTGTAATAATGTTCTGAAAACTGTGGCACCATTGCAAGTTTGGTGGCAATGAAAACGAAAGAGCAAGGGGAGCATTGCAGTGAGCATGACGTTGATGATACATAATCGGCTGAGGGCTCCCCTTCTGCAACCGCTGTCATTTGTATTGGTCGAGAAGGTCAACGAGACCAATGATGAGAAAAGTAAGATCAGCTTTTCCTCTGCTTCTTGACTTAGAAGACCTTGATGAATTGACAGGTCCTTGCTTCTGCAAGGACACACAGCAATCTGTTAATCTATCAGGCGTTCGTCACTGCCGCTCTGTGAATGGAAGGTTCTGCATTCTCACATTGCGCTATCTGTAAAGGGCAGTTTCAACTTTCATCTATGGGCTGAACTAAACAAAAATTTGTGAGCTTTGCTGCACCAGTAGTCATTTTATTGGAATATAAATAATTCCATTTAAAAATTTCAGTTGCAGGGCTCATTCTGAATCACTTACCATGCGTTTCTCAACGTTACTGGCTGCTGTCAGGTTAGGACGGTAGCAAAGAGTTATCATCTACCACCACCTTTTTATAAATCTATTCTGTCTATATATATAACTTATTCCACTACTTTTATATATATAAACCAAGTTCAATCTTTTATAAATGAATAAATATATTATAATGAATTTAAACTTTGTTACTCACGGTAAACCCTATAAAACTAATCCCAACCCAAATTACCTAATATATATACATTACAAAATTAATTAACTAATATATGTATGAGAAGTAACCCTAGAACATAATTATAGAAGGATGTCCAATTTTAGCTTAACTAATAGAGATAAAGGAGGAGATTATTCTAAGAAGCAAGGATAGTATATAAGATATTATTATTTTCAAATTTAAAGATAAATTGTTGGATGATAAAGAGTTGGATGGAAAAACTAAGCTTAAATATTATAAGGAGGTGATCAACTCCACCCTTAATAACTAGAACCAAAATTATCTCTTTGTTTTGACTAACACTACGAAAAAAATGAACATCACTAGGATTAGAACTAATTCTCATGAGCTCTGAGGTGGAATCGAGTGTTCTACTCCCAAAACTCTCTGGGACGATAAAATCTATCAACTTTGTTATACTAAGCGGGTGGAAAATGAAAAACACTTCCTCTTAGATTTCCCAACTCTTACTCACATCCGCTCTCATTTCCATAACATCTATCACACTTCCAATTTTCTTGACAACTATAGTGATCTTGCAACACTTCTTTCCCTTTTTCTTTATCATAGAAATAAGACTTCATTTCCATAACATCTATCACACTTCCAATTTTCTTGACAACTATAGTGATCTTGCAACACTTCTTTCCCTTTTTCTTTATCATAGAAATAATACTTTGAAGAATTGCAATTAGATTTTTTTCTTTTCAAAGTCACATAGACCATATTGGTCTCAGTAGAAGTTAATCATCATCATCAATCATTTTTTATTTTATATAATATATATTTAATTTATTAATAATATATTTATATTATTTTAAATATATAATAGTGTATATTTATATATCACATTTATAAATATATAATAAAATTAATTTAATTCTATGGAAAAGGTTCACATTAAAAACGAGATATATATATATTTAACAATAGATTGGTTTGTTTAAAATATGAATACTTTAAATATGTAGATATTGTTTTGAGAATTTATCTTATAAAAATGTAATATATTTTAGGAAAACAAAATTTACCATTGTAATAAATGTCATTAAGTTATATTTTATTATTATTAATTTGTGAGTATTTGTTATATTAGCTCTCATTACTAATTATTTCAATTACTTAAGTTATTGTAAGGTTTCGACACTTCCTATACTGATTTAATTATTTTTTTCTAAGGTATAGTTCTTATTCATTTGTTTTAAAGATTTAGTACACATATGTCTATAATCACACTAGAGATAATTTTTTATACCACTAACTCTAAACAAGGGTTCCCTTTTTGTAAATAATTCTCTCGAACCCTTGTGCCTACAGTTATCAATGCTCTTTGAAATCAGTGTGATGCCAAATCAAGGGATTCCATGCATCAAGTTGGTATTGACGACTCACAAAAGAGGTGGTGGTTAGAAGAACCACCCTCTTCCACTCTTGACACTACTCTTGATTCATACTCTTGATTCATTGTGTGTTTTATGGCATGACGATTTAGCTCTACAACTAGCATTAGGGGTTTTAGTATTCAATGGTTTTTCTCACAGTGGAGTCGACCATGGAGGTTGTCATTTCACCATTATGCTACAGTGAGTTCCCATATTCCTAATCTTTGTTCAAACCTTCCAATTTCCATGCTTATTATTTGGTGTTTAAAGGGTTTACAAGCATGTTGCAGGTAATACTATGCTTAGGCTTACTGGAGAGTTTTACAATCAAGAGTTTTCTCGAATTCCTTAGTTAAATCCCACGTAAAAAAATTTGTTGCACTGCAACATATATTGCATCTTTTTTTTAAATTAAGTCTCAGTGATCATTATGAGAGTTTGTTGCAACGAATTGATGCCCTTGTTATGCATAGGCTCACGGTTGCAGGACGCCCAGTGCAGGTGAATAAATGTTTTTTTTTTTTTTTGAAATTATCAACGAAAAATTACCATCTTCGATGCATACCCTAAATAGGCTAACTAATTCAAACGATGTGGTGAACGTATGACAACAAGTGAACAATTAACTGGCTTTTTGTGTGATTTTCCTTCCTTTTTCAGTCATCCCTTGCACTTACATTAGGTTCCTTGTTTAAAAGTGCCAATTTCAACCTTCTTTGGTAGAGCTTATCTTCCTTATGGTTTAATAATATGTCTAAGGTTTTACCCCGAGTATACGGGGTTCTCACTCTTCTTGCTACTATTTTTATAGAGACCTTAGTGACTTAATTGACATCTCGAGTCGTATTGATAATGTTGGTTAGCATTGTTATTGTATTTTATATATAAATTTATGCAGAACCCCCTCATTTTTCTTGTCAGTGTATAACTGGGTAAACTTTAATAACTGTCATGTATGCTTCTTAACTAAAGAGGGTTTCAATACCCTTCTCTTCCAGATTTGACTGCAGAGTTTTATAGGTCAATTCCTTTGTGATTTCCCTAGAACAGTTTCAAATATTGTTATGGGGTATATAAATCAGAAGTCCTATGATAATGTTGCATTATTTATATTTCTTTGTTGTGTGTGATCGATAGTTTTCTTGGAACTTTAATAAATTTTACGGGATTATTGGAGTTCAGCCTTACCAATTCAGAGGGTTTTTCCCTATCTTTTTACAAATTCAATCTATATTTCTTATGGTTATACCAATGCATGTGTACTAATAGTTTTTGTTTAGCAACATAACTATATACTCAATACAATGGATTTGATTTATTTTCTACGTTTAATGGTTTGGTCTTCTTTATTGTATTTCCCTATGATGGTAGTTAACATTGATGCACTTATTACTGTACATCTCTCATACACCCTCAAATCGCTTGATTCAATATAATGTTTATTAAATATATGGGATAGTTTTCCAAGTTGCTGGCAGTCATCGACTTGACCAGGGATCTAACCCAGTATCCACTTGTTCACTATAAAACCCCCTATTTTTTTAATTTTAGTAAACTAAGGCTATCAATACCAAATAAAATTCTCACAACTCCAACCCACTAGAATTTTTTTGGGTTACTGCCTACATCAGCGAGGCCTAAGAACTAACCCAGATTGGTAGATCGTTCTAGAATCTAGTTACTAATTTGAAAGGTTTCTTTTTTCTTTTACTATTAAAATTGACAGTTAGCATGATCAATGTTTTCTCAATAATGCATATCTAATGATATAAAACATAGATTAATATTAATATATTACATTCTACAACATTACCATTTTTTCTTTCTATTTCATATTCTAATTCCAAGTAAAGGAACGTAAGTTCGTCTATGTAATACTTATCTATTTTATGTGTCTGCTCGGTAAACCATAAAATAAATGAGAAAAGAAAGCTCCTCCCAACCAACAAGACCAGTCTCTACTGCATCACCCCCCAAGCCACTTCACACCCAAAATAGTTTTCCTTGAACAATTGCAGGTGCAAAACAGTTTCCAATGGCTAGATGATCTTAACCAAATTTAGCCAAGGAATTTTCTTAGAGTATGAACACCTTGGTTATAGACAGACTCCACTAGCCAGCTAGTTCAAGAGTGATTTATAACAATAACTTATTTCTTCTACAATCACTTCTCCTCTATCTTTTTTTACCTTATGTCCATTCTCCCCTATTGGATTTTTTTTCTAAATTTTATTCCCAAGTAGAAATTGGTCAGGTAACTACCATTCCATAATTGTTCAACTACCTGGGATGTGAGCTTCTCTAGCGTCACTTTTCTCAATGTGATGTTATAGTCACATAAAACCATTCTAGTAATTCATAAATAAAACAAAAAAATACATTTCCTACACAAAATGTGTAAGGTATTTTACAACAGTAAACCAACACATACAAGGTTACCAGGGAATATTACATCTTCCCCCATGAGTGAAACACCATCCAGATGTTTTCCAAGTCCTCAAAATAGGCTAGGATAAGCTTATTTTATTAATTTTTCATCCTCCCACGTAGCCTCTTATGGGCTAAACTACCTGCACTGCACTTTAACCTAGGTGATAACTCGCTTTCACAGCATTACCTCTCTCTAATCTAGGACATGTAAGGGTTCAACCAGAAGTTATTCGTTTGGCTTGACCTATATCCACAACCATTAGATCACCATTAGTTTTTGTTATTAACAACTTTTATAACACATATATAAAAATGCATTTTATAAATAATTTACATGTATATTCTTCCTTCAATGAAATCTCTAAGATCATAAATATACTTTTTCAATAGTGAAACATGAAACATGTTATGAACACATGTGTGGCTAGGCAAAGCTATTTGATAAGCCATAGGTCCAATTCAGGCCAAAATCTGAAAAGGACCAAAAAAGAAAGGAGCTAGTTTGGCATAGCCTCCCCAACGCATAGTGTTATTCTTAGGTTTTACCCATGCATACACATGGTCGCCTACTTGAAATTCTTGGTAGCTTCGCTTTTTATTAGCATAAGCTTTTTTGGGCAGCTTTCAAGTTCACCCTTACTTTTCTCACTACATCTTCCATTTCTTTATGCATGTCAGGTCCTAATACCAGTTTATCATCTAGACCACTCCAATTAACAAGTGTTCTACATTTGCGTCCATATAATACTTCGAATGGGCCCATTTTTAGAGAGTCGTGATGACTATTATTGTAGGAAAACTCTACCAAGTGAACATCACATACATCCTTAGCATGTCCGCGAGTACTTGATTCACTCGTTCAGTGTGCTCGTGTGTTTGAGGATGGTATGTAGTACTAAGTTCTATTTAAGTACCTAATCCATCAAACAGATCCTTCCAAAATGCAGATGTAAATTTGACATCTCTATTAGAGATTACCACTTTTGGTATCCCATGCAACCCAAAAATTTCTTTCATAAATATGTTAGCAATTTAAATTGTTTTATAAGTAGATTTCACTAGGATAAAATAGGAATATTTACTCAATTTATCCTCTACTACATTATAGAATCATTTTGTTTCTTGGTTTTAGGTAGGTCAGTGATGAGATCAAGCATGATAACCTCCCATTTCCTTTTTAGAATAGGCAATGGGTGAAGCAATCTGGATAGGTGCTGGCGTTTAGTCTTCACCTATTGGAATTCTAAAGACTTAGCTAAATATTTAGACACTTCCTTCTTCATGTACAACAAAAAGTACTCCTTCCTCAAAGAAGTGATTAACTTTTGACAGAGAAGATGGGAAGCATAAGGGATTTTATGGTGATCAGTTAGAATTAATTGTTTGATGCTTACTTGATTGGGAACATACATTTTGTTTCTATAAACAAACAGGTTTTCCTGAGTTACCTCGTATCCAAGTTGTCGTTCACTGCTATTTGGGTTTCTTTCTTGCTATGCAAGAACTGGTATTCAGGATCACTTTCAGCAGCCTCTTTAATTTGTTATTTAAAAGCATTTTCCACTTCACTAAATGAAATTTCATAAACAAATTTTAATTTCCTGCTCAAGGCATCTGCTACTTGATTCTCTTTACCTTTCAAATGTTTAATTTCAAATTCAAATTCTCTCAAAAAAGTAATCCAACGTACTTGTAAGCCATTTAAAGTAGGTTGTTTAAAATAATTAGTTAAACTATTGTGATATGTCATCAATATGAATCTTTTCCCAAGAAAATAATGTTGCCACATTTTTAAGGTGTGAATTGTTGTTGTTAACTCCAAATCATAAGCTAAGTATTTATGTTCATGTTCCTTCATTTTTCTATACTCATAAGCTACAACTATGCCCTCTTGCATTAGTACTCGCCCTACACCTTCCTTACAGGAATTTGTACAGATAGTAAATTCCTTATCTAGGTCAACAATTCTCAAAATGGCGGCAATGGTAAGTAAGTGTTTTAACTGGTCAAAACTATTTTGACACACAAATTTCCACTTGAAATGTCTTCTCTTCTTTTGTAAAGAGGTAATGCGATAAGACGCCTTTGAGAACCCTTCAATAAACTGCCTATAGTATCCATCTAGCCCCATAAAAGATCTTATATAATCTACATTCTTAGGCATAGGCCATTCCATTATAGTTTTTATCTTCTTTGGGTCTGCAATTATTCCATCTTTAGTAATAACATGTCCTAAGTATTAAATTTTTTCTTTGTAAAATTCACATTTTCTATGCTATATTTTGCATACAGTTGGTATTAATCAAGGTTTGCAAAACAATTCGCAGATGCTTTTTGTGCTCCTCCATATTTCTTGAATAGACAATAATGTTATCTATAAAGGTCAACACATTTCTTTCTAGTTATTGATGGAATATGTTGTTCATGAGACACATGAAGGTCGTTGGGGCGCTAGTCCAAAGGTAAAAACTACAAATTCATAGTGCCCATAGTGAGTTATAAAAGTTGTTTTGTATATATCCTCCTCCTTAATTCTTATTTGATGGTATCCAAATCATAGGTCAATTTTAGAAAATATAGTAGCCCATTTTACTTGATCAAATAAATCACCAATGCAGGACAAGGGGTATTTATTTTTAACTGTGAGCTTATTTAATTGTTTGTAGTCAATATACAATCAGAAGGTGCCATCCTTCTTCCTAACAAAGAGTATTGGAGCTCCCCAATGTGGCATGCTTGGGCAAATGTATTTGTTATCCAGTAACTCTTGCAACTACATTTTTAGTTCAATAAGTTCTGGGATGCTCATGCGATAAGGTGCTCTAGATACGGGAGAAGCTCCTGGAATAAGTTCAACAGTAAAATCTATGTCCCTTTTAGGAGGTAGTCTAGGAATGTCTTTAGGAAAAACATCAGAAACTTCTTGCACAATGGGCAGGTTTCCTAAGGTGGGAGTATTTTATTTAGAATTTATATACCCCACTTGCACTACATAAATTTGGCACCCCTTCCTAACGCACTTTTCCAATTGGGAAGTTGTGATTGGTCTTAGTTTCAAGGGTCTATTGATTCCTTAAGCCTCTTGTCTCATGCCTTCTTCATTCAAATAACTAATTATTTTATATTTACAGTTTATAAGAGATCGACGTTTTTTCCAGCCAATCCATGTCGATTAGAATATCATATGATCCTACGTGTAGAACATTTAAAATCTTTGTTATTGGTTGATATGCTAACACTACAAGGCAATTATCCACCTTAGCAATCACCCTTCTTTTGGCCCCTATGGCTAGTTGTACTAGCCATGGATTCTTAAATTTGATTGTTTGAAAATGAAAATTTTCCACTACTTTAGGGCCTATATAACTTAGGAAAGCCACTGGATCAATTAAAATAGACACAACATGGTTAAATATTTTACCTTCGAACTCTACCATAGTTGGTTGATATTCTTCCTGGTGGTCTTCCAATGCAACATTAATTCTAGGGAAACTCCTTGCTACATCCCCTAATATAGATGCTTCTTGAATCTGGGATACCTGTTCTGTCCCTTTCCAGTAAGGAAAATATTTGACATAGTGTGGTCCCCCACATCCCCAACACTACAATGGGGGCTTGGATGTTGGTTCGAGTTCATATTTGTTAGGTTGTTCAATGGATTTTAATTCATATTGAAACTTGTATTTTTTTGTGTTCTTCTTGAATTCTTGTTATGCTAATTTTTGTAGGATCCTTTCAAATTTGTGGATTTTAACCCTTTAACATTATGAAAATGTTTCTTCCCTTTATTTTCTATCCACTATTTTTTCCTCCTTTCTGCTTCTTCTGTTGGTATCATATTTGAGCCTTTCTAATAACCTCATTCATAGTTCTAGGATTGTCAAATTCTAACTGCTCCTTCATAAATACAGGTAAAAGCTAACCTAGAAATTTGGGTTCAGCTAGGAGAGGAATCTCGAAACACCAACGCTGCATTATTCAAAATAGTCCAACAACTGAAAAGTGAGATGGAAATATTGAGAGCTTATAATGAGATGTTGATGCAAGAAAAAGAGAGGATTATGAAGATACTTTTAGACAGACAAAACCATAGAAATCATATTCCAAGCTCTGACCATGAAAACAAGGTTGGGACACACAAATAAAGAGACGATAACCCATAATCTGAAGGAGATCAAGAAAATAATGAGGAGGAATCTGAAAATGTGTCTGGTCATCAAGGGCGTAAAAGACAGAAAATATAATTAAAATGAGACTTTATGGAAATTAAACCCTCGACATTTGATGGTGAACAAGAAGAGGTTGTTAAATCCTGACTCATTAATATGAATAAGCATTTCCAAATTTACAAATATGACCACAACCTGAAAGCTTTGTTGGCACTCTACCAACTACAAGGAAAAGCCAACTTATGGTGGGAAGAAGTAAAAATCGTATGGAAAGTTGATGAATAGGAAGTAATCAGGGAAGACTTCTAGAAACATTTTAAAGAAAAGAGTCTAATTGAACAGTTTTACGATGAAAAAGCAAAGGAATTTCATGATCTTAGATTGAGGCAACTTTTTATGGATGAGTTTATAATGAATTTTACATCCCTACTAAGATATGTTCCTTATATACATGAAGAAAAGGCGACATTTCGAATGTTTATCAGCAACTTGGACCAAAAAAACTGTTTCACCCGAACGATATAAATAAATGGAGTTGAAACATTATTTTCACACTCTTTCCTCATTTGGAGTGAACTTTTAAACTAAATCTTCTGGGTTGAATTTTTAAAGGAAAATTTTTGGACTTAATTTTTAAAGTCTTTTGGGCTGAATTTTTAAAGTGAGATTTTTTAGCTTAATTTTTAAAGTCTTTTGAGCTTAATTTTTAAAGTGAGTTTTTTCGGCTTAATTTTTAAAATAAGTCTTTTGGGCTAAATTTTTAAAGTGAGTTTTTTGTGCTGAATTTTTAAAGTGAGTTTTTTTTAAAGTAAGTATGTTGTACTGAATTTTTAAAGTGAGTTTATTTTAAAATAAGTCTTTTGTACTGAATTTTTAAAGTGAGTTTTTTGGTCTAAATTTTGAAAGTGAGTTTTTTTTGCAGGATTTTGAAATTGACTTTTTTGGGTTGGATTTTAAAAATCAACATAGATTGAATTATCATGTGAAATCAAAGAAATTGCAACAGAAAATATGATAAAACAAAATACATTGAGGCTCGTACAAAATACAAGAGAAACTATTATAAAAGAAAGAAGGAATAACGCTTAAATATTGAAAGGAAAAATCAATCTCAACTAGAAGTTGAAGCAGGTATGTAAATGTAAATATTATAAATGATATTTAAAATTTAACTAGTGTATTGTGAAATTTAATTTTTATTTGATGAACTAATTTGAAAAATATTTTGCAATGTAAACAGAGAGATATATTCCTCATAACATTGATGATGAGATTGAAAATGTTGAAAGGCAAAATGAAAAAGATAATGAACCAATGATTGATGATGTTGTTGAAGATGTTGAAAGAGATTCAAGTGAAAAAGTTGAATCACCATCAAGTATGTATATATATGTCATGTGTATTGTTCAATTTATACATATTTATTAATTTCAATTTCATTCAAACTCTATTTTTTAATTTAATTATTTAATGAATATTTATACCCATTTACATTTAATTTTCATATGTACAGATGAAATCAATATCGATGATGAGATGTTAGAAAATGTTGACACAAACATATATGGAGATAAAAAAAACTAACCATGTTATACGATATTGTGTTAAGCTCATTATTGAGAGGTTCTTCAAAGATGAAAGTATGAGAGTTCAAGCTCAAATTTTGAGAGGTCTCTTAACATCAAAGAAATTAAAAGAAGCTACAACTCTACTGGGTATTCGAAAATCAATGAAATAAAAAGGCGAAGGAAAATGTGATTCAAGATATAAATTGTGCTCTAAATTAAATTGGAAGATATAGAAATAAAAATGATATAGCTGCACATAGAGCAATACAAATGGCAATGGTTTCATCGTGTACTAAAGAAAATCATTTGGTAAAATCTATGGAAAAAGAATTAAGGACCTCACGAAAAACATTGCACAAACATAGGAAATTTCGATTGCAAATAGATGTAAATGATGAGCTCGCTTGTTGGGAAGTTATTTGTATGAAATCATAAAATGATATACTTGGAGAAAATGTTAAAAAAGTAATGTATGTATAGTGGATGAAAAATCACGTGTTTCATCAAAAGCAAGGGATGTGATGTGGCAAAGAATAGCACGAAAGTAGTATGAAGAACATGCAAAACATATCTTCGACATCACTCATATAGATTAGTTCAATAAGTTCATAGAAGAGAATCATGGAATTTATGTCTCAATCAGTACTTTTGTGCAACAAAAACCATGGTATGTTAAACCTATTATTGTACGTGACACTTGTTGTTGTCTTTATCATGTGGAATTTCAATTATTTTATGACACCTTCCTTAATTTTGGTGAAACATTTCGGAAAAAATCACCTCCTCCTTCCACTATCCATGGTTTCATATCCAAAATTCTATGTGCAAGAGAAAGTCATGAATTATTTTACCAAAAGAAATGTGTTGGTGGTAACAAATGTGATCATTGTGGAAATTTGAATTTATTTCACAACAAATATTCTATTGATATAAATGATCAATCATTGTCTAACCTAAAAGTGAAATGGAAGAGATATGAATATACCATACATCAATTAGTTCAAATCATAGTACAAGTGCTAAAAGGATTCATTTACAACAAGAAGAAATTTCTATGATAGAGTTCCTAAAGAAATTTGAGACAAAAATTTATAATTACACAAAGCATTCGCATAGAGCTTGATGGCAAGACCTGTAATTCAAAAAATCCTAGGAAATTTTTCCACTAGGGAACATTTTGTCAATAGTTGATTTTGCAGAGAATTACACATTTGTTACAAAAAATGAAATACATAGTGATATTATCATTCTGACCAAGTCTCTATGCTTGTCCATATTCTATATAAACATGCTGAAAAAAATGTTGATGATATAGAAAGAACCAGTGAGAATCGCCATGTTATTAAAGAATATCACTTTTATATCAGTGATGATCATACACATGATACACATTTTGTACAAAATTGTTTTAATAAGATTTATGACTCATTGAAAGGCCATGGAATAAAATTCAATGAACATTGGATATGGTCATATGGATGCATATGTCAATTTAAATCTACACATTCATTATTTTGGTTGTGTCATCTTCATAATAAAACCAACATTAAACATTTTTGGAATTTCTTTGAGAGTGGTCATGGAAAAGGAGAACATGATGGTTCAGGGGCATGTATAAAACGAGCACTTCGAAGATATCAAATGGACCACTCTGCAAACCGAATTGTCTTAGTTGAACACGTTGTTCAATGGTGCAATGTTGCACTAATCCATCAGACTAACCCATCAAGGGACATACAGAGGCATGTACATATATACAAATTAACTTGTATATAGTTTTAATATATGATCACTTTTTATTAATTTTTAATTTTAAACATTTATAAATTATATAGTTTAAACAATATGACGATGATTATCTGGGATATTTAAATTGTATTTTAAATACCATATTTAAATTCTTGTTTGAATTTACTATAAGTTTTTTTGGCATATTGGAGTCCAAGATGTAGATAGATTGATTACATATGAAGTTCAAACAGTAAAAGGGGCTCGAAAATTGCAATCAATTAAAATAAAGGATTACCGAAATGCATTTTCATTTGATAAAGAAAATATTCTTGTTTTGTCTCGTTTGCATATAGGACACACAATTCAATGATGTTTGTGAAAACAATATGTATGTAAAAGATTGGCAACATACAAAACTAAATACAAAGGGGAAATGTCAGTTGCAAGCTTCAAAGAGATGGAATCAAAGGAGACTATAGTATCATCTGAAGGTAAGTGAGTTTCTGATCTAGTTAGAGAAGGTAACATTTCAATTGCTTTCAAAGGATATATGTTTGTGTGTGTGTGTATTTTATGTTTTTAAAATCAATGTGTATAATTATTTAGATCATAGTTAAAATATAGAGATCTACAAATAGATAATTAAATCACGTTCATGTTGATAAAGTTAATTTCATGTTAATTATGATCTGAATATACACTTGTTTTATTGTGCAGGAGATGTTTTGGTTCTAGTTGCACCCATTAACAACATAGAAAATGTCAAGTATTATTTCATGCGGTGCACTAAACGAAAGATGAAGTTATTGGAAGTCTATGATGATAATGGTTTTATATATTAAAGAGGGCCTATTATACTGAAAGGTTATTTTTTCCAAGAAACTCATCAAACTAAGAGTAATGTTTATTTTCAAGACTATCAACCCGATGTCATAAGTTGTCAATATAGTCACTTGGTGTGTGCAGCGTGCATAAAGTTGATAGATGTTCAACCAAAAAACAATTTAAAGTTAAAAAATGGAGAATGTAAAAAGTTGGCCATGAACGGATCATTGAGGATGGCATTCCATTAGAATTTTTTTAATTGAACTACCCAACAATTTCTTTTCCTTGGATTCATCTTTGAGAACTTAGAGTTCAAGTACATTGTTATCCTTTCTTTTTGTGCACTCTTAGGTTGTACATTATTAAAAATGTGATGATGTGAAATCAATACTCGTCGGGTCTTGTATTGAGTTACAAAGTTATATATGTATATATTACATATTATGTAGGTGTATTGAGGATTTGATGCTACTGATATTATGTTTGCATGCACGACAAGTAATTTATATGTACATACATTCTCTGGTCTTAAACAATTTCATACATGAATGCAAAATGTATTAGCCTTTATACACATTAATGCAATTTAATGTACATACCATATTTTATAATGCAATTTTAAGTTATGATTGTTTTAGACATCTACAACAAATTATAAGATTCATTCAAATGCAAAATGTAGGTCATGTTTTGTAATTTGCAATTTTACTAGATTCATTTTAAATAAATTGACAAAACAACTTTAAACAAAACCTAAGAATCATCTACTAACATTATAGGAATGATTGAATGCAAATTGTGGGCCATGTTTTATAATGCAATTTTATCTAACTTATGTTTGTGCATTCAAACAATTTTATATTAAAGTTAATTATAAACTGACATCCATAGTAGCCTTTCTGTACATGAATGAAAAATGTACATACCATATTTTATAATGCAATTTTAATGTATCATTGTTTTAGACATCTACAACGAATTATAAGATTCATTCAAATGCAAAATGTAGGTCGTGTTTTGTAATTTGCAATTTTACTAGATTCATTTTAAATAACTCAAGTCAAAACAACTTTAAACAAAACCTAAGAATCATCTATTAACATTATAGGAATGATTGAATGCAAAATGTACCAACTAAATGCAAATATGTAAAAACTTTAAAAGCATCAAACCATGCATGCATCATGCAAATTGTGGGCCATGTTTTATAATGCAATTTTATCTAACTTATGTTTGTGCATTCAAACAACTTTATATTAAAAGTTAACTATCAACTGACATCCATAGTAGCCTTTCTATACATGAATGCAAAATGTACATACCATATTTTATAATGCAATTTTAAGTTATCATTGTTTTAGACATCTACAACAAATTATAAGATTCATTCAAATGAAAAATGTAGGTCATGTTTTGTAATTTGCAATTTTACTAGATTCATTTTAAATAAATTGAAAAAACAACTTTAAACAAAACCTAAGAATCATCTACTAACATTATAGGAATGATTGAATGCAAAATGTACCAACTAAATGCAAATTTACTTTCATTGCTACATATTCATGAACTTAAATATGTAAAACCAAGTTTTAAGCATCAAACCATACATCATGCAAATTGTACCATGCAAAATGTACATAAACTCTAGAATTAGCATGTATTAAATCATAATAAAGAGTTCAAGATTTAAAATATGTCCAAAATTTATATCATTATAAAAGTAAATGTATAATAAAAAAATTTCAAATAATAAGATGGATCAATTCATAATAACGAGTTTTACTTTAAATAAGTCCAAAATTTATATCATGATAAAAGTAAATATAACATTAAAAGACTGTCAAATAAAAAGTTGCATCAATTTAGAGAATATCGCTGAAATATATGATCTATGAACCTCCTCGGGCTCTCATATGAATCATGGGTGCTCTGCACAACATGTGTAGTTGCATATATACATAAGATTATCTACTTTAAAATTAAATTTTAATGTTTTAAAATTAAATGAGAAATTAATCCTCAAAACAAAATTATGAAAAGTTTCAAATTCCATGCAATACCTCATGGTGCTCCCCCTCCATTGTGCCCTTGTGGCATTCACCATGCATTGTGCCCTCTTGGATGCCCTATATAATACATGCACATGTATATATTAAAAATTCAAAATGCATATGAAAATTCATAAAATCGCAAAATTTAAAAAATTGTTACACGAGTTTTTCAAATTATTTAGATGATCCTATCATCATTGTCGACTCCATTGCTAAAGTCCCTGGAGAATGGAAATTGTCTCCACAAAGCTAAAATTCCAAAATTTTAAAACTATAAGATAAATCTATCTCATTTTTAATGAAGCTTGCACTTCAATTTATAACAAAACATAAGTGAAATATTCAATACTTGTGGCACATCTCCTAATAGGGAGAAAGAGGGTGGCGCTATGTCCAAAACATAGGTCGGAATCGAAATCTATTAACATATATATATATATATATATATATATATATATATATATATATCTTTTAAAAATATGTCCTCACAATAACGATATAATAAAAGTAGAATAATAAATATATCAACATGAACTTTTCAAAAAAACTAACATATCTCAAAATATATTCATTGGAACCTGAACCTAGGATCGTGAAATTATCAAAATTTTCATTCAACAGACGAGTTAACTGCAAATGGTGAACATATAATACATTTGTGTTAGATTATATCTGAAAAAAATAACAAAATATATGTGAATTGACATTAACACATATATTACGAATTATATTAAAATATCCACCCTAACCATTAACACATTATGATCCCACACCCTCTTCTTCATGAAAAATTAGGTCTTGCCAACCATTATGACAAGACTTTGCATATGCTTTAAGCTCCTCAGTATACATATTATCTATCTCCTCATTTGTTTTATATACAAAATTGGCACGTGCATTAGCTTGTGCTCTTTGTCGATTTAAACCGATATCAATTCTAGTCAATGCACTATGTGTGTTGTCTACAATGGCATCCCTTCCTTCTTGGCCAATTTGAGAAGTGGCATCCATCTCTGACCGCAAAGTTAACAGACGAGGAGGTTGGCGTACCAAAGGTGGCTAAGGGTGAGGAAATTCAATATCACATAATGCGCCCTTATGATCATATACCTGACCTCTCTCAGTACCATAATATTCAGATGGAAGGTCATTCTAATCGAGTTTCATACCCAAAATGAATTCTACATAAAGTAATTTTTCAAAATAAATTAGAACCTCGTCATTCCATGGTAGCTTTCCATACGTTGCAAGGAACCTATCATACAAATGGTTGGCTATATTAGGGTGCTTGAAATATTGCACTTTGAGCATCTCTATTTTTAGCCCTTCTTTGAAATTAAACATAGATTTTGCATTTTCTTTTGTAACCCTTTTACTAACATCAGCCCATTTATCGGGACCCATCACTGCTTCCTTTCAACACCTTATCATATCTATAAATGAATCTGTGGTTGGCCCAAGATTCTCATAAATATCAAGAAATGAGCTTAGAGAGTGCACAACTATTTCTAAGCTTTCTCGACTCTCTACAAGGAGCTCGAAACTCCCAATATCTTTCCACAGTTTTGAATAATGAGTTTTACACCTTTGTAATGTATTTTGCCTCATTTTAGGAAACTAATAAGACCCATGTTCCAAGAAAATAGGGAAGCTTGAATCGAATTACACATAATGAAAAAAGAAACATAAATTAACATATAACAACAAAAGCAAGGAAAGTATGTTACCAAGAAGTATCAAGGTTGTTCTACGAGATAAATCAAGGTAGAACGAGTCAACCCAATAACATTAAAATTAAAACAACAAAAATAGATGACAAAGAAATGTCAACACTCTAATTAGAAACCCAATAACATTAAAATTAAAACACCAAAAATAGATGACAAAGCAATGCCAACACTCTAATTAGCTTCAATCTCATGCACCCAACAAAATGAATGAATCGGGCTATCATGACGATTCCTCAAAAGCTATCAAGATATAAGTAAAATGAATGAATCAAGCTATCATGGTGATTTCTCGCATTAACTTATGAGTTGTGACCACATGTGCTAATTTTCAGCTTAAAATTCCAACTTCCACTAATACTAGTAAACCCATTTTACTAAATAGTTATGTTAAATAGCTAGGCAATTCACAATTTTATATATATGTTATTGGTAGGTTTATATAAATAATATAAATACTATTATTAATATACTCTATTCGAATTTGTTATGACATTTGTAATGTTCAGTTATGTTGTTGATATTATGATTAAATAGTATCATGAGTCCATACAGTAATCTACACGGTTAACATTTGTTTTATATGATGTAAATGCTTGAAAAATTAATTTTATTCTTCCTCGCCAATCGTTAATGCTCTAAGACTAATCTAATGTGTTTGAGATTTGAGTTTAGTTCTCGAAAATATTTCATTTCACCACATTATTCTTCGTTAGCAATTCCATGAAATGTTATTTTTAATTAGCGGATATTAGAGAATGAGGAAATATTAAATGATATTAAATTTGAAGCTTGGTGATGATAATTTGAGAAGTCTGGAGACAAAAAAGATCATATGCATAGAGAGATCTAAACAAAAAATTTACACTTCTTCTTACAGGTAGAACTAGAAAATCTTTGATTGATATCGTTCAGAGGTTAAAGGAAAAATAAGGGTGAAAACAATTGTTTTTTTGTTTATTCACACACAAAAAAATAAATAAATAAATAAATAAAATTGTTTCAACCTTCAAAAAATTATTGACAAGAAGCAGGTTTAAAATTTTTCCTTTGTTTATTCCCAAAAAAAATTGGAATTTTTTCAACCGTCACAAAATTATTGACAGGAAGCATCTTTAAAATTTGCTTGGCTTTAAAACTGCGTGTTTAGGGGTGGTTTAGGGTAGGCCAAATGGTTCAATGATTCCCTAAGAGAAGGATTGAATACAAAATAATATCAGTTCTAGGCAATGGCATTAAATCTCTCCCCACATAGGAATTGAGATGTCAGAATGGTCACCCTATTCCTAGGAATGTTGGAATTGAAAGAAATTCCAAAATCATTTCTACATGGGCTCACTTCTCTTAAGGTGTTGGATATAAGTGGTACATAGTTAAAATCATTGCCATTATCATTATGGGAGCTAAGATTGCTCAAATTTCTCAATTTGAGTTGGACTAGAATTGCAAATCTTCATGAAGATATAGGTGATCTTTCTTCCTTTTAGTTTTTGAACATTAGTCATTGTATCAAGCTAAATTTGTTGTCCTCTCAAATAGGAAAGCTTGGAAACCTAAAATATTTCAATTTTAGCAATTTTTATAGCATAAAAGTCATTCTGAAAGAGATTACCAAGCTTCCCAACTGTGAAATTGTCCAATAATGATTGAATTCAATAAGGCTTTCAACAAAATCTACAATGTTTGCTCTTTCCATCATTTAACCCCGAGCATGTTATTTGGATCATTTGACCTTCAGACGCGTTGTACTAAATAACACATCTTTTTGGAACATGAATCTGGTTTTTTTTTTTTTTTGAAGTTGTAAATTATAATTAGAGGTCGTGTAGAGTTCTTTTCTTAGATTTATTTTTTTACTAGAGAAGGTTGGAAAATTAATATTTGGTTGTGTGGCACATCGAAAACCTTGGGAGAAAGGAACCTTGGGTGACTTATCTGGACGAGGAGGTTGAGAAAGTTGTCAACAACAAGTGCAACCAACCAAAATTCATCTAATGTCACGCTGCAAAAGAATAAAAAACATTATAATATCTGCAAGACCGTTAAAAATTTCTTGTAAAAAAAATTAAATTACATGCAAACCTCATAGCGCTCGGATTCACCTCAGCTCAAACAAACCATAATCGCAAATTGACAGAATAGTAACAACACTCAGCTCAACCAACCACAATCACAACACAAAGCAGTAACATCGCTCGGCATAGCCAACCACAATCACAACACAGAGCAGTAACAACACTTGGCTCAGCAAACCACAATAAAAAAAATTAACAAAGTAGAAAACTTCACAAAAGGGTTTGGCCCGTCATATCTATAAAAGTTTTTTTGGTCGAATAAATAATTCATCTGAAAAAATGGTTCTGCCGAAAAAATAGTTCGAAAGAATCATTTACTCGGTCGAACTATTGTTTTGCCGATTTTTTCAACTCCAGCAAAAATTTCGTTTAACGGTCGACGTTAGTCTAAAAGGCCAAAATTTCGGCCAATAGTTAGTATAATAGTTCGGTTAAATAAATTTAGAAAATTCGACTAAAAATAATAATAATAAAAATAATATATATATATATATATATATATATATATATATATATAAATAAAATATAAAATATAAAATATAAAATAAAATAAAATAAATAAAAATAGAAATAGAAATAATATATATATATATATATATATATAGATATATGTTTGGCGAAAAAATTGAGATTGTGAATTTTTTGGAGGAATTTCTCACAAAAGTATAACCCAACTTCACATTTTCACCCATACATGTGTTTATAATCACACCTGAGATAATTTGTTATAGCGCTAACCCTGAACAAGGGTTCCTTCCTTGTAAATAATTCTCTAGAACCCTTGTTCCTACAATTGTCAATGCTCCTTGAAATCAGTGTGATGCCTGATCAAGGCTATGTGTCGATTTGGGATCGACGACTCACAAAAGGGGTGGTGATTAGAGGAACTACCCTCCTCCACTCCTGATGGTACTCTAAAATCATTGTTCGTTTTCTGGCATGAATGTTTAGATCTGTAACTTCATTATGGTTTTTAGTATTCAATGGATTTTCTCATAGTGGAGTTGACCATGGAGGTTTCCATTTCACCACTATGTTACAGTGAGTTCCCCTGTTACTAATATTTTTTCAAACATTCAAATTTCCATGCTTATTTTTTGGTGTTTAAAGGGTTTTCATGCATGTTTCACGTATTTTCACCACTCAGCGTTACTGGAGAGTTTTACAATCAAGAGTTTTCTCAAATCCTTTATTTAAATCCCCACGTAAAATTTTTCACCACGTTGGGGCATATATTTCATATTTCTTTTTAATTAAGTCTCAATTATCGTGTTGATATTTTGTTGCAATGAATTGACACCCTTGTTATGCATATGCTTACATAGTTGCAGGAGGCCTAGAACAAGTGAACAATTTTTTTTTTTTGAAATTATCACCAACAAATTAGCATCTTTGGTGCATACCTAGAATAGGCTAACTAATTCAAACAGTGTGGTGAATGTATGACTGTAGGTGAACCTTTAAACAATTTTCTATGTGTGTTTCCTTCCTTTTTGAGTTGTCCCTCACGCTTACACTGGGTTCCTTGTTTACAGGTCCCAATTTCAACCTGTTTTTGTAGAGCTTATCTTCCTTACAATTTAATAATATGTCTAAGGTTTTACCCTGGGTATACAGGGTTCTTAATCTTCTTGCTACTATTATTATGAAGACCTCACAGTTGATTTAGTTGACACCTCAAGTGGTATTGATATTTTTGGCTAGCATCGTTATGGGATTTTATATATAAATTTATACAGAACCCCCTCATTTTCTTTTCAATGTATAAAAAGTAAAGTTTAACAATTGGCCTGTATGCTTGTTAACTGGAAAGGGTTTTGATACCCTTCTCTTCCAGATTTGAATGCAGATTTTTATACGTCAATTCCTTTGTAATTTATCCTAGAACATTTTCAAATATTGTTACAGTGTATATAAATGAGAAGTCATATGACAATGTTGCATTATTTATATTACTTTGTTGTGTGTGCTCAATAGTTTTTTTGGCACTTTAATAAATTTTACTGGGACTTGTGGAGTTTGGCCTTACTGGCTGAGAGGGTTTTTCCCTATATGTTTACAAATTCAATCTATTTTTTCTTACAGTTATACCAAAGCATGCGTAATAATAATTTTTTTCTGCAACATAACTATATACTCAATACAATGGATTTGATTTATTTTATATGTTTAATGGTTCAGTCTTCTTTATTTTCTTTATCTCTGGTGGTAGTTAACATTGTTTTACTTATTACTATACATATATTATACACCCTCAAGCCTCTTGATTCAGCGTAATTTCTATTAAATGTATGGGATAGTTTTCCAAGTTCCTCGTAGTCATCAGCTTGAGCAAGGATCTAACCTAGTATGCATCTGTTCACTACGAAACCCCCTATTTCTTTTAATTTTAGTAACCCAAGGCCATCAAGACCAAATAAGATTCTCATAACTCCAACGCATTGGGACTGTTCTATGGCTAGTTTCTACATCATCGAGGCCTAAGAACTAACCCATATTGGCAGAGGATTCTAGAATCTTGTTACTAATTTGAAAGTTTTTTTCTTTTACTATTAAAATTGAAAGTTAGCATGATTTTTTCCAAGTAATACATATTTGATGATATCAAACATATATTATTATTAATGTACTACATTCTACAACAGTAACATCTTTCTTCTTTTCTTTTTTTAATTTCATATTCTAGTTCCAAGTAAAGAAAAATAAGTTCATCTATGTAATTCTTATCTAGTTTTTGTTTGTTGTAAAATCATTGAGAAAAGAAAGCTCCCCCAACCAACAAGACCAACCTCTACTACGTCTCCCCTCATCCACTTCACACCCAGAATAGTTTTCCTTGAATAGTTGTAAGTGAAAATAGTTTCCAATGGCTATCTGATCCCAACTAGACTTAGCCAAGGAATTTTATTAAACTCTAAACACCCTGGTTACAAATGGACTCCACTGGCCAGCCAGCTCAAGGGTCCTTTATAACGACAATTGATTTTCTTCTGCAATCACTTTTTCTCTATCTTTTTTGCCTCAAGTTCGTTCTCCCCTATTGGCTTTCTTTTTCAAAATTTTATTCCCAAGGAGAAGTTGGGAAGGTAACTACCTTTCCATAACTATTCAACTACCTTGGATGTGAGCTTCTCTAGCATTAATTTTCTCAAGCTGATTTTATATACAAGCATTCTTGTAATTCATAAATAAAACAAAAAATACCTTTCCTACACAAAATGTATAATGTCTTTTACTACAGTAAACCAACATTTGCAAGGTAAACCAACATTTGCAAGGTTACCAGGGGATGTTACAAAAAAAAAAAAAAGGTTATACATAATGTAACTAAATTATTTATTTTAAAAGGAAATTAATATAAAAAATGCAATGTATTTATAAATGTTTTGATGATGATGGTAATGATGATGATTAAACTCCATTAAGATTTATATGGTTTACTTTCCCTTAATAGGGTAAGAGATTAATTAGAGTTCTTTAACGTTTCATTTCTATGCTCAAAAAAGTGAGAGAAGTGCTCCTAGATGACCATAGTTTTATTGTTTTAAAATATGAAGAAGGTTGGTAGTGTGAAAATATTTTGAAAATGAGATCAAATGTGAATATAAAATGGACAATATGCATATGATTTCACAAGTGAAAAACTCTTTCATCCCATGGTGTTTTGGGAATCGACTAACCCCCAATTTCATTTGAAGCTCATGAAAATTGGCTCTAATCTTGGCAATGTTCATTTTCTTCTTAGCATTAGTCAAGATAGAGAGACAATTTTGGTTTTTGAGATTGGGGTTAATCACTTCCTTATAATATCATAGTTTCCTTTTCCCCTCCATCTCTTTATTTCCCCACAATTTCTCCTTAAATTTGCAAGTAATAATACTTTTAATATTATCTAAATTTTGCAAGATGATTTCCTCCTTCATTTCCCAATGGTCTAGCCAAGACTGGGCATCCTTATGCCACTCTCACTTGAGTCAAAGGTAGGGATTTTGGCTAGTGTTAGAACCAACTTTAAAAATCCTCTTGGCATCCATGTTGTATAACTTCTTCTTATATGTAAGAAACATGTTCATAGCCATGCTTTCAATAGGGGGAGTGCTTGCTTCAATCAAGTGGATAGGGTAGGGAGTATTTCCTTTAGTCTTGAGATTGTAGGTTATAAAATACTTTTGGATTTTTTGAATCTTCCTACACTACAACAAATTCCTGTGATTAGCTTCCTCTTTAGCTCATTTTTTTCATCCACTAACTGTTTTAGTGTATTTTTCTCCACATTTTTGAAAAAAATAGCATTATTTATGGGATGGCGCTAATTTTGGTATTTTTAACACCAATTACAAATAGTTGGTACAAAATTCATTTCTATTTAACATAGACTTTAGCGCCTAGTTTAGCCTCTCCTTTAACTCCTGATGTAGCTTCATATATAGCTTCTTGTGTAATGTCCTATTTTGCTCCTAGTTATGGCATTGTTTTTAGTGTCCATTTTAGCTTCCTTTTTAACTTCCTTTTTAACTTCCTTTGTAGCTTCCATTGTAGCTTCCTCTGTAATACCATATTTTTGTCCTCATTATGGAATTACATATGATTTTCTATGTTATACATGCTGAGGATAGATTTTGTAATTAAGTTGGGGGAGGAGTGTATGGTAAGCCAAATTTGATAATTACCATCTAATGGACGCACAATGCATGTATCCTAAATCAGTCATTACCCATTGTCACCCTTAATCCTACTTCCATTTGTGAAAACCAATGTGACCACTTGGAAAACATTCCTAGTAGTTTTCATTTATCATTGAAAGTCCGAATTCATTGAAAGGGTAACCTTACTTATTCCCTAGGCATTGAAAATTTTCATTCGATTGATATTCTCTACCTAAGTATTTGTATTGACCAAATTTCTCCCTGTAACAGTCTCTGAGTAGTAACAGACTCTGAAACAATCATGGGAGGAGTGGTAGTTCATCATGAATCAAACTCCATTGATGCACTGCTACACCATCCAGGATCCCTAGAAATATTTAGGAATGTAGGGTGGTTAGTATAATTTGAGAAGCTACATGGTTTCAACAAACATATTTGTTGTGCAATTCACATAAGCTATACAGGAGCAGCATTTAGAGGTTAGAGGATTCAGAAATTTTGTTACAGAGGACATACATTCTAGGGTGACAAGTTTACCTCAGATAGGGGCTCACTAGTTTTGTAGGAAAATAATAGTTCCAACAGCCAGGGAAACATTTTTATAGTGAGGAGAGGAAGTAAGGAGAAATGGGAGAGGTATTGATAGAACATCCCCTCATCACCCTTGGTATGATGTGGATTTCTTTATTCAGAATTACATTTCATGTAAGTTACGTTTTGCGATAGTATTCAATTATCATTTTTAGTTATTGGCACATATTCGTAATGGACAGCTAATAAATTTTCCGTATTATTTGCTAAAATATTTATAACATATGGCAGAGGCAGTGTGTATAGAAAAAACATCCAAATATTTTTTTAACCAACCATGTGTTCATGAAGTTAATCATAATCCATTCACTACAAAAGTAGGGAAGCACATGGACTAGCTTATTGGCAAAGTCACAAGAACCAACCACTGAAATAGAGGAGAGTGAAAGTGAAGAATGGGAGGTAAGTGTGGAAACACAAGATAGAGAAATTACACCTCTAAAAAATAGTAGATAATCTACACTTCCTGGGGAAAGAAGATCTTTCACACCTACTAGACTCCGTCATAGAAACAGTAAGGGAAAAAGTTCCATAAGAATCTGTGTTGGTATATCCGCTAAAGGAAAAAGAGCATGCATTAAAGAACCTATGAATATATGTAAGGGACAATCTTAGGATAGTTATCATGGATTCCCTATGGAGGAAGAAGGGTCTGAGGCAAAAAATGTTGAAATAGGGGCTCCTAGAACAACGTAAGCTGAAGCAGGGGTTCTTGAAACATAAATGCCTAGGGAATATAAGGAAGTATCTAAAAAATATACTATTTTACAAACTGCAGTGAAAGTGAAAGTGAAGAATAAGAGGTCACTACTAAAACAACACCATAAGATAGAGCTATTGAAATTCCCAAAAAAAGTAGAGCAATGTTAAGAAACCAGCTCACAAAAAGATAGAAAAGATAGATCAACGCCTTAGAATTCAGCCTCTTCGAGGGGGCAACCTCCTTTACATTACACAAATGAACAATTATTGGATGATACAAATGATTAATCCTCCCTCCTATATAGGAGTCTAAGGGGTCACAATATAACCAAGCCGAAATAACAGTAATAACATAAGGGCACAAAAATAACAATAGTGGGTTTCTATGGGGCATACTAATAACAATATGGGGACAACAGGGTCACAATAATAAAATTAAGGGATAAAATGACAATGGGGCCTAACATGCCCCTCTCCTTCCGAAAAGCATTGTCCTCAACACTTGAGTAGTTTTGGATGCTTCTGTATAAAATTCTCATCCTCCCATGTGGAATATTCAGTAGATAAGTTCTTATACTTGATGAGATACTCCAAAATTGATCGATTTCGTAGCTATCGAGTTTTTGTTTCTGTGACTACTTCTAGTTCCAATATGTTTTTTCCTTCCTCGTCAAGTCTTGGAAATATTGTTTGAACTAGGAGCTTATCACGTATAACCTTCTTTAAACATGAAACATGGAAGCCTGGGTGCACTCGGGAAGCTGCAGGAAGCTCCAATTTGTATGCCATAGCACCAATCTTTTGCAACACCATGTATGGACCATAATACTTTGGTGATAATTTATTATCCTTCTTAGCTTGATTGAGCGACATTTGTTTATATGGTTGTAGCTGTAGGAATACCCAGTCACCTACATCAAAACTTCTTTCACTGTGATGTTGATCTGCCTATTATTTCATTCTATTATGTGCAAACGTGAGGTTATCCTTTAAGAGTTGGAGAACTTGTTGTTGATTGATCTGAAATCACCCTTAGGTGACCTTAGGAAATTAATGAAGGTATTACAAACTCATGTGCTAGTGTGTGTCTATGTTATCTTGAGCAACAGATCGATAAGGTTGAGAAATACACAGACACTTGAAACAGTAAGAGATCACAGTGAGAAAACATAAACACAACAAAATTTAATAAGGAGTTCACTGAATCCTCTTGGGCTACGTCTCCTAGTCTAGCCTTCTGTGGTGGCATTTTTGTTATGTTTTTAAAGTAGAGTCATACAATAAGGAGCTCAATCTGAGTCTCCCTTGACAGAGGATGATTAGTAGGATGGCACTTGGAATTCCTAAGTCCTTAGAGTTCACAGACTCCCCTTACCGAATTTCGACCTCAATTGGTCTCTTTCTCCTCGATGCTACCCTTACTCTAATGGTTAGCTCAGCTTCTCTGCCCTCTGCAAATTTTCTTCTCGTTCTGTGTCTCTTGGCCTTCAGCTTCTTCATGGCTTCTCTGCCTCACTGTCTCTCTGTCTTGTCTCTGTCAGTTTGTGGCTTTAAAGTCAGTTCGTTTCTTCAACTGTTCGCTTCGTCTTCCTGGCTCTCTAGATCACCTGCCTCTGTCTGCTGGGACTCCTCTGCATTGCATCATCATTTCTACGTAACACTTTGCAAGGAGGTGGCCACCTGTCTCCTTGTGAACTGAGTGTCAGTTCCTCCTGAACGGTTTTTTTTGTCCTTTATTTCCCAGATGCCTGCAAAACGGATCCTTCTATCGATTCATTGGTCAAATCGGACTTCAAATTTTTATGTGTCATAGCTTATTTCTCCCTTGGGTCCAGTCATCCATCAGGTTGAACCTCCGCCGTTCGATCTAGGACCCCCAGATCCTACGGTCTTCGCTTATATCACGCGGTTGAGTTGCTCGACCATTAGTCCCCGATGTAAGCAGTTTTTCTCTCTCCCCACCAGACACGCATCACTCAGTGTATGGAATCCCTGGGTCTTCGACCAAACCTGCTTACCACCCGAAATGCCTCTGATATTCTGTCGGTTTTGAGCATGGGACCCGTCTTGTCGATTTTAGCGCTTTCCCATGGTTTTCTGGTTTCCCTTGTGACCGAGCACTCGGGGTCATTCCTTCTTGAGGGGTTTTTCCCATCGCGTATCAGAAATAGCCTCTGCTTCTGGGTTTGAGCTTCCCAACTGCCATTTTTGTGCCATGCACAATCTCCATGGGCCAACGGTCAGCGGACTTTGACCAAAGGTCGTCGTTGCTCTGTGTTTGTTGCAAATTACCATTATTTAGAGGTTATTTTTGATAGCCATAAGATTTCTTGAAGTCTATCACCCATTCTTAAAAATCATGGAATTGTTTGAGGATCCAATTCGGATCGCAACCTTCCCATTGAAAAAGCTTTTGGACCACCAAAAGTCAATTTTTAAGCATCGACTAAGTGAGGATAAAACTTTCTCACCTGTCCAATATCTATCCATTTTGCACTGCTTGGCTCTGAACCCCTGAGCCCAATTCTGAGGTACTCAACATCTCCCCTGCACGTCGTTCTCACCTTCCTGTCCAGAACTGTGTCTTCCTACAATTCATTAAGATATTTAGGTAATAGGTCATCAATAGAAGGCAATTGACTCTACTCTTCGAGATCTTCAATTAACAAAGGTTCAAATAGTCTCAAGCTGTCTGCATTGACGACTGAGTAGATGTGCATATAAGCTGGCAAATCAAGGCGAAAATCATTCTCACAAATTTTCTCAAGGATCCTGATAGGTCCATACCTTATTGGTTTTAGCTTTTTACCTTCACCTTGCATCCTGTCCTTGCTGATATATAGCCAGACTTGATCACCAACTTGGAAACTATGCTCCATCTGATGCTTATCATGCTTTGCCTTGTATTTGGCCTGGCTCTTTTCAAGTTGTCCCAATACTGCTTGATGGATCTCTTGGATTTGTTCAATGAACCTAGTTGCCTTGTCCACACCATTGTGTCCCTCAACTGCTGTGTCCTTACCAAAGACAAAATCCAAGGGAGACCTTGGTGTGAAACCAAAACAGGTCTCAAAAGGAGATCTCTGTGTGGAAGAATGTTTGGCTTGGTTGTAAGCATGTTGCACATAGCACAAATGTTCATCGCAAAGCTTGGATGTTTGCTACAATATCCCCTAAGCAACTGGATCACTGTCCTATTGACTACTTCTATCTGGCCATCGGTTTGTGGATGGAAAGCTGTGCTTTTCTTCAGTTTGGTGTCCATCAATTCCCACAGACTTGACCAAAACGTTTCCACAAATTTGGTGTCTCGATCAGATATAATGGAAGTGGGTAATCCAAAATGAACCCATACATGTTGAAAGAACAGTTTTCCAGTTTGTTCATCTGTAATCTGTTTATTACGAGGTATCAAAATACACATTTTGTTGAACCTATCCACAACAACATACAGATAATCATGACCTTTCCTAGATTTAGTTTGTCCTCCAATAAAGTCCATGGGAACACTTTCCCAAGGATGAGAAGGAACTGGCAATGAAGTGTACAAGCCTAGTTTCCTATTGTTGGGCTTTCTTTTAGCACCCATAGTACACCCTCTTACATATCTAGAAACTATCTCATTCATTTTTGGTCAGTAACAAAATCTTTGCAACTGTGTAACTATTTTGCTTACCCCAAAGTGACCTGATATTAGAGAAGTGTGTGCTTATCGAATTATCTTTACTCTTTCAATTTGTGGAATGCATATCTTCCCACAATGATATAGGATCCGGTCCTTAACATGATAATCAAATTCTTCTACTCGTTTGCCTTGACTTAAAGTTGCATATACATCTTTAAAGTCTATATCTTGAGCATATTGTTCAATGTAGCTCTCATGTAACACAAAATTATGCTTAAGTATAGTAGATGCATTTATAATGGGTCTAGATAACATATCTGCAACTTTATTATGTATGCCCTTTTTATATCTGATGACTAAATGAAACTGTTGTAGAAAACCCATCCATCTATAGTGTTGTGATTGCTACAACTTAGTCTGGGAGTGTATATATTGAAGTGGTTGATGATCAGTATGTATAACTGTCTCTTTGCCCATTAAGTAATGTTTCCACTTTTCACAGTCTATACTAATGCATACAATTCTTTACCATATGTGGGATAGTTAACTACTACAGAATTAATTGTCTCAAAATGATAACATATGGGTTTACTGTGATGTATCAACATTGCTCCCATGGCATAGTCACTGGCATCTGTTTGGATCTCAAATGGACTTTGAAGATCAGGCAGTGCTAGTACTAGTGTTGTACTAATCTTTTCTTTCAAGGAGTAAAAGGCTTTCTGCTGTTTGCCTCCCCATTGAAACACCTTGTTCAATCTTGTTAAAGCATGTAAGGGAGCTGCAATTAAGGAAAAATTAGAAATGAACTTTCTCCAATATTGTGCTACTCCTAAGAAGCTTCTAACTTTTGTAGTAGATTTGGGTTTAGGCCAGTTTACAATGATTGCCACCTTAGAGGGATCTATCTTCAATTCACCACCTCCTACTATATGTCCCAAATAATTCAAAGATGTTTTGCCAAATTCAAATTTTGAGAGTTTAACATAAAATTTTTCTCTTTTCAAAACATCTTGTGTCTGCTTAACATGCTTTAAATGTTCTTCCCATATTTTGCTAGATATAAGAATGTCATCCAGATATACAATAAAAAAATTATCAAGAAAAGTTCTGAGCACATCATTCATTATTCTCATGAAAGTAGCAGGAGCATTAGTTAAGCCAAAAGTCATAACCAACCACTCATACAATCCCTACTTTGTTTTGAAAGCAGTCTTCCATGCATCTTGTTCTGCAACTCTGACCTGATGATATCCACTATGCAAGTCTAACTTGGAAAAATAAACAGCTTCCTTTAACTGATCTAATAGATCATCTATGCGAGGAAGGGAATAACGATTTTTGATTGCTATTTTATTCAGTGCTCGGTAATCAATGCACATTCTCCACAAGCCATCTTTCTTTCTCACCAGAATGATTGGTGACCCACATGGTGATGTGCTAGGTCTGATCAACCCCTTCTCGAGCAACTCCTGCACCTGCTTCTTGATTTCTACATTCTCTAAAGCGGACAACCTGTACATCCCAATGTTAGGTAATGGAGCATCTTGGTGCAAATTAATATCATGCACTATTTCTTTTTTGGGTGGTAGACCTTTAGGTTCTTGAAACAAGATATCATACTCTGAAGGAATTATATCTAACTCAACCTCATCTACAAATGTTGACCCAAAAGAAAAGTTGAGTTTGCATTGTCTAGTCACTTGTAGTTGTGATTTATCACTTAACCAACCTAATGGGTATAGCTTCTTGTGAGGTATAGTCAGTAATCCCAAATTCTTTACAATTGCTTTAGAAATTAGATTTACTTGTGAGCCACTATCAAACAAAGTATCAATCTTTTGATACCTGGAAATAACTCGAATATGGAAAAGCTCATGTCTTTTTCTCTCATTTTCTTCATCAATAGTAGATTGTGTAGAATTACTAGTAGATGCTTCAGAATTATTACCTTTTATACATGTGGCTACAATGGTTGCTTCATCTCCTGAGTCCAACCCCAAATCTTTCTGAATAGATGCAGTAGTCTTCTTCTTCTTGCCCTCGAACTTCTTAGGTCTCAGCTCCGGATGTAGAATCCAACGGTGCTTATCATCATGCCCATCCTTCTTATAGTGAGTGCATGAAGATTTGATTTTTTGTGTAGTGTTGGCCTTCCTTTCTTTCCATTTCTATTTTCTTTTCTCCTTATTCTTTCTTGCAATGGGTTGGGATGATCCCCCAACTTTTGGGTTCCCATTCTTTCCTCTAGCTTCTAGATGCGTAGCTTGAACAGATACCTCATCTATACTAGTGGGATTAAACATGAGGATAGTGTGCCTCATGTAGCTGTGTAGACCACCAATGTACTTCAACAAAGTCTCAGGTGAGTCTAATGAGATTCCTAGAATCAAAGCTCTCTTCCTAAATTCTTGGGTGTAACCTTGTACACTTTTCCCTTTCAATTGTCGAAGAGTTTGCCAGCTCAGCATGGCTTGTTGCATGTAGGCCAGTGGATAGAACTGCTTTTTGACTGCAAAAACAAATTCACTCCAGACAGAAAGAGTCTTACCAGTTCTCTTCATGTCATATTGGGTCCTGCCTTCCCACCAAACCAAGGCAATGCCTCCAAGGCGTAGGCTGGCCAGCTGAATCTTGCTCTTGTCTGAATCGATACTCTACACTGCAATAAACATCAATTTTTCTAATCCAATTGTCCAGCTTTTCTGCTTTCAACTCTCCATCATATATTGGCAAATCAAATTTAACATCTAGTTTAATCAAAGATGTCTTCTTTTTATGTTCAGGGCTATTATGAGGTGTGGGAAATTTTTCTTCTTTCCCTTTGCCTTTTGAGTGGTCATGGAGGAGAGACTCTTCTTCTCCTTTATCTTGTTTGGAGCTTGATGATTCCTCATCTTTATGTTTTCTAAAGTCCTTATACATTTCCTCTACCATGGATCTCATGGCCAAGAAACTATCTATAAATTGATGGTTTGGGCCCATAGAACCTTCCTCTGACATTGTCTTCTGAGGATAGACTCTTCTAATTTCAGGATTAGTTTCGACCAACTCTCCTTCTCCTAATTTGAGCTTTCATCTAGTTAGCATTCAATAGCTAAATCCAGCACAAGCTTGTCTAACCTTAACAACCTATAGCTCTGATACCACTTGATCTGAAATCACCCCTAGGTGACCTTAGGAAATTAATGAAGGTATTATAGACTCATGTGCTCGTGTGTGTCTATGTTAACTTGACCAATGGACCGATAAGATTGCGAAATACATAGACACTTGAAACAGTAAGAGATCCAGTAAGAAAACATAAACATAACAAAATTTAATAAGGAGTTCACCCAATCCTCCTGGGCTACGTCTCCTGGTCCGCCTTTAGTGGTGGCCTTTTTATTATGTTTTTAAAGCAGAGTCTTACAATAAGGAGCTCAATCTCAATCTCCCTTTACAGAGGATGATCAATAGGATGGCACTTGGAATTCCCAAGTCCTTAGAGTTCACAGACTCCCCTTACTGAATTTCGACCTCAATTGGTCTCTATTTGCTCGATGCTGCCCTTACTCTGATGGTCAGCTCAGCTTCTCTACTGTCTGCAACTTTGCCTCTCATTCTGTGTCTCTCGACCTTCAGCTTCTTCACGGCTTCTCTACCTCACTGTCTCTCTATCTTGTCTCTATAAGCTATGGCTTTAAATCCAATTCGTTTCTTCGACTGTTCGCTTCATCTTCCCGGCTCTCTGGATTGCCTGCCTCTGTTCCTTGGGACTCCTCCGCCCTACATCATCATTGCTATGTAACGCTTCACTGAGAGGTGGCCACCTATCTCCTTGCGAACTGAGTGTCAGTTCCTCCTGAACGGTCATTTTTTTCCGTTATTTCCCAGATGCCTGCGAAACAGATCCTTCTGTCGATTCATTGGTCAAATTAGACTTCAAATCTTTATGCATCATAGCTTATTTCTCCCTCGAGTCCGATCATCCATCAGGTTGAATCTCCGTCGTTCGATCTGGGACCCCCATATCCTACGATCTTTGCTTATATCGCGCACTTGAGTTGTTCAACTGTTAGTCCACGATGTAAGCGATTTTTCTCTCTCCACGCCAAACATGCTTCACTCAGTGTATGGAATCGATGGGTCTTCGGCCAAACCCGCTTACCACCCGAAATGCCTCCGATATTCCACTGGTTTTGAGGGCGGGACCCGCCTTGTCGGTTTTAGTGTTTTCCCATGGTTTTCTAGTTTCCCTTGTGACCGAGCGCTCAGGGTCTTTCCTTCTTGAGGGGTTTTTCCCAGCGATACACGATTAGCACTAATCGCGTATCAGAAACAACATTCATTTCTGGGTTTGAGCTTCCCAACTGCCATTTTTGCACCATGCACAGTCTCCATGGGCCAACGGTCAATGCGCTTTGACTGAAGGTCCTCGTTGCTCCATGCTGGCTGCAAATTACCATTATTCAGAGGTTATTTCTGATAGCCATAAGATTTCTTGAAGTTTGTCATCCATTCTTAACAATCATGGAATTGTTTGAGGATCTAATTCGAATCATTGATGCTCAATGTGATGTTCCACTGCTTGAACCTCAAAATTTTCTCTTAAATATGATGTGATGGATGGTGGATGATATCCATAAAGTGCCATAAATGGGGTCATTTTTGTTGCAGTATGGAAGGAAGTGTTATACCACCATTCAGCCAGAGGCAACCATTTGACACATTGTGTCTGTTTACCAAATACAAAGCAATGAAGATATCCATCCAAACATTTGTTTACTATCTCAGTTTTCCGTTCAGATTTTGAGGATGGTAAGATGAGCTATGAGCTAACTGAGTACCGAGACAAGAAAATAATTCTGTCAAAAAATTTCCAGTGAAAATGGGATCTCTGTCGCTTACAATAATATTTGGGTTTTCATGTAGCATTTGAATTGTTTCCATAAATGCAGTAGAAACTATACTGGCTTTAAGTGGATGTGATAATGCATAAAAGTGTGCATACTTGGTAAGTCTATCAACTACCACCATAATCACACTCTTTCCTTATGACTTGGGTAAATGTGTGATAAAATCCATTGAAACCTCCTCCCCAATGTTGCTTGGAATGGATAAAGGTTGTAATATACTTGGGTCTTAATTGTTTCAAACTTATTTTGTTGGCAAACCAAACATTCCACCATAAACTTTTGAATATCCAATTTAAGGCCATCCCAAAAAAATTCCTTCTTAACTCTATGGTAAGTTTTTCAAAATCCTGAGTGCCCTCCTAAGGGAGAAGTGTGCAATTCCACAAGAATCTTCTGTTTGAGTTGGGAATTCTTACATAGGTATAAGAGATCTTTGTACCATAGCGAATCATTTTTCCAACTAATGTATCAGATGTACTGGGATCTTGTTATAACTTTCAAATGAGTGCCCACACTTCTTCATCATTCTTCCATTCCTCCCTTGCTTCATTTATCCAATCTGGTTGGATAATAGAAATGGCACACAACAATGCTTCCACATCCTCATCCTTTCTTGAGAGTGCATCTGCCACAACTTTTTGCTTCCCTTTTTTGTAGATGATTTCAAAGTCATAACCCAACATCTTTGTGACCCATTTTTGTTGCTCCTCAGAGGATAATCTTTGTTCTAAAAAGTATTTAAGGCTATCATGATCTATTTTTACCTTGAAGTGTCTTCCCATTAGGTAGGGTTGCCATTTCTTAAATGCATGTAGTATTGCCAAGATTTCCTTCTCATAAATAGCTTTGTGTAAATACTTTCCCTTGATTGGATGACTTTCGAAAACAATGGGTCTTCCATCTTGCATTAACACAACACCAATTCCATTTCCTGAAGCATCACATTCCACAATAAAGGTTTTTGTGAGGTCCGACGTAGCTAAGACCGGTGCTTGGCACATTGCCTCTTTAAGATGTTCAAAGGCATTTGTTGCTTCTGGAGTCCATGAAAATGCATCTTTCTTCAATAATGTTGTTAGAGGTGTTGTTATTCTCCCATAATTCTTAACAAACTTGCGATAATACCCTGTCAGCCCAAGAAATCCTCACAGATGCTTTATGGATGTGGGGAATTTCCATTCCTTAATGGCTTTAATTTTGCTAGGGTCTACCTTAACACCTTCATGAGATACAATATGACCCAGATATTCCACCTCTTGTACTAAAAAGAAACATTTGGAGCTTTTTCCATATAATTGCTTCTCCTCCAATAGTTTGAGTACCCTGTCAACGTGTTCAGCATGATCCTTCCAAGACTTGCTGTAGATTAGCATATCATCAAAAAATACTAACAAAAATTTTCTAAGGCAGGGTTTGAAAATGGAATTCATCAAACCTTGAAATGTAGAGGGTGCATTGGTAAGGCCAAAAGGCATGACCAAAAATTCATAATGACCCTCATGAGTTCTAAATGTTGTTTTCAGAATGTCTTCGGTCTTCATTCTGATTTGATGATATCCTGAATGAAGATACAACTTGGTGAAGTAAATTGATCCATGCAATTCATCCAATAATTCATCAATTACAGGAATAGGAAATTTATCTTTAATAGTGAGCTTGTTGAGCTCCCTATAATCCGAACACATGCACCATGATCCATCCTTCTTATGCACCAATACTACTAGAGTAGAGAAAGGACTTTGACTAGGTTGAATTATACCAACCTCTAGCATTTCTGCAACCATACGTTCAATTTCACTCTTTTGGGCATAGGGATATCTATACGGCTTTATGTTTGGAGGAACACTTCCTAGAATCAAATGAATAGCATGATCATGATCACGATTAGGTGGGAGACCTTTGGGAATCTCAAATACCTTGGAATGATTATCCAAGGCTTTTTGGAGATATGGAGAAATAGATGATTTCAATGTGGGAACCTCTAGCTAACATAATTGTGCAATTACACCTCATTGTTCCTTCTTTAGAAGCTTTGTCATACTTTTAAAGCTGATTATATTTCCGAGTTTCCCTGCAATACCCCTTAATTCAACTTCCTTTCCTTTCGCACAAAATTTCATGAAAATTTCTTGAAAATTAAACTCTATTGTACCCAAGGACTGTAGCCATTAGACTACTAGTACAACATAAGCACCACCCATTGGAATGGAAAGAATTGGGCTATTCAATACATATTCTCCCATGGATAGCTTGATATTATGGCACTTTCCAGAGAAATTTATGGTTCCTCCACTTGCAACCATCACTTGACACTCTGGTGCTGGATATAGGAAGCAATTCAAATCCTTTGCTATCTTATAATGAATAAAATTATGGGTACTTCCTAAATCAATCAACACTATTACCTTTTTCTTCTTGATATGTCCTTCTATCTTGATAGTTTAAGGAGTGGTAATTCCAGCCAATGCATTACAAGATATGGTCGGATTCATTTGCTTTTTACCTAGGGTTTTTTCATGGAGTATATCCTCTTCTTTTGACATTTCTTGTTCCTTTTCTTCCTCCTCTTCACAATCTATGTAGAATAATTTCTTCTCAACACACTTATGACCTTTAGTGTATTTTCTATCACAACTGTAACAAAGCGCTTTTTCTCTTTTTTCTTCCAATTGTTGTGGTGTCAACCTTGTAGGTTGTGGAAGGCTAGGGGAAACAACACTTCCATATTTATAGTTGTGAGTGGTAGGCTTCCTGGTTTCCATAATTTTTCTTTCCATTTTTCTTCCTAACCTGAATGCTTTGTCCAATGAATCAGGTTCCCAAAGGTAAACCTCATGTTGAATATTATCCTTTAAAGTCCCTATGAACACATCAATCCTATGCTCCTCTAGAATATCTTTTACCCTTATATTCAATTTTTGGAAGTACTCAATGTTCTCCATCATTGAACCCTTTTGTTTGAGATTTATCAATTGGCTAAAAAAGGTGTTTCTTTTTGTATCCTCATAATGTGCTATCATTTCTTCCGTAAAAATTTCCCAAGTGAAAATTTGTTTACGAGAGAAAAGTCATTGATATGATACAAACTGATTTGGTTCCAAATACAAAGTTGCAATACATACCTTTTGTGTGTTTTTCATATTATGGAGATCGAAAAATTGCTCCATCTGTAGTATCCATGTTCCGGGATCCTTGCCATCAAACTTCCTCATATCGATTTTTGGAACATGGTGGGTCTTCAAACCAACATTAGAGTCTATGAAATCATTATTAACATTTCTTTTGTTCTCATCATGAGTTTCCTTTACTACCCTTTCACCATTAGTGACCATTTCTTGTAGCAACTTATTCAAATTTATCTTCAATTCTTCCATCGTATCGTCCATGCCATTCATCTTACTGTCCATGCCATTCATCTTAGCTTCCATGCCATCCATCTTAGCTTCCATGCCATCCATCTTAACTTTCATTCCATTCATCTTAGCTTCATTTACCTTTAGTGAGAGTGAAATTTGTTGTACTTGGTCTTGTAATTTTGATATATCATGTTGCATTTCTTCCTCTTCTTCACGAGTCATGCTAGAGCTTTTAGGTTGCTTAGTAGGTGTTTCCATTTTCTTTCTTCGAGGCATTAATTAATTGTAATAATTCTTCACTATTCCCTTTCAATTCCTTGAAACTAATTTTTCAAACCAATCTTCTGCAAAATTTAGAAAAAACTACACACCTTTTTTTCACTTTGTTAGAGCTCAATATTGAATCTGTTGTATCTCAGTAACTGTAGATTTCGAATATCTGAAATATCATCTTGTGGTAGCCCTTGCAGTCCTTTTTATAACCCATAAGTTTGATTAATATTGGATTCTCCAAGGAAGAGTTATACCAACTCTACCACGGTGACCTGATTATAAACTAGTTCAGTAGAGCGAAATTGTACGATGTGCCACATGTCACTATTTCGACCTTAGTACATGAAACTGATACACATAACACTACATGCGATCCTCTTTCTGAAACTTCTTATGAAATTTCAATCTAATGCTCAAAGAAAGAGTTATGATGATTTTCCCCAGGTCACTAGTTTAGAATGTAATTCGGGATTCTGCAAAAACCCTAACTTCCTCAGATCATGTCTCTGCAAATATAGTGAGAAAAGCTCTGCAATTTGGACCCGAAGTTCATAATAATTTCATCTCAAATGGTTTTTTTTTGTAGCTTCTGCAATGTCGCAGAAAAGAAGTTATAGTGAAAATTCCACGATGGTCTATTCGGAGCAGCGAAACCCTAGAATCAAAAGCTCGGATACCAAATGTTAGGAAACTAGCTCACAAAAAGATAGAAAATATATATCAATGCCTTAGAATTCAGCCTCTTCGAGGGGGAAAATTCCTTTACGTTACACAAATGAACAATTATTGGATGATACAAATGACTAAAACCTCCCCTCTATATATAGGAGTCTAAGGGGTCACAATATATTCAAGCCGACATAACAGTAATAATATAAGTGCACAAAAATAACAATAGTGGGTTTCTATGGGGCATATTAATAACAATATGGGGACAATAGGGGAACAATAATAACAATAAGGGATACAATGACAATAGTAATGGGGGAATCACTAGTATTATTGGGGCCTAACAAGCAATTACATTTCCTAGACAAAGAAGAGTGGTTACACCTCCTACAACCCTTCTCGGAAATCCTAAGAGATGGAGTTCCATAAGAAATTTTGTTTGTACATCCGCTAAAAGAAAAATAGCATGCACTAAAGAACCTGTGGATATATCCAATGGTCAATATGAGGATAGTTATCATGGATGCTCTATTCGGGAAGAAGGGCCTAAGGCAGAGACTACTAAAACAAGGGCACCTTAAATAGCATTAACTGAAGCAGGGGTTACTAAAATAGAAATGCTATGGGAATCTAAGAAAGATTCTGAAAAATCTACTACTATACAAACTGTGATGAAAAAGAGGAAATTGAAGAAGTTTTTGTGTGGAAATAATCCTAAGAAGAAATTGCAGGTAATTGTTACACCATCAGCTACCCCAATATCTAAGGAATGTACTGATATAGTAGAACCAAAGGAGTCTGAGGGACAATAGACTCAAGAGAAAGAAGAAGAATTTGTAAAGTAACATACCCCTACACTTGAAGTTCATGTTGTTCCACCTAAACCAAAGGAACCCGAGAAACATCAGAAAGAGGAGGAGCTTAGCAAGGAACAAGAATGTGTCTCTTTACTAGGTAAGTATGAAACTAACCTCCTTATTTGGTAAATTAATAAATTGAAGGAGGAAAATGAGAATTTAAGGAAACAACTTACCATGGTTGAAGGGAAGCTTCAGTATAGAAAGCAAAATGGATTAGAAATCCTAGTAGAAGTGGAATAAGTAATGTCATTTAGATTATGTGATGGATGTAAGGAAGTGTTGGAGGAAGCAAGTTATGAAATACCAACCACTATTTTGGTTATAATTCAAGTTAGAGAGAAATATTAAGAATTCTAAATCGTTGTTCCACAAGAACCTGCTGAAGATGTTGTTGTTACAAAAGAACCAATAGTTGAAGTAGAGAGATATGGAGATGTTTGGACATGAAATCATGCAGAAATCGAAATACAAATACTTCTATTGGGGGGATACATTGGGATGTGAAATTGGCATCTTTTTGCATTCATTTTCCTACAGTTTATTTTTACCTTTTTTTTATTCTCGAGACCATACTCTGCCACTGTAGTTGTAGCAGCCATTATCAATCTCGATATGTCTCTTTTTATATGTCATCCTTATGATCCAATTATATTTATATTTTGTCATGAGAACTATTTTTTTAGGATATTTTCTCATAAAACTGACAATTGGGCTGTTACAGGGTTTGTGGTATGTTGAGATGATGTTGCAAGATTACACATTCTAGTTTTCCTTGACAAGGATAGGACAAGGACTTGTTAAGCATTATTGTTACACATGAGGATCTATTTTGGACGTGTTGATCTCCTTTAATTAGTTATAAACATAAATTTGGAAAGAATCTGGTCAAAGTATAGCTTGACTACCAAAGGAAAAATTTTTGGACATCGCAGCAGAAACAATTAGGATTTTTTATTGATAATTATTGTAATTTGGAAAAGTTGTTACAACTTTGTCCTAACCTTGGAAATTTTTATCAAATTGTTAATGTGTATTCTCAAATTAGATCACATGAGAATCGAGATATTCTCACGATGATCTTATCATTAAAATATGAAATTATAAAGAGATGTTCTCTCTACCCATGCAAGATAAACATATAGAAACATATTGACATTGATAGAGGGGGAGAGCACCAATATTACAAACATGTATGTTTAATTAATTCAATCTCAATCGTTGGTGGTGCCATAGATTTCTGTTGATGATCTTGTGTGTTGTGTAGTGTTACTATTATTATTAGTTTTTTCATGCTTTAATGATTGCATATTTCTAACCATTGTATTGTGTAACAACATAGGACATGGACCGGTCCTTTTTTAGTGTGAATGTTATTTAATTCCTTTTATAGTTTGATGGTGTGATCATTTCATTTGAATGTGTGTTTTAAAATTTGTTGAGAGAATGGTTTCCAGGAGTTCTCTTCTTTTTTGAATAAGAGTGACAATGTGACAGAGTGGTTTTATTATGCATTGTGTGTTTATTTCTTGAGAGTGTGAAAAAGATTTGAGAGTGTAATAACCAAAGTGTTGAGTTACTGAGACTGTGATTACAACGATTGATTTTTGGATTCATTAGCACTACTCATGATTTTCCCTTACATATATTTTTTGTAATAGCCTTGCAATAACAAAACCTACCCAAATTGATAATTAATGTAAAGAGTTGGAACTTTTACTTTGAATTAAAAGGACAATGGTTTTGCCCAAGAGCAAGCTCAAGAAAAACCTATACACAAATTTCACATAATGCAAGTCAAATAAAAACTTGGAATGTTGTATGAAATCCGAAGAAAAATTATTTAAGAGTCAAAGTAAACATGTAATAATTCAAAAGTGTGTAAAATAATTAAAGAACCAATTTACAATTTGAATCAATCAAATTGGCCAATAAATGAAGTTTGGGCATGTAGTTTAGTGAAGCAAGGAAATTTTGGCTCATTTCAAAAAAATGCATGCCCAACCTTCATTTCAAGGCCAAATTGAATAATTCAACTTTGAGAGTAATTTTTACTCATAATTAACATTTATTTTTCACATAGAAATTTTGTTGTGTAAGAATATGCCAGACCGGATCGATTTTGTAGGGTTAAAGTCAAGTTTTGTGTACCTCAAATAGATGCACAGATGTGATAATGATCTTTCCAACCTAAATATAAAACCATTTTATGCAACATAGCATAGTCATTTTCATAAAGGAATTCTTATACACTGAAATCCAAGTCTCCCATAATAGTAATTGATCATACCTGCTAATGATCACATTTGAAACAAATATGCACTTCCAAACCAAACCAATTACACTCTTGGTAATGAAATTTGAAATGTGATATAATTATACAACTCCTAACCTTAGAATACAATATTGCATCATGTCTGACAGATACCCTACTTACTATGTTTCCCACTTATACACAACTTTCATATAAGGCAAGTTGAAGCAAAACTTAGAATGTTGTAACAATTAAAAAGTGTTTAGAATCATTAAATAAACAATATACAATTTGAATCAATCATATTGGACGACAAATGAAGCCTAGGTATGCATTTTAGTGAAGCAAGGCAATTTTCGCATGCTTCACAAAAATGCACACCTAACCTTCGTTTCAAGGAAAAATTGAATGATTCAAACTAGAGAGTATTTATTTACTCATAAGTAACATTAATACAATCAAATATTTTCAATTTTTCACACACACACACACACACATATATATATATATATATATATATATATATATATATATATATATATATATATATATATTATTGAAGAACACTCCAAATGGCATGGATTTTAAAGGGTAAAAGGCAGGGCTTCTGTGCCAAAAAAAAAATGCACACTAGGAATGTTTGGGAACACGCTGATGGTTTACGAAAAATAAAACTTGTATTTTAATACTTGAAACATGTAATTTATTGGTTAAAACACTATAAGTAAGGTTGGATAACCTTATTTTAGGATTAATTAGGTTTAAATGTTGCCAAGGGATAGATAAAGAGATAACACTTAGGGTTTGCAGGGTCTATTTTAGCGTTTTATTATATTGTACATATATTTTAGGGTTTTAAGTTTAAGATTAGGTCAAGTGACCTATTATCACTCCAGGAAACTCTCCTAGGTTGCAGCTCGGAGATGCTTGGTAACATATAATCTTCAATATTGCTCTCTGAATTGTTGGAATGAATGATGGTTTGGATCAAGCCAGATAACCATTTCAACCTTGTTTTTACTCAAGACATGCATGAACACCCTCAGATTTACAAGGCTTTAGACCACTAATGCTCAATAGTTTGTAGATTCAATGAATAGATGGAGAATACTAATTGTACCAGCAGATTCATATATAAACACATATGAATGGCCAGCTACAGGAAGTAAAAGAAGCTTGCAAATCTAATTTATCAACGCAGAGATAAGATGATAGTTATCCGGCATTAGACACAGAAGATACATGAACAACCTGTTCAAGTGTAAGCTTAGAACAGAAGAGAAAATGGACATTGAACATATAACAGCAAAATAAGCTTATATTGCTAGAATGAAGATGATAAGCTTGAGTAGCAAAGTCTCAACAGTCTCCAAAAGTTAAACCCTTGTTACTCTGATTTTACAAATATTTATAGGCCTATTTACAATGCTCTCAAGCCTTCTGAGGCTCGAGAGGACTTAATCTATCCCTCTATCTTCTTAATTGTTTGATGCCCTAACTAGGCAAGCATGGGCTCAAAGGTTTCTTCTTTTGACAGAAGATTAAACGCATTCGAGTAGTTTGTTGCACTGTCTGGGAGCTTGCTCGTGCAAGAAATGCTCCATGATCATTTGTTGTTTTGGATGTGTCATGATGAGGCTCCATGATCACTTTGGGTTGATTTGGTTGTGTTGCGCTATGCTGCTCCATGACCGCTTCCGTTTCAGGCTGCATTGTGTTGTGGCCCTTGTTTTTCCCTTTCCGGTCTCTGTTTCTCGGTAATCTGTCTCACAGACTCTACTATGTGGAGGAATGGGTCTTCGGGCCTTTGTAATCCATTTAAAATGCGAACAATGACTGTTTTTCTGTTAAACATAGAAAAACATTGTAAATATGCAAATCCCACCCATCTCTATTCATTTCGGACTTAAAAAGTCCTTAAACATGGCCTATTCCTCTATTGGGACCATCTTTATCGCTATCACAAATCGCAAGTGGCCTAGTCCCTTGCTTCCCTTTGTATTTGGAATATGTTTAAAAACACTGAAAATACATGAAAAATTGGCTTTAGCAGACCTGAAAATTGGCTTTATCGCATTGCTGCCTCTCCTTGGTTGCCTTTGCATTTCGTTAAATAATGAAATACATGAAAATGTATTAAAAAAGGCCTTTCTGTAGACTTAAAATATTATGCAATAATACTTATAATGTCGTCGGGTCCGATTCATCGGGTCGCGCATATACCTGTGCATAGGTCCCGCCCCTTGTTTATCTCCGATAGCGATCCTGTGATGCGATGTGGGTCGTCAATCTACGCGCTTGATCAATGGTCCACATTGCATCGCTGATTGCAATTGCAAGTTCCATCGGTCTTCCCTTACTCCACCGGCTTGCCTCTGCCGATTTGTGACCCGTCAATCCGATCATAGGAGATCGTTGATCAGGGGTGTCTTCTGCCCAATCTTAACTCCTCTGTGTTGGCCGATTGCGATTTTCCACTTAGATCTGGGTCGTTGATCAACCAAATCTGACAACTGCTATGCATCTGACTGTGTATGCCCCTGATACATGGTTTTTTCATGGTTTTCTTTGGTTTTTGCCTCCTGGTAGTGCTTTTCTGCCCTTCCAAGGGCTCTTGGCATGTGATTGTTTCGATCTTTGGATGATCCTTAAGAAAAATTTTAAGACTTCGGGAGTGTTTTGAGAATATTTGGATCCATTTTTGGGCCATTTTCCATCAAAGCTAACACTAGCTCCTTCTGGGGATGAAAGCCTCCCTATGAGGTTTTAAGAATCACAGAACAATGCATTTCCTATAAAAACAAGATCAAATCTTCCTCCTAGTGTTCCATTGGGCATGGAGTCTATTTTGCATGAAATAAAAACTGAAAAAGCATATTCACAATACCAAGGCTTTAAAGCCTTAAATGAAATAAAGTTTTAAGAACTGTCCATTGACTGGGACATCAAAAACATCTCCTCCTTCTGTGCAGAATAAGGGTATTGTTCATATAATCTTGAGAAATGACAAACGGTCTTGTCCATAAGGCATCAAATTCACCATGGTTTCCCTTCTTTTCCTTCTACGCATCCCATTTTACCTTTCTATCAAAGATTTCTTTTTCTTGGTCAATGTGCATTTCAGCAAATTCATCAAAGACTTGTAAAAGCCTATTAATTTCATCATCCTCTTCAAAACTTTCTAGTATTTGACATTGTCAGGTAGCGATGGTCTGTATTTGACCTCATCTTTGTATGCTTTCAGCCTTGGATGCTTTGCTTGGAAAGTTTTTTTGACCTACTAAATGATAAGGTCTACATCTTCAAACACTTTCAGGCCTTTGATGCCCATTTCTTTAGCAGGGTTTAAGCCCAACATCAAGGCTTCGTACTCTACTGTGTTATTTGTGATCTGAAAAGTTAATATAAAAGGTAAATGAATGCATTCCTATGTGGGGGACACAAGGACTACACCTTCCACTGTAGCTTCTTTAGAGCAAGTTGCACCAAATAACATGTCCCAAATCTGTGGGCCTTCTTCCTCTATGATCTGGCAAACTGGTTTTTTAAGTTGTGTGGAGTCCAACTGAGATTCTTCAATCTGAAGAAAACAAGCTCCAAAATTAGTGTCAACAGCATAGATGGGATGATTAGTGGGATTCCTTTCATCGTTGATGATATAAGCATATACCTGTGCATAGGTCCCGCCCCTTGTTTATCTCTGATAGCGATCCTGTGATGCGATGTGGGTCATCAATCTACGCGCTTGATCAATGGTCCACATTGCATCGCTGATTGCAATTGCAAGTTCCATCGGTCTTCCCTTACTCCACCGGCTTGCCTCTACCGATTTGTGACCCGCCAATCCGATCATAGGAGATCGCTGATCAGGGGTGTCTTCTTCCAAACCTTAACTCCTCTGTGTTGGCCGATTGCGATTTGCCACTTAGATCTGGGCCATTGATCAACCAAATCTGACAACTGCTATGCATCTGACTGTGTATGCCCCTGATACATGGTTTTTTCATGGTTTTCTTTGGTTTTTGCCTCCTGGTAGTGCTTTTCCGCCCTTACAAGGGCTCTTGGCATGCGATTGTTTCGATCTTTGGATGATCCTTAAGAAAAATTTTAAGACTTTGGGAGTGTTTTGAGAATATTTGGATCCATTTTTGGGCCATTTTCCATCAAAGCTAACACTAGCTCCTTCTGGGGATGAAAGCCTCCCTATGAGGTTTTAAGAATCACAGAACAATGCATTTCCTATAAAAACAAGATCAAATCTTCCTCCTAGTGTTCCATTGGGCATGGAGTCTATTTTGCATGAAATAAAAATTGAAAAAGCATATTTACAATACCAAGGCTTTAAAGCCTTAAATGAAATAAAGTTTTAAGAACTGGCCATTGACTGGGACATCAAAAACATCTCCTCCTTCTGTGCAGAATAAGGGTATTGTTCATATAATCTTGAGAAATGACAAACGGTCTTGTCCATAAGGCATCAAATTCACCATGGTTTCCCTTCTTTTCCTTCAACACATCCCATTTTACCTTTCTATCAAAGATTTCTTTTTCTTGGTCAATGTGCATTTCAGCAAATTCATCAAAGACTTTTAAAAGCCTATTAATTTCATCATCCTCTTCAAAACTTTCTAGTATTTGACATTGTCAGGTAGCGATGGTCTGTATTTTACCTTATCTTTGTATGCTTTCAGCCTTGGATGCTTTGCTTGGAAATTTTTTTTGACCTACTAAATGATAAGGTCTACATCTTCAAACACTTTCAGGCCTTTGATGCCCATTTCTTTAGCAGGGTTTAAGCCCAACATCAAGGCTTCGTACTCTACTGTGTTATTTGTGATCTGAAAAGTTAATATAAAAGGTAAATGAATGCATTCCTATGTGGGGGACACAAGGACTACACCTTCCACTGTAGCTTCTTTAGAGCAAGTTGTATCAAATAACATGTCCCAAATCTGTGGGCCTTCTTCCTCTATGATCTGGCAAACTGGTTTTTTAAGTTGTGTGGAGTCCAACTGAGATTCTTCAATCTGAAGAAAACAAGCTCCAAAATTAGTGTCAACAGCATAGATGGGATGATTAGTGGGATTCCTTTCATCGTTGATGATATAAGCCAACTGAGCCTCTTTGTATAACCTCTTGCACTCACCTCCAAAAACTAGGACAGTAGCATAGAACAAGTCATTTTGTAATGTTCCTCCTAATCTCTTGTTCCAACCTCTGGAAAGCAACATGCCAAACTTGGGGGGTACATCTGCTACCACAATATCCATCATCATGCTTTTCATGGGCAGCTGAGACAAAGTGATGGCTAGGTCCTTGATTAATCCCAGACATTCCACTTTTATAGAGTCAAAAGAAAACAGGTCATGATAAGGCTTGGTAATGTCAAGACCCAACTCATCCATGACAGCCTTGGGCATTAGATTATGGCTAGCTCCAGTGTCTAGAAGGCAGTTGTGAAGGATTTTATCATGAATCATCAGAGAGACATAGAATGATGGGGAGTTGTCTTCACAATTTTCAATCATTGGGATGAGAATAACAGTTGGTTGGTCATCTTGCAGATTTACATAGTCAATGGAGGCTTGGATGGCTTTAGGCTCAAGGGCCTCGAGGATGGATCTTTTGAAGGAATCATTCTTCACTAGTTCAATCAGAGGCATAGGTATTCTTAGCTTCTGCATTTCTGATTGAAAACTAAAAGGAGAAGGAGACTTGTCAAGGCCTCTTACCTCATGAGATGGAGCTTTGAGGATTATAGGATCAATTGTTGGTCACTTCTAGATTTAGCTTGTTGAACTGCAAGGACAACATCTCTTTGAACAGGAGTTTCCTTGGCATTATTCATCTTCAACCTCAGATTATATCTGTGCTAATCTTCAATTTTCAAAACAGCTTCACCATCCCATTCTTGGTTAATATGGTCGTTGAATAATGACTTTTCATAGGCAACTGAGGTAAAAAAGGAGGCATTGCCTTTGTCTTCTAGACAATGGATCTCATCATCTTCTTCAAAATTCTCTTCTTCCATGACTACATTCTGGAAAGGGGTCTTCACCCTTTGGTCTTCATTGGCATCTTTTCTTCTTTGCAAAATTTGCAACTGCTCATTAGCTCTTCTATATGGATTTGGATTTGGATTTCTAGAAGCAAAGGTATTAGGAACTCTTCCTTTCCTAGTGTGCTGCTCAACCTTTAATTTGGATATCTCAGAGGCTAATGACTCTATCATCTTGGTCATTTTATCTATCTTGGGATCTGAGGATGATGAAGACTCACCCCTTTGTCTCCTTCTATCAACATTCCCCTTGAGCTTCTCTGCAGCCATGATGTTTGATTCTACTTCCAAGGCTGCATCCTGCATATCATCCAAAGTAACACATCGCCTCTCCCTCAACAGTAGACAGAAGTCACAATCAAAAGCACTAGCATAGATGAGTCTAGCAGAGGTAGTGGTGGGTTTTACTTTAGTTGGTATCTTGTTGTACATGTGGTTAAGCCTCTTATTAAAATCAAACAGTAACTCACCATTTTCCCTATTTAAGTTGCCAAACTTGGTGTGGTAGTAGAGTAGATCCTTCTTATCCCCCCAATGCTTTAGAAATGCATCATCTAAAGCCTCAATATATGCTATAGATATTGGGGTTAGTTCTTTGAACCATTTTCTAGCCTCTCCATCTAGGCTTTGGACAAAGATTCTCATCCAGACATCATCTTCACTAATGTCCAGGTTATCAACATAGCTATAGAATGATTCAAGATGTTTTTCAGCTATAACACCTTCAGTCCCAGTGAACTCAGGCATATACTTCTGATATTCTCCAGTAGGCATAGCATTCAAAGGAGTGGGTAGTACTAGAGGTCCATACCTAGCAACTATGATTCTTTCCATTTTGGTGGGTGCTTGTGGACCTGCCATAGTTGTGGTGGCTATAAGAGTATTGGTAGTCTAAATGATAGAGGGCTGAGGAGTGACTGACAAGACTAAAGGAGTATGATGGATAAGAGGTGAGGTTTCATTTTAGGCTTACAACAAAAGGAGAACCTAGAGAATAAGGAGCTTTATGAATTTCTGAGATTTTTTCTTCACTGCTAGTATTAGATGCCATACTCTCAACATGTATTTGTTATATTATAGGCCTTTCTTGAAGATATATATAATATTGTTTAGGTTTACCTGAACCTGATGCTCCTTTCTGCAATACCTTTCTTTCTTTGATGATTTTTTCAAGGTCAGGTACTGGGTCAGCTTGTGGCTTTTGAGGATTTCTCCGAGTATGCCTCACAAACTGAGCCAGAACTATGAAGTGGAGTTGCCAAGAGGTTTGTCCTTCAATAGAGTCACCAGATAGATGATTACAACCAAAAAAGTGCCCAGGCTTTGTCTATCATCAAAGCTAGATCTGTGTCATCTCCTAGGGAAGCTGAGCTTCAATTTCCTCTCCCCAACAATGGCGCCAATTGTGTTATCACTCCAAGAAACTCTCCTAGGTTGTAGCTCAGAGATGCCTGGTAACATATAATCTTCAATATTTTTCTCTGAACTATTGGAATGAATGATGGTTTGGATCAAGCCAGATAACCATTTCAACCCTATTTTTACTCAAGACATGCATGAACACCCTCATCTTTACAAGGCTTTAGACCACTAATGCTCAATAGTTTGAAGATTCGATGAATAGATGGAGAATACCGACTATACCAGTAGATGCATATATAAACACATATGAATGGCCAACTACAAGAAGTAAAATAAGCTTGCAAATCTAATTTATTAATGTAGAGATAAGATGACAGTTATCTAGCATTATACACAGAAGAAACATGAACACCCTGTTCAAGTGCAAGCTTAGAACAAAAGAGAAAATGGACATTGAACATATAACAACAAAAGAAGCTTATATTGCTAGAATGAAGATGAGAAGCTTGAGTAGCAAAGTCTCAACAGCCTCCAGAAGTTGAACCCTTATTACTCTAATTTTACAAATATTTATAGGCCTGTTTACAATGCTCTCGAGCCTTCTGAGGCTCGAGAGGACTTAATCTATCCATCTGTCTTCTTAATTGTTTGATGCCCTGACCAGGCAAACATGGGCTCGGAGGTTTCTTCTTCTGACAGAAGAGTAACCACATTTAGGTAGTTTGTTGTGCTGTTTGGGAGCTCGCTCATGCAAGCAATGCTCCATGATCATTTGTCAGTTTTGGATGTGTCGTGATGAGGCTCCATGATCGCTTTGGGTTGATTCGGTTGTGTTGCGCTATGCTTCTCCATGACCGCTTCCTTTTCAGGCTGCATCGTGCTGTGGCCCTTGTTTTTCCCTTTCCGGTCTTTGTGATCCGGATTTAAACAGGAACGCAACAAATTACAGAGATAACCATATACACAAAGATGCAGTGGAAATAATACTTCATTTCATTAATGGAGAATACTGAAATATGCTTACAACCAGAAATGGAAATAAACCAGCTAGGGCGATGGTAGCTTATCTCTGAGAAGAGATGTGGTGGCTACATGCCTCTGAACTGTGTTACAATGAGGCTCGAAGGCCTATTTATTGTTGAGAAACAATGGAAAACCCCTAACATTCCAAAACCTAACCCTAGGAGATGAAACGCCAAATTGTGGGCCCCGTTTGGGTAAATTGGTACATCAACTTCCCGAGGTTGTAACTTTGGCATACGATCTCCGTTTGACGCGTACAATAGCTCGTTAGAAAGATCTATCCGAGCACTACCACTTTGGGAAGGAAAACATCGGTCCATGAACCCATGTTGCCCCCAGATTTTCCAAAAAACGTCGTTTAGGGCCTCAAAACGGCTCTAGAAGTTCAGGACCCGAAAAACTGCTAAAAATAGTAAGTTGTGCTACAATTAAGGAAACTGAAAATGTTGAGAGAAACAATGGGGGGTCCAGGTGGACTTGGCAAGTGGCCACCAATATCCACCTGGATCACTTTGTTTCCTAGCAATTTGTCTCACGGACTGTACTATATGGTGGAATGGGTCTTAGAGCCTTTGTAATCCCTTTAAAATGCAAACAATGACTGGTTTTTTGTTAAACATAGAAAAACAATGCAACAATGCAAATCCCACCCATCTTTATTCATTTTGGACTTAAAAAGTCCTTAAACATGGCCTATTCCTCTATCGGGCCCATCTTTATCACTATCACAAATCGCAAGTGTCCTGGTCCCTTGCTTCCCTTTGTATTTGAAATATGTTTAAAAACATTGAAAATACATGAAAATTTGGCTTTAGCAGACCTGAAAAATTATATATTTTCATTCCTGAACCCTTTTAAGTCAATGCTTTATCGCATCGGCGCCGCTCCTTGGTTCCCTTTGTATTTCATTAAATAACAAAATACATAAAAATGTATTAAAAAAGGCCTTTCTGTGGACTTGAAATATTATGCAATAATACTTATAATGTTGTCGAGTCCGGTTCATTGGGTTGCGCATATACCTATGCATAGGCCTTGCCCCTTGGTTATCTCCATAGCGATCCTGCGATGGGATGTGGGCCGTCAATCTGCGCGCTTGATCGACGGTCCACATTGCATCGCTGATCGTAATCGCAAGTTCCATCAGTCTTCCCTTACTCCGTCGGCTTGCCTCCGCCGATTTGCGACCTGCCAATTCGATCATAGGAAGTCGCTGATCAGGGGTGTCTTCCGCCCAACCTTAAGTCCTCTATGTTGGCCGATTGCAATTTGCCACTTAGATTTGGGCCGTTGAACGGCCAGATCTGATGGTTGTTGTGCGTTTGACTATGTATGCCTTTGATACATGGTCTTTTCATGGTTTTCTCTGGTTTTTACCTCCTGATAGTGCTTTTCCGCCCTTCCAAGGGCTCTTGGCATGTGATTGTTTCTATCTTTGGATGATCCTTAAGCAAATTTTTAAGACTTAGAGATTGTTTTGAGCATATTTGGATCCATTTTTGGGACATTTTCCATCAAGGCGAACATGGCCTAGTTAGGATTTGAAGATAAATAGGTAAGTAGAATGGAGACAAATATGACTAGTTCTTGTTTATTTTTTGGCAAAGAAGTCTAAGTAGAGATATAATAATGCAGAAGTGTATAAAATCATTAAATAAACAATCTACAATTTGAATAAATCGGATTGGCCAATAAATTAACCTTGGGCATGTGTTTTAGTGAAGCAAGGCAATTTTTCCTACTTCACACAAATGCATGCCCAACCTTCATTTCAAGGTCAAACTGAATAATTCAACTTGGAGAGTAATTTTTACTCATGGGTAACACTAATACAATTAAATATTTTTAATTTTTCACATATATGTTTGTGGCTTTCAAAAATACACCAAATTTCTCGAATTTCAAATGATAAATGACAAGTTTTATGTGCCTCAAATAAATGAAGACTAGGAATATATGGGAACAAGGCGATCAGCTAAGAAAAATCAAACTTGAATTTTAATAGTTGAAAATTGTAGTTTCTTGGTTAAAATACTATAAGGTTGGATGACCTCATTTTAGTATTATTATGTTTAAATGTTGCCAAGGGATAGATAAAGAGATAGCGCCTAGGGTTTGTATGGTCTATTTTATGGTTTTCTATATTGTAAATATTTTTTAGGGTTTAAATTTAATATTAGGTCAAGTGGCCTAGTTAGGGTTTAAAGATAAATAGGTATGGAGAATGGAGATACATAGGACTAGTTCTTATATCTTATTTGGAAATGGAGTCTAAATAAACATATAACAATGCAAAAGAGTGTAAAATCATTAAATAAACAATCTACAATTTGTATCAATCATATTGGCCAATAAATGAAGCCTAGGTGTGCATTTTAGTGAAGCAAGGCAATTTTGGCCTGCTTCACAAAAATGCACGCCCATCCTTCATTTCAAGGCCAAATTGAATGATTCAACATGGAGAGTATTTTTTTGACTCAAGGTAACTTTTCTTTTGTTCAAGTTATCTGTGATCCTCTAGGCTTGACCTATGGCTTGAGGAGTCACAACCGAGGGGCATCTAAGCCATTAAAGTCACCCGGGAATCGCACCCAGCCTGGGCCACACCATCCCTTAGCCGACTAGATTTTTGATCATGTCTCCTCCCCTAGTAGAAGGAACAACCACCCCTCGTGAGGTTTGATCCTGGGTCACCTTGCTGATGAGGCCCATCCTCAACTGATTGTGCTAGTAGGAATTGGTTACTCATAAGTAACTTTAATACAATTAATAATCTTAATTTTTCATATATATGTTTGTGTTGTTCAAAAATACTCCAAATTACATGGATTTCAAAGGGTAAAAGGAATTTTTTCTAAGCCTCAAATAAATTCACACTAGGAATGTATGGGAACAAGGTGATGTACTAAGAAAAATCAATCTTAAATTCTAATAGTTGAAACTTGTAGTTTTTTAGTTAAAACCCTATAAGCAAGGTTGGATGACATTATAATTTAAGTATTAATTAGGTTTAAATGTTGCCAAGGGATATATAAAGAGACAACACCTGGCGTTTGTAGGGTCTATTTTAGGGCTTTTCTATATTGTACATATTTTTTATGGTTTTATGTTTAATATTAGGTCAAATGACCTAGTTAGGACATTTATTATAAAAAGGTTTGGTTGCCATTTTAATGCAGAAAGGAAATTTACTCTCATTTATGAATAACCAGTTGCATGATGGAAATTTCGTCAATTCTACCCATGAGAAAGAAGTATTGGCCATATTACATTCCATCAAAATCTGGTAGCCCTATTTTAAAAGTGTTATTTGTAATAAAGTGTACCTTATGTGTAAATATTAAATTTGAATTTTGTATTTTGTGTCTGAGAAAATATAGGAGTAAAGGAGAAAAATTAAAGCACCTTATAAACAATTCCATCCACTTAATAAAATTTTATTTTCTTAATAAAAGTGATTTATAGACAAATAAAGCAATAAGTTAAAAAAAATAATTTGATTTGCTCGTGCATTCCTCATGGTTTATTGAGCGCACTTCTTTCATTCAATGTGGATTTGTCATGATTATTCAGAGTGCATTCTTGCATTCAACGTGCATTCCTCATGGCCTATGTTGTGTTCATTATTTCTTTAAATGTGCATTCATCTAACGTGCCTTGACCCTCAACAACAATGGCCTCAATTGAAACAATGGCATCCTCTTCCCCACAAACAGTTAACACGCGAGGCTCCCAGGAGAAGTTCACAGTCAAAAAATTCAAAGAATGTGTCGATACATGGAGAGATACAAACAATTTTCCACCAAGTACGTTATATATCTGTTGGGACAGGGTTCCCTAGGGTCAATTTTGGGGCAGGAAACCCAAGTTTTTGTATGTAAAGTGTAAAATCTTTGCAATTTATGGTCACAGAGCATGTAGATGTAAAGTGTCATAAAGGGTTTCCACCCTTCTTATATGTAAGTTGTGTCGATTTTAGAAGATCTACCCATGGTCCGCGGACCATGGGATTGTATAAAAAGCACAGTACTAGAAGAGTCTAAGGCAGAAGTAGTAGTAATGATGATGAATGTAATGGGTCATTAGTGAAAAGAGCGAAGAGTTTTAGAGTAGAAGAGAGGATCTATAGCTGTGTGCGCAGAGGCCTAGGGTAAAAGTCCGCAGCTATGTGCGCAAACCCCTACAGCTGAGTGCGCAAGGTAGTTAAAGTCTGTAATAAGATTTGAAGTATTAATAAAGAAGATTACTTTGGAAATATCTATGTTGATATATTTATTTTTGTTATCAATAAATGCGGTTATGTTATGTTGAATAATGGGTTTATGATTTAATGCTATATTGATACACGAATATGTATGTTTTACATTGTTATATGAATGGCAAGTAATAATATATGTTTATGCGAAGAACATATTAATGCATTTTGAAGTTATCGGATACTTAAGCCGATCTAGGTACATAGGGAAGCAAGAGTAACTACAGAAGTGCGTAAGTGGTTGATTCACCTGGTTAGGGTCCACAAACGACAATCGTAGACCTTCACGAAGGTCTAGAGGCTGATTAAGAGAAGTATATTGACAAGCCCTAAAAGGCTCATCAATCTACGCAAGGGCAGAATTAAGGCATAAAACGATATCACTACCATCTCTGGTGCGGAAACTTGGTTCCAACATCCCCCCATACTGCTTCAGGTGAGACTTCAGTCCGCACTCCGTGGATTGATGTCGAAAGGGCCAGTACTGTAGGGATTTGCTTGGCTAAATTAACGTTGGACCTGGGTCAGGGCCCCCTAATCCAACAAATGGTTCTGTTTCCTAGACCAAGATTTGCATAAAGAGATGTGTGATGTCACATCACTGGAATCTAACTAAGAAAGAAATTGAAGACTGGCTGGATAGAAAGATCCATGAATTTGCAGTGCAAGAAAATAGAAATCCGCAATTGACGAAAGAACATTGGTTGGAAAAATACCTATACACAGAGATACACAAAATCTTCTTTTGTTCCTTCACGGTTGAGTTATACGAGTGGATCGCTAAATTAGCAAACGACCAAGGAAGGTGGATACTTGACAGTCTGATAGTGTGGACCCTGGAGTTAGTGTGTAGATTGGAAGCTTTTGGAGATAAGATCACACACGTTGTCAATCACTAGCTTGATTTTATCATAGGAGGATTCATGACAGATTTCGCAGTCGATACTTCGATCAGTCATAGTGAAGAAAAGCACCGCTTCTTCAATGGACTGCGAGGTAAGTATTTAAGGTCTTTAAATAATTGGATTAAGATGCTCTTGTGTGAAAAGCAGGTTATGCAGTTACCTTGATGTTTGGAGCTATGCAAAGTGGAAAGAGCTTCAGGGATAGAGGGAGAACAGACCCTGAATATAGCCCGTTGATCGAACATCCTCTAAGTGACGACGAGGAAACAACACAGGCTTCACCATAAAGCATTGTTCAGTTAATAAGATGAGGGTTCCCGCGAATAACCCATCCAACCACCCCACCTCCGCATTCACATCCACAACATACATCTTCGCCCACATCGCCACCACCTCCACCACCATTCAATATGGCGACTGCAGTAAAGTTGCCTATTTTCAAAGGTTCAGGAAATGAGGACCTGTACCAGTTTTGATTCATTGCGAAGGTCATATGGGAAGCTCCGGGTATAATGGATGATTAGATGAAGAAAGCAACGTTGGTCACTGCTTTACAGGAATGCGCGCTGACATGGTACATTAAGTACTGCACTGATAACCTAATAGCTTCATTAGCAGATATTCAGATCACACTGAATAAGGAATTCAGTCGGCCTAAGTTTGAAGCACAATGAATTGTGGGATTCAAGGAGATCATGATGAAGCCTAGCAAGACACCCTAGGATTTGGATCAGAGATTGAAGTGCATGATCTGTGAAGCTAACATGAATCTTATGGATGGGCAACACCGCGAATGGTTTGTGGCTTCGCTCTTGCCTCATCTGAGGGTTTCTTTATCCCATAAAAAGATTGGGACCCATAAGGAAGCCCTAGAGATTGTGATGAGATTGCATGAAACACCAATGCAAGATGCTAATTTGGGAGTTCAACATATTCACGCGTAGTTGCAGAACCTTTGCCTAGAGTTTCAAAGTCTGAAGAAGGATAGAGTAGTTCGGCCAGGGGTGCGCAAAGAAGCTTGGTGCCTGAAATGCAAAATTCAGGGCCCCATAAGCCAACAAATGGTTATGTTATGGAAGAAATGCATGGTGGGAAGTGGAAAGGAGGACTTCTTATAGAGAGAGTGAGGATTGAACCCACAGGGCCATGACAAAAATCATTGTCCAGTCTTCGTGAATTATGTTGTAGCAGGAAGGTCGATGCTTCTAAGGCCAGAAGCTCAAGCAAGGCCAAGTATAGGGCCCATGCTATGGTGTGCTATCCATCAGGTAGCTAGAAAAAATGTGACAGACAATTGTCACTTGCTGCAGAAATTTGTACAACACTGCAACAACCCTTCTGCAACTTTTATCAATCGGTGGGTCATGATGAGCGTAACTATCATAGCTATGTGCTAATGATGGATAGAACGCCCACATATAGAGTGCAGGCAGAAACTTGGCCTCCAAATCAAGGTGTTGGGGGAGCGCAAGGAGGATTCCAGGGGCGAGGGTGAGGCCGAGGTGGAGGAGGGCCTGGTAGAGGTCGAGGAAAGGTGATTTGCTACAACTGTGGGGGACCAGGACATGAGAATTTATGAACCCGATGTGTCTGTCATGCCGATATTGTACTCAGTTTGACTATGCGATAGAAGACTTCCCTGTATTACAAGCTAAGATATGTGAAAAAAGGAGCATAGCCTCAGCAGCCTACCCAGAACCTATAGATGATGAGCACTGAACCCCATGAAGAGGATCCTAATGTGAACATCGTGTTGCGAAGTGGAATGATGACTAGCAAAGACAAAGGAAAGCAACCTGAAGAAGGTGAATGGGTCCGCAAAGCTCCAGAAAAAGAGGTCGGGTTTGATCTGGAGTGTGCGAGGGAAACATTTATGGAAGCAAAGGAAAGATTCACTGAGAACTCTACCTCATGAGGTTAGGATAAGCCAGCTGAAGAGATGGACCCTTCTATTCTTACCACTTCCTTGGAGACTTGTATGAACCTTTTGCGCGATAGCAAGGGTGTGAAAGGGTTACAAGAGCTGATAAATAAGTGTGCCAAAAAAGAACACACTCCTGATGGACTGTGCATAGTCAAGAAAATTGGTAATCATAACGCAAGAATAGGGCATGAGATGAGACTCACCACGCAAATAGGAGAATATGAAATGGACCAAGTTATTCTGGATCTAGGGTCTGACGCGAATGTTTTGCCTAAACAGAGATGGGAGAGAATGGGGAGACCTACGCTGCAGTGGTCACCTATTCAATTGAGGATGGAAAGTCAATAGAAGATCATCCTCGTGGGAAGATTACAAGGAGTGATAATTGATATTGAAGGTACAAGCGCATTGGCCGATTTTGAAGTGATAGTGATTGTGGATGACAAAAATCCCTACCCTGCTCTCCTTGGGATCGACTAGGCTATCGACATTAATGGGGTGATCAATTTGAAGAAGCGGGCGATTTCATTTGAAAGAAAATTTCTCTGCGTAGTAGTACTGTTAGACCTTGCAGAAGGACCACGCTACACTGAACCCATCCTCAACGATGAAAGTGATGATGATTTGGACCATATTTATAAGATAACAGTGCGAGATTAAGGCTGGGTGAATATGACAGCTGATGGATGTATTGCAGGGGATCGCGAGAGCTCCTGCACATCAGATTCAGATGAGGAATTGAAACACTGGTAGAATATATTGCAGGAAGTGTCTATGCTACGATGTAACATGATGACCAAATTGTTGTGTTATGTATCGTCGGAGGTAACAAGTCTTATTTATTATGAGGGTTTAACTGACATTGATAAATTTCTGGATGCATTTGAAAGGGATGTGTCAGAGAAGCATCGCTTCCAAGCCTTGGACTTGGTGCTGAGCGCTACGCCTGCAAGATGGTGGGGTACACATAAAGACAACTTCGATGGATTGTGCGAATATAGAAGAATGATGAAGGTGTAGTTTGGTCGCCAAAAGGTAAGATTGGCAGAGAAATACGATGGAAGGAGTGATCCGCGTGATCACTTAGCCAAATGGACCAATGCTTATGGAGCATAACTGCAACCGATGTGGGTGCATCTGTTCTCTCACACTTTGGATGTAATACCTATGAATTGGTACTTGGAAACAGAGCTCCTCCATGGCATGGACGAACGGGATATTTTGAGACAAGGATTCTTGATGACATTCAACATTGAATATGGATTTGAGTGCATTGATGAAATGTTGCAGGAGGTCAAAGCAGCGATGTTAAGAATATCGTAGGATCCCTTGGATTTAATTCAACTAGATTGGACCACATAGCTGTGCCATGGACTAGAGTGCTAAAATGTGGCCACTGAAGAGGAAGACGAGGATCCGAGGAACATTAACATCCCAAAAACAGAAGGCCACTTCAAATTTGAGGGGCCACAGATAGAAAATCTAGATATCACTGCGCCACTAAAAATAAGGCAAGTGAACATTGGGACAGAGGCGGAGCCGAAGTTTGTGAAGATAGCAGACTACTAGGATGATGCTACAGTGGATAATGTCGTTGATTTGCTCCGCAAATACCAGGACTTGTTCCCTAGAAGAGAGGCTCGCACAGGTGACAGATCTTGAAGAAGATAAATTTTTGGTTTGATTCCATCAGCATGTTCAGAAGGAGCGTGAAAGGGCATGGCACAATCAGCACATCAAACTATACACCTTCAAGGTAAACGGTTTGGTTTTATTATATGACAACAAGTTTGATAAATTTCCAGGAAAATTTCAGATGCATCGACTAGGGCCATATGTCATCAAAGAGATTACCGATGGTGGAGTAGTTCAACTGGTGAAATTGAATGGAGATCCATTTCCCGGAAAGGTAAATGGCAGCCGATTGAAGCCATACATCGGGGATCCAGCTAGATGACTATATGATGGAAGCATAGTCTTAGTGCTCCAGGCAGCTGAAAGGAGGTGCATGACTATAAACTACATTGCATCGGTTGTAGAGCTATGTGATTGGGCGATTGTGCGGGATGGAAGAATGTCACAACATTAGTAGAAGCGCGACAGGAGTTGTGCTATAGAAGGAGAGACCGCGTAGGGCAGCCAGAAAGTGACCGTTACTATCACTATTCATGATTTGATAGTGAGAAAATAGCTAAGAGGAGCAGGGGAAGGGGGCATTTAAGGCTAAAATTAAGAGTGATATCGTTGAAAATCTTTCGTCAATCTAGCATTTATTAGTGGATTTTAGGGGAAACGATCGGATTTGAATTTGAATTTTCCTATAAATTGTAGATGGTCACCCAACGAAAAAACTTTGCATTTGGAGAGTTGATGTGTCATGTTATCAATTGCACATGAATCTTGTGGTTTTTGAGGATTTGGTGGACAGTTCAGTGTTTGACAAGTTACCTAAGGAAACACAGGAGCTCCTTAATAGCCTCATGTTGGTGCCCATGGAAACTGCAAGTGCTAGAGGATCTATGACCTTTGAGGGAGCTACCCCTAAGGTCGTAAGTGTGGAGGTGCCCACAGCAGTGCCAAAATCATCGAGGTCACCTAGGCCAAAGCCTACACCGACAGGAGAGGCTTCCAAGATGAAGAAGTATAAATAGAAGGCAACACATCTAGTGCACAAGTTGTCAATGAAGCATCGGAGAAAAGAAAAGCCCACCGCGTGGGAGAAAGGCAAGGTGGTAAACCTAGAGGCTGATGAGGGCGCAGAGGAAACTGATATGGGCGCAGAGGACATTGATATTAAGGGAGTATACCCTATATCAAAGCTATCATAATGCATCCCTCCGTTCCAGGGCAAGGTAAAGGTCTTGAAGGACCCTAATGAAGGAAAGTTTGTCCTTAACACACCCGTTCTGCCATAAAACATAACATTTGAAGGTCCGTGCTTGGCGTGCGTCCCACATTTGAAATTAGATGATTTGGACTTGAGGGACACTGAGCGGTTCCCACACCTAGATAATAATAATTTCATGCAAAGAATATTCTACAAGGACTCGGGTGTCACTGCGCTAGAGCTGGTAAAGTGGATTTGTGGGGTGGAAAAGGCAGGATTGTTGAATATGCTATGGGTGTCACATTACCACAGCGCTCCCATAAATTTGATAGATATCAAACAATTGTTGTGCCTAGTGCATGATGGGTGCCTGTGGTTGGGAGAACCAATCCCTATAACTGACATGTTGATCCATAGGATCACGCTACTACACCACTCAGGGCTGAATCCAGCCAAGCCATTTGGCAGAATGACGGGCGAGGGTGACCTCGCTGAAAGGATGAAGGACAAGTTTAAGCTTGTCAAGAAGTCGCGCGGATATTCAATTTCGAGTATTACGGACCCCACAATGAAGGTTGCCACCCAGATCTTAGCTAGGAAGGTAATGAGGAAGTGTCGTGCAAATGAGGTGTTGGCACCAATTGTTTCATTAGCAGCCCAGTGCGCGGAGGGAATACAATACAATTGGCCATGCTACCTATGCAACGAGTTCCTCACAAACTGCAGGGAGACATAGGACCACAACAAAACATTCCACTATACATGGTTGTTGTTGTCGATTGTGTTGGTTGTGTGGGAATTACCAGAGGACAGCCAGTTTCCTCTGATCGCGAAACATCTGCCAAAAGCAATGAAGTTTGCTTTGCTATGGGCCATGAAGGACACTAAGCAGGTCGGGAGAGTAAAATATTTTGGGTGTTGATGGATTCAAGCATCCGCACAGCCATCAACCACAAGCCACGGCTGTCACCAACTATTTTTGAGTAGTTTTCGGGATACATGAAGTTCAAAGTGGACTTCCATTGTAAATCCATCTCAATTCGCAAGGACCCAGAACAGAAGTGGTATGATCTACCATACCTCGCAACGGATGATGCCATAGTAGCAGTGCTCAATCATTGGCCAGCCGAGTGGCCCACAACATCATATTTTTCCATCGGGTCTAGTAAGTCTGCAGGAAATCAAAAGAAGAAAGAGGCCCAGTCGAAGGTTTAGCAGTTGGCTGAAAAGTGGAAGAAGGAGGTTGACGAAAAATCTAGAGCAGAACCAGAGCACCCCAGAAAGGAATGGGAGGAAGAACGTGATTCTGATAGAAGTCAGAAATCCCCTTCACCATAGATAGAAGAAGAAGAGTGATCAGAGCAGGGTGGTGTAGATATGGAAAGCACTCCCTTTCGGGTGAAGTAGAATCAGGAGTAGGAGAAGCAAGGGCCGCGCAAAAATACCAAGGCCACTAAGTCATCCCTAGACCTAGATGAAATTGGGGATAAGGTAAGGGATGCGACAGGGGAATTGCTGCAGCAGCAGAAACAATCTTTGGTTTCCATTCAGATGAGTCTATGCAAGCTGCAGATCCAAACTACTCAACTACAGGCAGGGGTAGGGAACAATAGCGTGATGTCGACTAGTTTAGCATCGGGAAAAGCTAAAGCCGTGGAGATGGTTTTCTCTTTGTATCCTCAGGCCGTCGCACTGCATGATGGAGCCCTAAGTGCAGAGACATATGTTGATAAGGTTTATTTAAGTAACATTTGTCTCAACATGGCCACGCTCCCAAGTGAATTCCTTCACACACTGCAAGCAGGTGTGATCGCAAAACTTAGGGCCCGAGAGCAGTGGACACTGAGCATGATCAGCGAGAAGAAGGTTAAAAACGAACATTTGTTCATTGAGAAAATAACAATGATAGACACCTGGAAGAAGGTCCAGTAGAAGAATGAGCGAATTGTAGCAATAGTGGCAGAAGCCTGCAAAACTATTCTGGAACTGCACATCCCAGAAGAGGCGTCGTTGAAGGCCAAGATTCGGAAGTTGGCTACGGGTGTGCAAAATGTTCAGACCAACATGGCCAAGGTTCAGTTTGAGCTGAACCTCAATATTATAGAGCTCAAGTTGAGGGAACATCCTTCAACTCTGCCAGAGATCAAAGAAAAGCGCGAGGCAGCTGTTAAGAATGCAGTCGTTGCAGTGGCAAAATGCACTGCGCTCTTCGAGAAATCAATGGAGGTCCTCACGAGTCTATAGGAAGATCCCAACCTGAAAAGGTTGAATACTGAGGCAAGAGAATTACAGCAATAGTATGACAAAGCCAAAGTGACGACGTGCACTGTCACCATCACACAGAGATAGCCAAGCTACAGAGGCAAAGGAACTGAAAGAACGGGTGGAAGCAACGCAACGAAAAGAGGTAGTCCTCAAGGCCAGATTGGGGCCTTGGTTGGATGAGGCCTATGTGCTCTTCGCCACCGTTGGGGAGAACTTGGCCAGCTTGCAGATAGCACAACAAAAGATCTAGGTACATAGCATAGGACCAGCAATGGAGCAGCTAGTGGAGCAGGTCAAGCAGGCGGCTATGCAGTTTACAGCTGAAGTTATAGTGATGAAAGTAGAGTTGGGAGGTCTTTGCAGTAAGATCTCCGTGCCAGCAGAGTGACTCGAGGGCGAGTCACCATATTTTTCTTGGGGGCCTGTTGGGACAGGGTCCCCTAGGGTCAATTTTGGGGTTAAAAGCCCAAGTTTTGGGGCAAAAAGCCCATATTTTTGTATGTAAAGTGTAAAGTCTCCGCAATTTATGGTCACGGAGCACATAGATGTAAATTGTCATAAAGAGTTTCCACCCTTCTTGTATGTAAGTTGTGTCGGCTTAATAAGATCTACCCATGGTCCGCGAACCATGGGATTGTATAAAAAGGAGTGTCTTATAAGAGTCTAAGGCATAAGTAGTAGTGATTATGACGAATATAATGTTGTAAATAATACCGAGAGGGAGGGGGGATGAATCAGTATTAGCAAGTCAATAATATTTCATTTCCATAATCAGATTCATATACGCTATTTCAGTTAATGGAACTTGCGTGTATATGCAACTGTATTTAAGGCAATTAGCGTGTATCCTGCAAACTTATGATTTAGTTAATTCATCATATGTTTATATTTAATCAGTGCATTAGAACCATATAAATAGTAACCAGGTGCAGTAAAAACAGAACAGACAATCACACACATGAACACAAGATATAAGGTGGAAACCCAATGTGGGTGAAAACCACCTGCTACAATCGTCTCTATCTTCTTTGTAATAAGAAACTTATTTTTACAATTTTTTTACTGGTGCAATCTTATACCAGTACGCAGGCTTCTACCTACAGAAGGCTACAACCTTCTCTCGTTCTCCAGCTTCTCCTGGAAGGGAGCTACAACCCCCTAGCTCTTGTACTAACTGATATGTTTACTAGTACGTAGGTGCCGGCCTACAGAATGCTACAACCTTCTCTTTTCTTCTAGGGACCACGTTTCATAAATTTTGAGACTAGATCCATCAATAACATCATTCAAACATCAAATATATCTGCATCAACCAATTTCCTTTGCACCAACCACAACTGAATCAATCAATCACTTTTCAAAATGTTATAACCAGAATAAAGTAACCAGAGCAGAGTAACCAGAACTCAAAACACTGCAACAACAAACAGAAGTAGCTAAAACATATTTTATGTGGTATACGCTACTTCCATGTGTCGAACCTGCGTCCATACACTCTTTTCTCAAGGTGAACCTGCGTACAGATTTGCAAATCAAATTTAAGATGTATACACTATTTTGACATGCAGAACCAGCGTGTATACGTGCCTTTTCTAAAGTGAACCTGTGTATAGATCTGTAAATGATGATTTAAACTTTACAACAATTTCAGACTTCAGTTATACCCAGATCATTATATTTACAGACTACAACATGAGCCAGTTATGCAAATAAAACATCAAAACCACACAAAAATACTTCACTTCAAGCCTTAAGATCTTGACCCATCATTAGATCTTATCCTTCATCAAGCGCTAAGGTTCATCCTTTATTTAGATCCAACTATGCACCATAACCTAATAACCTATATTCTAGGTCTTTCTCTTCATCAGATATTCAATACTTGAGTACCTTTGCCTAATGATCTTCTCCTCCTTTTATAATCTTAGGCCTTACTCAATACCATGGACCAAAACCATTTAGGACCAATACCTTGGACCAAATACCTGGGGTCAACACTTCAGACTAGATACCTTGGACCAATACCATGGATCAAAATGCCATGGACCAAATACCATGGACCAAAACTTAGTTTTCCAACATGTACGTGCCTTTCCTTTTGTGAAAGTGCGTGTGTACACTATACGCTCCTTTGGTATGCTAACCCGCATGTACACACGGCTTGGTCAATGGGGAACCTCCGTATACGTCCCTTTCTTCAATCTGTCAGTCTGAACTATGATCTATCTTCTGAGTGAGTTGCCATCAAGGACAACACCTGTGTCATAGAGCCAAATCTGTGTCATAATGTCAATAATCACCCCGGTTGGACTTGATGGCAACCCCAAGTCACTCTCCCCCTTTGTCATCAAAGGAAAATGGTTATGCTCCCCCTGAGTTCATGCAGATTTCTCTGATATGCTGAAGTGTGCTGATTGAGCTCCATGTTACCCCTGAATATAAGCAAGGCCTGCAAAAATATGTTCTAAAAGAAGAACATGAATTTATACATACATCATAAATGACCTTCCTATCATTAATGACTCATACATACATCCATCTCCCAACCAAGTGGAGATATACCAAGTTTGACTCATCCACCCAACCAAGTGAGGATATACCAATTGTTTATACATGTCAAAACAAGAACATTACATCATCCATCCCATGCATAGTGGGGTAACAAAATAGGTTGTTTCATGATCTTGACATAAAAAGATATACATGACATAGAGATCAAATATCTGAAACAAGACCAGATAGTCATCAGCAACTATCATCAGCAACATCTATCAATCAGCATCCAGACCAATAACCATGACCTGTTCCACCTACATCAAAAGAAACTATGAATTTGTACCAAGATCTTCTAAGATAATGCCAACAATGCATTATTAGAAGTATATGCTCCCCCTGAACTTGTGCCAGATGATCATTGTCTAACCCATATCAGACTCCTTTTATCTTGAGTCAGGCCCACTGCTTTTCTTCAAACCAACATATACGCGATTGTATCCACAGAAATTGGTGTATGTACGCGGCTACGTTTCATAAAAATTGCGTAAAACCACTTTTCTCTAAAACAGATAAGTTTTAACAGTAGGATGATGCATCAACTACTCCCAGCTTCTGTTTGAGATATTCAAATGTCTCTCTGGGTAGTGGTTTGGTGAATATATCAGCAACCTATTCTTTGGAGGGAACATACTCCAATTTTACCTTTTGTTCAAGCAATCGTTCACGTAGAAAATGATATTTGATGGGTATGTGCTTGGTCTTGGAATGCATGACTAAATTCTTTGAAATACTGATGGCACTTGTATTATCACATAGAATGGAGATGGGTGGAGTACATGTGATCTGAATGTCTTGCAATGTTTTCATTATCCAAAGGAGTTGTGTGCAGCAAGATGCAGCAGCCACATATTCTGCTTTAGTTGTAGATAATGCAATTGAACTTTGTTTCTTGTTGAACCAAGACACTAATCTGGAACCCATATAGAATGCACCACCACTAGTGCTTTTTCTGTCATCAACGCTTCCTGCCCAATTTGCATCTATATATGCATGAAGTGTAAGATCTGTATCTCTGGGATACCATAAACCAAAATTTTGTGTTCCTTGAAGATATTTGAAAATCCTTTTGACTCCCTGAAGGTGTGATTCCTTTGGATTTGCTTGGAATCTTCCAACTATTCCCACTGTATGCATGATGTCTGGTCGGGTACCTATTAGATAAAGCAGACTGCCAATCATGGATCTGTAGGTTGGTTGATGTACTGCTACTGATTCATCATTTGAGTTGAGACTGCATCCTGTTACCATTGGGGTACATACTAGTTTAGAATCTTCCATGCCGTATTTTTTCAAGATATTTTTGAGATATTTGGTTTGTGACAGAAAAATACCATCTTTATTTTGTTGAACTTGTAGACCAAGAAAATATGTAAGCTCACCAAGCAGGGACATTTCAAATTCTTGTTGCATTGCCGAAGAAAAATTCCAACTCATGGCTTCTTCATTGCTACCAAAAATTATATCATCAACATACGCAACAAGTATTAGCAATTTATTATTGTCAATCTTTGTATATAGATTAGTTATCAACTGATCCTTTTGAAAAACCTTGTTGATGGAGATATTTGTCAAGATAGTAATAGCAGGCCCTTGGAGCTTGTTTTAGACCATAGAGAGCCTTTCTAAGTCTGAATACAAGTTTTGCATCATTTCCAAGAATGAATCCATCTGGTTGCTCAATATATACTTCTTCTTCTAAGTCTCCATTAAGAAAGGTAGATTTTACATCCATTTGGTATACTTTGAATTTCTGAAAACTAGAAAGAGCAAGGAGCATTCTTATGGCTTCAAGTCTAGCAACAGGTGCAAAGGTTTCTTCAAAATTTATACCTTCTTGTTGAGTATATCATTTACAAACAAGTCTGGCCTAGTTTCTAATAACTTCTCCATTTTCATTCAACTTGTTTTTGAATATCCATTTAGTTCCTATGATATTCTTATCATGAAGTCTAGGAACTAATTCCCAAGTGTTATTCTTTTCAATTTGCTCAGGTTCTTCATTCATGGCCTTGACCCAACATTCATGTTTGCATGCTTCATTTACATTTTGAGCTTCGGTGGAGGAAAGAAATGCTAGATAGCTTGAAGCTTCTGTAATAATTCTTCTTGTTTGTACACCTGCCTCTTTCTGTCCCAAAATTTGAGTCTTTGGATGATTTTTCTGAACATACCTAGATGGAGTCTTTTCTTCTACTGTTATCTGTTCTTCTGGTGCTTCATTGGTTTCTTCTTCAGAATTGGTCTGATTTGATGTGGGAGGATAATCTTCATCTTCTTCACAATCTTCGATTTTTACTTGCTTTGGATTTTTTCATGCTTCATCAACCACAACATCAATACTTTCAATAATTTTTGCAAGTCTTTTATTATAACATTTATATCCTTTACTTCGGGAAGAGTAACCAAGGAGAATTCCTTCATCTTCTCTGGGTTCAAACTTACCAAGTTTTTCATCAGTCCTTTTGATGTAACATTTGCTTCTGAAAACATTGAATTATTTTATAGTAGGAGTCTTACCATACCAAATTTCATGTGGAATTTGAGTGTTGTTTACCCGAACATTTTCTTGGTTGAGAATAGTGACGACAGCGAATGTAGCTTCACGCCAGAAGGTTGCAGGAGTTCCAAACTCATCTAGCATAGCACGAGCCATTTGTTGAACAGTTCTATTCATCCTTTCTACCACTCCATTTCTCTTGAGGAGTCCTTGCAGTAGAGAATTGCCTTTTTATTCCATATTCTTCACAAAAGTCAAATAACTCATCCGAGGTAAATTCCCCTCCTCAATCAGATCTGAGGCATTTGATTTTGCGATCTGATTCATTTTCAACAAAAGCTTTGAAGGCTTTGAATTTTTCAAATGCTTCATCTTTATGCTTTAGAAGTCCTATCCAACACATTCTGGAAAAATCATCAATGAACAATATAAAGTATTCTTCTCCACAAGGTGACGTTTTCCTTGATGGTCCACATAAATCAATATGAACAAGTTCAAGAGGCTTACTAGCTGATCCTTATTTTTCAAGGAAGTGTGCTCTGGTTTGCTCACCAAATTGACCTAATTTGCATTTTGTATTTTCTGGTATGCTGATATCAGGAAGATCATGAACAACCTGGAATCTGCATTCTTTTCTTATTTGAGAGAAGCTTAGATGCCCCAATCTTCTTTGCCACAACCAGTGTTCATCAATTTTGCTTAGATAGCACTGTTGTTGTCCTCCCTTGAGTATGTATAAGTTGTTTGGATTTCCTATAACTTTGATGATGGTTTCGCCTGTATCAAGCTCACGAACAACACATCCTTTTGATCGAAATACTACTTCATTTCCTTGATCACACATTTGACTGACACTCAACAGGTTATGCTTTAAACCATCAACATACATAACATTCCCAACTTTAACTTTTTCTTTTAAGAGAATAGAACCTTTACCTTTTATGACAACAGGAGTGTCATTTCCAAATGAGACCTTCTTTTCCTTTACTAAGGAATTATATGACTAAATTTTTTCTTTATCACCTGTCATGTGTTTCAAGAATCCACTGTCGATGTACCACTGATTTTCTTGTCCTTCTACATACAAGGCTATACCACATCTTTCTATTTGTGGTTCTTTATTTCTCCATATTTTTGGATTTAATGAAGTTTTCTCCTTCTGAGATGTTTGCCGAAATTTACTACTGCATTCAGATTCTTCATGACTGAAGTTGTTGCAGATAAAGCATTCTATTTCATTTTCAAGAAGAGAAAAGTTATTGTAGGTCTGTTTCATGATCCCCATCACATTCCTTTGATTTTGTGCTTCTCTAGTCACAATGGTCTTGTAAGCAACACATTGAGCAACTTTATGTCCAAAGTTATGACATGAAAAACATTGGCCACTAAAGAAGTTCCTGCGATTATCAAATCTACTGACCTGGTGATTATAGTTGCTATTGATATTCATTCTTGAAACAGATTGAGTATGATTTACCTGAGGTTGGTTGTAGCTTCTGTTCATCCTTGAAGTAAATTGAGCCTGATTTACCTAGTGATCTGATTTATGCCTTTGATGTCGATTGTCAAACTGTTCACTGCTCTTTGTTGCATCAAGATAGCTTTTAGTGGAGGTTGACGGATTCTATGCTTGGGATGCTTCTTCAGTGTATCCAAGACCTGACTTTATCAAAGGAGAACGCTGCACTTTGATAATTTCATTTAAGGTTTTTGATCCTTTAGCAAATCTAAGATTGAGAGATTTTGTTTTCTCAATATCCTTTCTTAGACCCACAATTTCACATTCTGGTTTTTCATTGTTTTTTTCTCTTTCAGCAAGTTGGAATGTCAGAGTATCTATAATCATATTATTTTCTTCTAAACAGATTTTGAGTTTAGAGATTTATTCATAAAGGTCATCTTCATCTAAAGCATCCAATAAATCATCATCTTCAAAAGCCATCAGAAGTCTATATTCATTACTATTTTCATCTTCATCACTAATTGATAAACCATAGCTACCTTCATGCGTATAGTAGCTCTTCTTACTTACACTTTGTTTTCTATTCCATTTTGTTGATTCCTTACCTTAATCAAGCTTATCTTTATGAGGACATTTGGCAGCATAATGACTGACTCTTCCACAAGCAAAACATTTGAAAGGTAGTTTACCTCTGAATCTTCCGAAACCCCGTTGAAGGTTTTTGACAAAGTTTGCTTCTTCCTCTCCTTCTGAAAAATGTCCTGATTCATTGAGTTCTTCTCTTCTTGAAGCTTTGAATGTGGCTTCTCTCATATCTGATGGGCCTCCTTTTCTCATTTCGAAAGCAGTTAAGATTTCGTGCAGCTGTGTCATAGTAATAGTCTGAAGATCCTATTTTTCTTCTATGGCAAATACTTTTGATTCAAACTTAGTAGACAAGGATCTTAAAACCTTTTCAACTAAAGTAACTTCTTTTATCTCTTCACCAAAATTCTTCATGCAATTAAAAATATCATCTATACATAAGAAGTAACTAGCTATGCTTTCATCATTGTGCATTTTGAAAGTTTCATATTGAATTATGAGAGTTTGCAGTTTTGCACATTTTACCTGATTGTCTCCTTCATAGCTTAAAACGATCTTGTCCCTTATTTCTTTGGTGGTTTTGAGCTGCATAACTTTGACAAATTTTGATTGTGATAGACTCCCCAATAATATATTGACAGCCTTGGCATTGGTTTCATATTTCTTTTTACCTCCCGTATCTGTAGGAATTACTGATGGAAAAGTATATCCTCCTTCCATGATTTCCCAGACATCTGTTCTAAGAGATTGAAGATATAATGTGGTTATTACCTTCCAATAAACAAAGTTGCTCCCATCAAAGATTGGTGGTCTAATGGATCCCTCCCTTTCGTAGCTACTCATGATGATAGATCTTCCTTCAAGTGATCAAGCTTCTTCAGAAGGACCTGCTCTGATACCAATTGTTGGAAATAATATTTGGGGGGGGGGGTGGGGGGGTTGAATCAGTATTAGCAAGTCAATAATATTTCATTTCCATAATCAAATTCATATATGCTACTTTAGATAATGGAACTTGCGTGTATAGGCAACTAGCGTATATCCTACAAACTTATGATTCAGTTAATTCATCATATGTTGATCTTTAATCAGTGCATTAGAACCATATAAACAGTAACCAGGTGCAGTAAAAACAGAATAGACAATCACACACATGAACACAAGATATAAGGTGGAAACCCAATGTGGGTGAAAACCACCTACTACAATCGTCTCTATCTTCTTTTTAATAAGAAACTTCTTTTTACAATTTTTGTACTGGTGCAGTCTTATACTAGTATGTAGGCTTCTACCTGCAGAAGGCTACAACCTTCTCTCATTCTCCAGCTTCTCCTAGAAGGGAGCTACAACCCCCTAGCTCTTGTACTAGCTGATATGTTTACTAGTACATAGGTGCTGGCCTACAGAAAGCTAAAACCTTCTCTTTTCTTCCAGGGACCACGTTTCATAAATTTTCAGTCTGGATCCATTAATAACATCATTCAAACATCAAATATATCTGCATCAACCAATCTCCTTTGCACCAACCACAACTGAATCAATCAATCACTTTTCAGAATGTTGTAACTAGAATACAGTAACCAGAACTCAGAACACTGTAACAACAAACAGAAGAAGCTAAAACATATTTTATGAGGTATACGCTACTTCCATGTGTTGAAACTATGTGCATACGCTCTTTTATCAAGGAGAACCTGCATATAGATCTACAAATCAAATTTAAGATGTATACGCTATTTTGATATGCAGAACCAGCATGTATATGCACCTTTTCTAAAGTGAACCTACGTATAGATCTGTAAATGGTGATTTAAACTTTACAACAATTCTAGACTTCAGTTATACCCAGATCATCATATTTACAGACTACAACATGCACCAGTTATTCAGATAAAATATCAAAACCACACAAAGATACTTCACTTCAAGCCTTAAGATCTTGACCCATCATTAGATCTTATCCTTCATCAAGCGCTAAGGTTCATCATTGATTCAGATCCAACTATGCACCATAACCCAATAACCTATATTCTAGATCTTTCTTCATCAGATATTCAATACTTGAGTACCTTTGCCTAATGATCTTCTCCTCCTTTTATAATCTTAGGCATTACTCAATACCATGGACCAAAACCACTTAAGACCAATACCATGGACCAAATACCTGGGGTCAACACTTCGGACCAGATTCCTTGGACCAATACCATGGATCAAAATACCAGGGACCAAATACCACGAACAAAAACTTAATTTTCCAACATGTACGCGCCTTTCCTTCTGTGAAAGTTTGTGTGTACGCTATACGCTCCTTTTGGTCTGCTAACCTGCGTGTACACGCAACTTGGTCAATGGGGAACATGTGTATACCTCTCTTTCTTCAATCTGTGAGTCTGAACTGTGATCTGTCATCTGAGTGAGTTGCCATCAAGGACAACACTTGTGTCATAGAGCCAAATATGTGTCATAATGTCAACATATAATGGGTCATTAGTGAAAATAACGAAGAGTTCTACAGTAGAAGAGAGGCTCTGCAGCTGTGTGCACAGAGGCCTAGGGTAGAATTCCGCAGCTGAGTGCGTGGACCCTGCAGCTGAGTGCGCAGGGTAGTTAGAGTCTGTAAGAAGATTTGAATTACTAATAAAGAAGATTACTATGGAAATATTTGTGTTGATATATTTACTTCTATTATGAAAGTTTGAAATACTGGGAGGGGGGTTGAATCAGTATTTATTTTCAATTGTTATTTTTACCAGTTAGATCACTTATATTTAGAACACAAAATGAACAATATGAATAAATTCTTTTATTAATATAATCTTTATAACGAATCAAGTACAATATATATAGGGCTCCGACCCTAGATGAAGACACTAATCTTCAATATTCCACGCTCCAACCTATTGCAAAGCACCAACTTGGACTTTTGTGAGGCTTCGAACTCTAAGGGCACTGACCCTATCTTATCCAAGGCACCAACCTTGAGATTTGGAGCACCAACTCCAAGGACACCAATCTTATAGTTTCCAAGAACCAACTTGGACTTTCCAAGGCACCAAGCTGGTCCCTTGAGGACTCCTATCCTCTAGGGCTCCAACCCTATCTTCCAAGGCACCAACCTTGTCTCTTTGAGGCTCCAACCTCTTGGGCTCCAACCCTTAGATTTACTTCGTCAAGATATGTTTGGTTATACTTCATGTCTCCCAATGTCTTCTTCAATGATCCCTGTCAATCTTAAGCTACACCTTAACTTAGTATCCATGTCACATTATCAATGACTACCTTGTTCTTCACATGAAGGTGTCACCACTACTCTTAATGTCGCCCAAACAAAATTCTCTAAGGTCACCTCATGATGGCTTCAATGCATCATGGTATTCAATGATCTCCACAAATATTCAATATGCTACTTCACAAAGTTCTCCAACTCTGCCCTATTCTGTTCTCAAGAGAAGACTTCAACAAGCTCTATTTGTCCAATCCCAATAAATTAACACTTTGACCATGACAACTATGAAAACTTCAACCACGAAACCTACGGTAGATCCAACCATGGCAACTATGACAACTTCGACCACGGCAACTACGACAACTTCAACCATGGCAACTACGACATCTTCAACCATAGCAACTAGGAAAATTCGACCACGAAAGCTACAACAGCTTTGACCAAGGCAACTATGGCAGTTTCGGCCATGGTAACTATGGCAATTTCGACCACGGAAACTACGATAGCTTCGACTACAACAACTACGGCAGTTTCAACCATGACAACTACGGTAGCTTCGATTACGGCAACTTCGAGCATGGCAACTATGACATCTTCGACCATGGAAAATACGGCTACTTCGACCAAGATTTTATGCCCAGACAGAATTATCCTTTTTTTCATCCTAAACAATAGTCTCCTTGTTCTCCTCGGCCTTTTGTCTTCTCTTGTACTTCGTATCTGTAAATTCTTGCTTGAATTGTTGATAAAACTGAAGTGTTTAGACGTATATTTATAGAGATTTCATTTGTAGCTGAAGGGACATATCTATTTGAAGTGAGACCGACTTGTATGACTGAGTGTAGATTGGCTTACTACTAGGAATAATTTCCTTAACTTAAAAATTCAATATCTCACAAACTATTGGGAGTTTTAGGGAAAATAGAGGCTCGTTAGAAAGAGGAAAAAATCCTCTTTAAGATGGTCTAGGATCCATTTTGAATGGATGCCTCCAAGGTGTCCAAAATATTTTTTATTTGTGACTGTCCTTAAATTTTATGCATAAAAAGTTTGGGACAACATGAGGAATATTTGGAACAACTTCTTTGGCTTCTTCATTGTTATTAATGTCATCATAGGATCATAGAGTCATTATGTAGGAGTGCAACATCCATGTAGCATGATGCAAGAACAATGTCATCATATACTAGTGCACTCATACTGCAACATCATTAGGAGAACTCCAAAATAATATTCCAACCATCAAATGATCTCCAACCATGTTATCAAGACCCCGTCAAGTTTCATCATCAATATGTTCATTCATCAAGAATATGACATCATCAAATGTAGTCCTCCATATGTCATCAATGGCTTCCAAATACTTGGCACTTGGCACTTCTTAAGACTTATTCATTAGTGACGTGACATATTAATTGATGACATTCTTATGAAACAAGAGTTATGACATCATCATTTGGAACCAGGCATCTCAACAATATTTTCTATCTCAGCTAGTGCCATATTGACATCAATGACAACCTAGATTAACAATCTCCCCCTTTGTCATTGATGACAATATTCTTTCCCTTTCAACATTCTCTCCCCATTTGACATCAATGGAAAACGGAAAAGTACTCCCCCTGTCAAGCTACTTCTTTTCTTTACAAATAGTAGTTATTCATAGGTATGTTACTCCCCCTGTCATGGTGCTCTTGTTTCTGGAAATGTGGTCCATGATAGATGTACTTAAATTCGTTCATGTGATGAACCAACTCCCCCTGTCTACACAACCTCCTCTAGCTCATGAAAGATTACCTTCTTAGTGATCAAGTGGAAGAGATCTTCAATAGTAGTTCATGGGTGAATAAGGTATAATGTTCTTCAATGAAATTACTTCTAAGAGATGATCTATCAAAGGATGATTGTCCATGTTGCTCATCAAGGATTTCATAGGGCCCATCCATGACAAGTTTCTGTAAGAATTCTTAATCATCATAAGCTCCCCCTAATTGTATGCACGGTCTTCATTATGGCAGAGTCCCCCCAAAAAATACTTAGAGTATCAAGGATCATGTCAACAACATGTGTTGTTTTCTAGAGAGTTCAAGAGATTTTCAGATTGAATCTGCTTCTTTCTCCATATTAGTGTAACTTTCTTCTCTGGCATAGTTCTAGCTTGAGTAGGTGCCCAATTCAAGTTACAATCACGTGCCATATGTCCAATGTTATGGCAATTAAAGCACTCCATCTTAATCATGAATAAGAAATCATGACTTCTTCTTGCAAAATTACTTCTAGGAGATTGACAGGGACCAGTATATTTGTCTTTGTGATATGCCCTACAATATTTTCCATGTGCCCAAAGTTTGTACAAAAATAGAAATAACCAAGAAATATACCTTCATACCTAAGAGATGAAGATTTCCTTGATGTACTTCTGAAGTATTTTTGCCTTGGGATCCTTTTATGATAACCATTTCTTCTTGCATCCTTGACACCATCTACATTTATTGTTGGAGGAGGGTTTCTTCCATAGTTGTCTTGACTCTTCTCCTTGCCTTTGCTGGAACTGGGAGCATCAACATTTCTTCCAGGCTTCCTCACATCCTTGTTTTTTGAAGCATTAGGGTTTGCATCATTCTTGCTTGAGGATTCACCTACATAGCCAAGACCTAACTTATCAAGGGGAGACCTTTGATGACTTAGGATGTCATCTAGGGTTTGAGAATTTTTCAAGTTCTTATTCAGCAATTCAACTTTCTTTTTAAGAAAGACAATTTCTTCCTTCATTTTCTTGCATTCTTCATCCCTCTTTGATAGAATGATCTCCATTTCTTCCTTCATCTTGGTTGGTTAAGATGATTGGGCCTTAAGAGAAGTGATTTATGATCTTAACTTGGTGATGTCATCATCCTTTTCTTCTAGTTGGCATATCATGGTGTTTCTCTCCTTTTCTTTGTCATCAACTTTTCCTTCTATGAATGTCAAAGCTTCCATCACCTTCTCATCTCCTTGTGCTTGTTTCCTTGCTTCTTCTAGTTGAGATTGAAGGGAGGAGACCTCTTCCCTATATTGATCAATCTCTGCTTCAAGTCTTTTCAAGATTTTTTGCCTTTGTTCTAGGTGGCTTGACAATGTATCTTCCCATTTCTTTGCCTTATCCAATTTATTTTTCATGGATATGATTTCTTCATGATGCTTTGTCTTGTTTGATGAAATTCCTCCTTGAGCTTGGCGAGCTCTTCATCTCTTTCTTGTACTTGAAGCTTGACAAGGTCAACTTCCTTCCTTGTTTTGTCTTGGTCACCAACTTGCGTTTTCTTCTTAAGTTCCTCATTTTCCTTTTTCAAATTGTTAATTTCTTCCATGGCAGCCATAATTTTAGTGAGGACGTCTTCTTCAAAATATTTTTCATTCTCTTCATCTTCTAGGTCTTTTTTAGCCTTGATGTTATCATTATTATTTTCAGCTTCCTTGATGGGTTCTAGATTTCCTTCTTGTTTTCCATCATTTTCTTGACTAGAGATCATTGTCAACAATCCTTTTGAGTGAAGATCATAAATTTTATCCCATGTGTCTTTTTCTGATGAACATTTTTCAAAGTTTGCCTTCATAGAATCAGGTAGGCCACTCAATTTCATTGCTCTTGTATTATATTCCTTGGATTCTCCATCCATCATGCTATCAGCAATCGCCGATTTCCTGACTTCAATGCCTTGAGTCTTTAAGAAATTCCTCATTCTTGCTTCCCATATATCAAAGTTTCCATTGAACAATGGAGCCTTCACAAATTTATTGACTTCAATTTTAGTGGTTGAGGGAGACACGTTTTTAGGAGGATTGGAGACTGTCTTCCTTGGCTTTGCCATTTATGTTCTAAGGATCAACCTTCAAGCTACTAGGCTTTGGGTGAAGGTACTGGCTCTGATACCGATTGTTGGCAATACTGAGAGGGGGGTGAATCAGTATTTATTTTCAATTGTTATTTTTACTAGTTAGATCACTTATATTTAGAACACAAAAATGAACAATAGGAATAAACTCTTTTATTAATATAATCTTTATAATGAATCAAGTACAATATATATAGGGCTCCAACCCTAGATAAAGACACCGATCTTTAATATTCCATGCTCCAACCTATTGCCAAGCACCAACTTGGACTTTTGTGAGCCTTCAACCTCTAGGGTACCGACCCTATCTTATCCAAGGCACCAACCTTGTCAATTCTAAGGCACCAACCCCAAGCACTCTAACCCTATCTCTAGTACAGGCACCAACCTGGTCTCTTGAGGACTCCTATTCTCTAGGGCTCCAACCCTATCTTCCAAGGCACCAACCTTGTCTCTTTGAGGCTCCAACCCTTAGCTTTACTTCGTCAAGATATGTTTGGTTATACTTCATGTCTCCCAATGTCTTCTTCAACGAGCCTTGGCAATCTTCAACTACACCTTCACTTAGTCTCCATGTCACATTATCAATGACTACCTTGTTCTTCACATGGAGGTGTCACCATTTCTCTTCATGTCACCCAAACAAAATTCTCCGAGGTCACCTCATGATGGCTTCAATGCATCATGGTCTTCAATGATCTCCATAAATATTCAATATGCTACTTCACAAAGTTCTCCAACTCTACCCTATTCTGTTCTCAAGAGAAGACTTCAACAAGCTATATTTTTCCAATCCAAATAAATTAACACTTCGAACACGACAACTATGAAAACTTCCGCCACGAAAAATACGACAGCTTCAACCACAGAAACTACGTAGCTTCGACCATGGCAACTATGGCAGCTTCAACAACGGCAACTACAGTAGCTTCGACCACGGAAACTACGACAACTTCAACCATGGCAGCTACAACAGTTTCGACCATGGCAACTACAGCGATTTCGACCATGGCAACTATGACAGTTTAGACCACGACAACTTCGACTATGGAAAATACAGCAGTTTCGACCATGACAACTATGGTAGCTTCGACCATGGCAACTACAACAGCTTCGACTATGGAAAATACGGCAACTTCGACCAAGATTTTATGCCCAAACAGAATTATCCTTTTTTTTTGTCCTAAACAATAGTCTCCTTGTTCTTGTCAGCCTTCTGTCTTCTCTTGTACTTTGTATCTTTGAATTCTTTCCCAAATTGCTAATCAAAATGAATTGTTTAGATGTCTATTTATAGAGATTTCGTTTATAACTGAAGGGACACATCTATTTGAAGTGAGGCTGACTTGTATCTCTAAGTGTAGGTCGGCTCACTGCTCGGAAAAATTTCCTTAACTTAAAAATGAAATATATCACAAACTATTGGGAGTTTCGGGGCAAATAAAGGCTCATTAGAAAGAGGAAAAAATATTCTTTAAGATGGTATAGGATCCATTTTGAATGGATGCCTCCAAGGTGTCTAGAATATTTTTTTCTTTGTGACTGTCATTAAATTTTATGCATAAAAATTTTGGGATAGCATGAGGAATGTTTGGAACGACTTCTTTGGCTTCTTCATTATTTTTAATGTCATCATAGGATGATAGAGTAATTATGTAGAAGTACAACATCCATGAAGCATGACGCATGAACAGTCATCATATACTAGTGAGTCATACTGCAACATCAGTAAGAGAACTCCAAAATAATATTCCAACCATGTTATCAAGATCTCATCAAGTGCCATCATCAATTGTGGTCATTCATCAAGAATATGACATCATCAAAGTAGTCCTCCATATGTCATCAAGGGCTTCCAAATAATTTGCACTTGGCACTTCTTAAGACTTCTTCATTAGTGACTTGACATATTAATTGATGACATTCTTATGAAACAAGAGTTGTGACATCATCATTTGGAACTAGGCATCTCAACAATATTTTCCATCTTGGCTAGTGCCATATTGACATCATTGAAAACCTAGATTAACAATGAATAAATGCGATTATGTTATGTTGAATAATGGGTTTATGATTTAATGTTATATTGATTCATGAATTTGTATGTTTTACATTGTTATCTCAATGCAAGTAATAATATCTGTTTGCGCGAAGAACATATTAATTCATTTTGAAGTTATCATATACCTAAGTCGATCTAGGTAAATACAGAAGTAAGAGTAATTACAGAAGCCCGTAAATGGTTTATTCGCCTAGTTAGGTTCCCTGAACAACAATTGTAGACCTTCGCGAAGGTCTAGAGGCCGATTAAGAGAACTATATCGACAAGCCCTAAAAGGCTTATCGATCTGTGTGAGGGTAGAATTAAGGCATAAAATGACATCACTGCCATCTCTAGGTGCAGAAGCTTGGTTCCATCATCCCCCCATACTGCTTCGAGTGAGACTTCAGTCTGCGATCCGCAGATTGATGCCGAAAGGGCCAATAGTGTAGGGATTTGTTTAGCTAAATTAATGCTAAACCTGGGTCAGGGTCCCCTAAGCCAACAATATCCTAAGAAGAGCACAAGTTTATAAATTTATATTTAGACAGCTTAATTTCCAAAATGACGAGATAAATAAGGCCATAGAAAATTGTGATGATAAAGCCATGGAATTAAAAATATTTGGTCAGAGGATTAACTTGGACCCTGATATGGTTGCAAGAGCAAAAAAATTCCATGCAAAGGGGGAGCAATATTTAAATCCAAGAAAACCCCTAAGGTAGAAAAGATTGAAATGGCCAGTAAAATATGTGGGAAAAATGCATTTGTTCTAAGAAATGGATTAAAAATGCAAGATGTTCCCTAAGGACTATACAAATGCTTGATTCAAGTTTTCCTTAAGAAAATTATGAATCATCACATGCTTGATATTTTTGGTGACTGCATGAGGCTAGCTATTCATTAGGTTGAAGGCATAACCATAGATGTCCCTCATATGTTGGCTAAAAAGTTACATTATGCCCTGCAATAAAGTAAAATTAACAAGGTTAAGTTTAGCTTCCCGGGAACACTACAGAAAATTATTAATTTGTATTGACCCAATGTTGAAACAAGGCCTCTTAAAACTTACATTAGGAAATAAAAACCAAATAATTACATTGAGGAAGAACTTAAATAGACTCTTGTTGAAGGTGTGGAAAAAAATTTTGATACAATTTCCCATGCTGAAGATGTAGTTGTTAGTGTTCTAACAGACTTACATGTGTGTGTGGATGAAGATGAGGATTAGGAAGGTATGGACCATTATAAGGAAATATGTAATGATGATTTTTATATAATAGACATAATTCCTTCTAAACAGATGGCACCTCAATATAATTTCCCTTTTATGGGTGATTCAACCTCTACATCTCAATTTTAAATGTGCACAGTCCAACATATAGTTTCGATAAAATATTTGTTTTCTAAGTATATGATAGAACGATTGATTATAAACAAGTTGCAATGGAGGATTCTTCCTCTATATACAACTGGAAGGAAGAGTACGAACTAAAGGAGAAGGATGTTGTTGAATGCATGAAGAATATTACAGTGCTAGAGTCAACAATTGTGCATGAAACAAAAAAATTAGTGAAATACCTAAAAGCCAAGGATTAAATTATTTATGAATTGCATAATCAGGTATCCAGTATAAGCGACGAAGGCATTAGGGAGATAGATGAACTACATGCAAATTTCAAAAAAGTCCAGGCTACATATGATGAAAAAATTAGTGAACTTGAAGAGGAGCTAAGAAGAAGACTATACGTTCTCAATATACCTCCATTAGTAACTTCAAATACTTTTGAGGTTAAATTAGTCAAGTTATTGAATGAAAAATATACAATTATTAAATATTTAATGGCTGAAATTGTAAATAAATCTAAAGATAAGGACCAACATAAGCATGAATCACAGGTTGAATAATACAAGAAAGGAATACTAAGTTGGAGAAAACCTATCATAGGAAATCTAATAAGTTGAAATAGATATATCTTGAAATTTTCCAGGAAAAATAGGAGATTAAATAACTTGAAATGGAAAAATATTAGCATTTTTTAGAATGTGGTACTGAGAGTGGGGCTAAAGTTAAGGGTAAGGGTAAAGGTACAAGTTAGGATACATGAGTAAAAAAAATTCCTTCAAAGGACTTGGATAAATCCAAGCTAAAAGCACAAGTGAAGGTTTTAGAGACCACTATCTCATGCATCAAATTTGTGGGTGATCTGTATGTCTCACCACTAGTTGTTCAATCATTAAAGCAGATGGTAGATGATATGGATAAAATAATTACATATCTACACAACGATCTCATGAGTTTCTCAAAAAGCACAACATTTGGGATGTGACATGGAGATACAAAAGTTGAAATCACAAGTTTCTGATTTGCAACAGCAATTAGAGAGGGAAAAACAATAGTAATCAACAACAGTCAACAACAATTGAGGGGAAAAGAGCTTGAGAATAAAGTACAACAAGTCACTAGTGAATTGGCCAAATGTAGATATCAATTGATATCTACAAAGGAAAATCTTGAAAGGAATGTAACTGAGGACTAATAGAAATATAAGAAGAATTTGGATTTATTGAACAGGCTAAGACAAGAAAAAGTTGATATGAGAGAATATTATGAAAGGAAAATTCAACAACTTCAGCAAGGATCAAAGGGTATGTATGTTATAGTTCTCGAACAATCACAGTTGTCTATAAAAGGAAAGAGATACTCTTCTTTTGAAGAGGAGGGCTTGCAAAATCCTCCCAAGTATCTTCGAGTTTCAGAATAGCAATTTTTAGGTGTTGTATCTATGTAGACACATTTCAACATGTAATATATATATATCATTACTTTTTGTTATTGTGCATTATATATCACTATATATTCCATTAACATGCATTTTTGAAGAATTGAGGACTTACTTTTATGTCTCCATGGAGTTTTTATATGGTTGTAGTCTCACTAATACCTAGTTACTCTTTTATGTTTGGACAATGTAATGGACTTTTATAAGCTGATAGCTTACTAAACCGAGAAACCAATGTTATAGAATGTACTAAATTTCTATTTGAAATACAAAATATGTCTTATTTCCATTGTAAAACGAATTTACAATATGCTTAGTGCATCATATGGAAAAATTTACCATAGGGTGCCTCAAAAGGAAATCTAAGGCTTGTTGGAGCTGGAGGTGTAACTTTTAACCAAAATGGTAAGAAAATATTTTCTTATGTCTGGGGGATTAGCACTGCCTCAATTAATAAGGTGGGGATGTCGTTGTCTAGAAAGGTCTCTCCATTATTCTCTAACATGGTTTTTTATATTAATAAGAAAATTACATAAAGCCTACATGAGATACAAATTTAGTAGCATCAAAACACAATAACTGCATAATAAGATTGTATATATAAACATCACCAGGAATATAATCCACATACCCTTATCTCACCAAACAAAAATATCCTTTAACACTGACAAAATAGTACAAAAATAAGGGCTTCAAGTCTCAACAAATGATCAAATCCAACTCTAGCATTCCAAAGTATCAAGCAAATACATAATGGCTTTACTTAGTAAATAAACAATGTACAATTTTAATCAACCATATTGGCCAAGAAATGAAGCATGTGCATACATTTTAGTGAAGTAAGGCAATTTTAGCATGGTTGATGGAAATGCATGCTCAACCTTCACTACAAGGCCAAATTGAATGATTCGACTTGGAGAGTATTTTTTTCACTCATAAAGAACATTACTACAAGTAAATATTTCTAATTTTTCCCATAGAAAACAATTTTCCTTAGCCTTATTGAAATATTTCAATTTGTTTTACAATAAATTAATGTACAAACTTTGCATACATGTAGTCTAATTGTTTGGATTTACAATGTTTTACATATACAATATATGTAATTATTTTTTTAACAATTGCATATTTGATGTATTGGTATTCAATAGGCTCTTCATCCTAGTTCAATCTAAATCTAACCAATAAGTTGACAACACCTCTAAACCATTATCAACCAATAAATGGCCACTAACCATGCTAACTCTTATCCAAGTAATCCTATTTTTTTTCTGCCAACAATTCATACCAAAGATTGAACAATTTAAGGATATTGCAATAGGTGATTTGTATTGACACAAATAATAATGAAACATTTCAAAGTTTAGGCCACAAAAATCATCATATTTTAAACATGGATTAGAAATAATTCTAAAAATTTAGAAGCCTTGCTCATTAATATTATTTTCCGCAACAATGCCATCTATTTCATCATTGTAAATGTTCATATGTTCTTTCAAGTATTTAATATTATGATCATCCTCATTTTGACCTACATCACCCTTCATCAACATTGAAATTTGACTACAGACCATCTATATTGTTACTAGATCTATTTGGATCATCATTTTCTATACCATCCATATTTTTGTCTTCTATAACATCATCTAGCTTTGGATTGTTTCCTTCTTGTGCATGAACATAACCATCTTCTACATCATTATGGATGCCCATTTCTTCAGTGTTCTTTAATTCCTCTCTCTCATTTTGTTGGTCATCATTGTTTTGCTTAGTATCCACTTATGCATCATCAAATATAGCCTTAATCTTGGATCATAATGTATGACAAATATCCATTTCAGGTCTAAACTATCTTCATAGAAATTACCCTTCACATGAACAACATCATGGAAAATTTTAGGGGTGAATTTTCACCCTTGGGGGAAATTAAAGGGTTTTATATTTTTATTGGGCGAATATTTTGTATCACAGTACATTGTTACAAATATTTTAGGGGTGAATTTTCACCCTTGGGGGAAATTAAAGGGTTTTATATTTTTATTGGGCGAATATTTTGTATCACAGTACATTGTTACAAATCGCCTCAAATTTATTTTATAAAAAAATTAGGTATGGAGGTTAGCCCACCTTATTTTAAGGGAGAGAATAAAGAAAGTAAATTTAGCCCTTGAAATTAGGAGTTACAACCTTCCATTCGCCCTAATTTTCAAGAATAGGTATTTATGATAGTTATTTCACCCTCCACATTCGGTGTAAAAAAGGTTTTTTCTTTCATTTTCCTGTCTTTCATGGTATTGGGGTTAATTTCGAGAAAATGACCTTATTTTTTGGAACAAATGGTCACAAAAGAATAATTCATTTTATTTAAAAATTCAAGTCTCTTATTTTCATGTTTATTTAAAGATTGAATAATGTTCTTTCCATATTTCCAGTTTGCATTGTTTAGTCATAATCATATAAAAAATAATGAAAGACATTTTTTTATATTTACTCCATAAGTCACCTTATATTTACGTGTAAATAAATAAAAATATAAATAAAGTGGAGTATGGTAAATAAATAAAACCTCTTTTTATACTTACTCGAAAGCTATGGTAAATAAATAAAACCTCTTTTTATATTTAGTCCATAACCCTCTTTCTATTTAAGAAGGCTCAAAAAAGAGGTTTTATTTAAGTGAATCCTATGGGCCAAATACCATATTTATAAAAGAGGTATGGTAAATTAATAAAAATATAAATAAATGAGCTATGGTAAATAAATAAAACATTTTTTTTATATTTACTCCAGAAGTCACATTATATTTAAGAACACTCAAAAAATGTGTTAAATTTTGTGAAGCCTATGGGCCAAATACCATGGGCCAAATTATTATTAATACCATGCAAAAAAACATTATTAACCCATTATTAACTCTAATATTAGTATTAATAAAAAAAAAATATGGCACATGGTATTGACCCATGATATTCACGTGGAATGTAGGCTATTTAAAGGGGGAATTAAACCAACATAGATCCAGCTTTACTCTGAATCTATTAAGCCTCGGGAGGGATCAAATATCGTGATATGCAAACTAGCATAGAGTGAAAAAATATTTGATCCTCGGGCTTGGTAGATCAAGGGTAAAAATGGATCTTGTAATTTAATGTCACTTAAACATTTTAATTTGGTTAAAATAAATAAAATAAAATAAAAATCAATTATTAATTTTATTAATTTTTATAAATTACTAATAGTAGTTTTTAAGCTCTAGGTTTATGATATCCCATGGTATTGACCCATGGTAATATCATGGTATTCATGTGAGCATAGACTATTTAAAGGGGAAATTATATGAGGTTAGATCCATCTTAATTCTGGGTCTACAAAGTGCTGAGAGGGATAAATAGATTTCATCCTCCAAGAGTGGTAGAAGTGGAGTTAAGATGGATATAGGTTGGTTTTTATGATAATGAAGATATTAAATAGACTTAGGAAATTATATTATAAAATGTTTTTTAAGGTGAATGGTTAAAGCTACAATTAGTCACTTCACAAAATTTAGTAAAAAATACCAATATCTACATTAATATTGGTTTTTCTGATTTAACAAAAAAAATTCAAAACAGTGAAATCTTATCACTCTTTCCGCATCACCCTCACAGAAGAGAGATAGTCGGTGCCCAGATTTCCCACCATTTTCAAACGTTCTCGATATGATATCTTCATGAAAAAGTTAAGGTAATGATTTTGGATTAGTTGTTTGAAAAATATGCTGGTTTGTAGAACCTTTCATCTTCTCTATAATTCTTAATTTGTCATAATGATCTGTAGGGGTTGGGCGAGTGCTTGAAAAATATGTTGGTTTGTACAACCTTTCATCTTCTCCGCTTTTCTTAATTTGTCGTAATGATCTGTAGGGGTTGGGCCAGTGCACCATATTGTGCACGAAAAAGGAAATTAACCCACATGTTACAGCATTGTTAAAAAATGCAAGACATGTGAAGGTAGTGAATTAGGCTAATAAGCAATTTAGATTGGGAGAGACGTAGTTAAATTTTATTATTTAATTGAAGATTTCCAATTAAAATAATAATAAATCTATATGTATATATTAATATATTGATTGGAAGGCTTCTGATGGTCACTTCTTTCCATTAAATCCCCTTCAGGCCTTTGGGATACCAACTACTTTCTTATATTATATAGTTGGAGCTTGCTACTTGTTGGCGTGTTGGGGTAAACAAAATGTTTTTTTTTTTTTTTATCTCGCAGTTGGAGTCTATGGAATAAGAAATAAATTTGATAGTTTGACAAAAGTGGTACAAAATATGTTGTTGTTGTTGTTGTTGTTTTTTTTTTTTTTTTTTTTTTTTTTTTTTATCTCGTAGTTAGACTCTATGGAATAAGAAAGAAATTTGATAGCTTGAAAAAAGTGGATTAATCTCTCCTACCTTGACAGAACTGGTGGTCAAGATCAACACCTACAAGAAATTTGTTGTGGAATATTATCAAAACTAATAGAAGGATATGAAAGAGTGTACAATGAGAACCTTGACAAACATGGCCACTGAAACTTGCAACATTGTTTGTAGGAAGAGAAAATTATGTTTCTTTTTTCCAAACATGTACGTAAGTATATTACAATTTAATGAATATGTTTTCTATTATCATATATGGTTTCATACTTTAACAAAACATTCGCCAAGACTTCACTTTTTATTATTCAGTGAAAGATTTTCCAAGATCTTACAAGATTTTATAATTCAGTGATAGATTCGCCATGACTTTACAAGATAATAAATCCAGTGAGAGATTCACCAAAAAAATTATATATACATATTATATTATTGATAAAATCGCCTACCTTTTTTCCTATGTATCATGGGGATTCGCCCATTTATTATACACATAAATTTAGGGTGGTTTTTAAAATTTTCCCTGAACGACATGCATATATTAGACCTATGTTATAAAAATTTTATTATTTAATAAACACACACACACACATATATAAACTATGAATTAATAGATTAATGATTACTACCGCTTCTTGTTTGAGTTAAAGAAATACTTGCTCACAATGAATTGGTAGAACATAAGGCTCCTTTTCATCTAGTAGGAACCTTGAGGAATCTATAGAAAACACTCCACTATGGGTATCATGTCTCTGTGTCCTCTCAGATGCTTCATACCATCTACACTTAAAAATACAACATTTAAAAGAGCAGTAATCCAAATCAATAAATTGTTGGATTTTCCCAACATATTGTAGATTTCTTTCAATAATATTCTTATCTTTTGAGCTTTCTCGACTAGATTACTTGAAATCAACAATGATTCCATAATCAAATAATTGTCTCTTTACATCTACACTTCTGACACGATGATTTAGACCATATTCCCACATTGCAAGATTTCCCTCACCTATGAAAGACCACTTATTTCAGTGAAAACAAATATAATGATGAATATTAAAATAGTTAATACTGTCAAAATTGTACAGAAATTACATTTTGTAAAATTCCAAATGTACCTTTATTTCAAAGCCTCTACACATGTTGATTTCATCTTCTTTTATGTTTGAATCTAGACCTACATCTTCTATTTGATTTTGAATTTGTTCAGCAACCCATTGTAGTGTGCAATCTTTGCCCCATTCCACAAGCAAATTAGTGGGAAGAGGAGTATTCCTTGGGTTGGATCTCTTAAACTACCTCCTTGCTTCTAACACTTCTTCTCTCTTTTTATCATATAAATCAATCCATTTGTTCATAAATTCCATGTGCTATAGAATGAACTGGTTGAATATATCACTTTTGTCTGCACCTATTACATGTCAACATATTTATAGATCTGCAAATGTCATTTTGTATATTTGACAAATAAATTACATAGTAAATTAATTATTGGAAGGAAAACAACCAAAATGATCATGAATTTACTTACTAATTTCTACTTCAACACCATTATATTGTGGTTTTTCTCCATCAATAATATTTGATGATTGTTCTTCATCCCAGAAGCGTGGCCCATCTTCAAAATCCTTACCAAGGAATTCACATAGGAATAAAAATGTTTCATTCAATACATACCCTTCAACCATGCAACCCTCTAGATGTGTCTTTTGTTGGACATGTCTTCTTAGAGTTTTCATATACCTCTCAAAGAAAAAGATCCACCGCATTGATATGACACCCGCCAATTCAACGTCATCGACAAGGTGTATAATTAAATGGATGTGTAGGTCCATGAAACTTGTAGGGAGCTCCTTCTCAAGTACACATATAATTTCTACAATTTCCTTCTCCCATTTTTGCACTTCACATTTGAGGATCTCCTTGGAGGTCACCCACCTAATATAAGAATAGAAAATTAGCATGAACCTTTAGTCAAAAATTAAAAACAAATATAATATATTTATGTCTCTCACACATGAACATTTCATATCACATAGCTTGCAAATGCTGACAATTGACTTATGACATTTCTTAAGTCAACTGTAAGACATGAATCCCCCCAAATTTTGAATGCCATGATATGTTATCAAACAAATTTCTCAAAGGTCGTTAGTAATTTTTATAACACAATAAAATATCAAAATATATTTTGTACTCAATCAATGTTGCCAATAAAAATTAAACGATGATAATACCTTCATGAAATTATGAAAATCATGTGTTTTAAATATTGTCAAATGTCCATCAATTGTAAAAGCTTTTTCTAATGATGACCCATAGACAATAGGTGTCCTCATTGAACATATGAATTTTTTTAGTTGGTCTAGATCTTTCTTTTTTTCAAAATCCATGGAGCTTATGCATATGTTTCATTTCCCCAATTTGACAACAAATGTCTTCTATCAAATTTGATACATGAAAGAGCGGCATCTCTCCTTGAAGACATTGTGTCCTTATATTTTCCTGATATATGTCAAAATATAGAACATGGTACACTTTCAAAGATGTGCCTAGGATCTAATAGGTGAGCTATTAATAGATACTTCTAGTAAGGGAGCTCATAAAATATCGATGTCATTTTCATTCCTCATAGAATATTAACTACAACTTGTTCTAGTTCTTCAATTGAATCACCCCAATCAAAAAGATTCTCCCAAGCTTTCGATTTGACATCTTCATACTTCTTAAGACAATCACCTGGATCCATAATCAGGGGAGGTCCTCAATTTTCAACTTTTCCATCAAGTTAATTCTTCTGGTGATTTCTAAACTTATGATGTAGTGGTAGAAAAACCATGTTGTTTTCATAAATAATTTGTGTATATATTTAGAATAACTCCCTTGAAATTGTTCTTCACATCTTGGGCATGCAAATATTTTTTGAATCCCTACAATTCAATAAGTAATGTTAATAACATCAAAATAATAGCATAAATGTAAGTATGAAAGTTGGGATGAAAATAAATTATGAGTGTAAATACATAGATATTTTATCTTACTAGTAAAAACACCAATTCCTAGGAAATCATGAATAGTCCAACATAACATGCCATATAACATTAAGGACCTATTTTATGGAGGACATGATATGTCATACATTTTTATGCCTTTCCATAGTAGTTGCATCTCATCAATAAAAGGAACAAGATAAACATCCATATTTTTTACTTGATGTTTTCTTAGAATGATGAGAGTCAACATAAGGTGCTCCTTTAATAAGCTAACACTCATCCATGGGGGGATACCATATACTATCAATCTGACTATCCAAACACTATAATTTGAGCTTAGGGCACACTCCATCAACTGCATGACAAAACCTAATACTACGGGGTTCATCTTTGAAATTTCTTGGTCATTTTTCCTCTATATGTTTCATTACTTTAGATTCAGCCATAATTCACATGAATCAATATTTACTCCTATTCTTTACATGCCATTCCATAAATTGCACAAGTGACTTGCAACGAAACATTCGTCGAAATCTAGGTATAATTGGCATGTGACATAAAACCTTCTTTGGAATTGTAGGACCTTGTACATCTGTACAATATCTCTTCTCTTTGCACATAGGGAATTATACCTTGTATTTATATTGATCTTTGTATAGAATGCACTCATTTTTACATGAATAAATTTTCTCATATTTAATCCCCAACTCAACCAACAATTGATGCACTTCTCTACAAGTTGATGGCAACACATTCTCTTCAGGGAATAATTTAGCTTTTAGTGCCTTGTAAGATTTTCCAAGGTTAAATAAATTGAATGTTTGACTTATGATGAACATTTTTGATATGATGAACATGTTTGATATCTTAAAAATTCAATTTATAAAAACCCCTTAATGAAATGTAAATGAAGTTGATGAATTTTTATGAATTATGTACACCTATTGACAATGCAAAGTAAGAAATAGATTTCAACTCACTTCATTAGGGAAGTGAATCATTTCTCTAACCAACCAAATAGTGACTTGATTTCTAATAATATTAATGTGCATGCAAGTTTTGAGGTTGTACTTGCACCTGATTGGAACATGAGCGTCTTCGTTGGTCGCTTGATTGAGTCTTTCAAGTTGTTATCATCAAGATTACATTGGTGGTAATTACCCTTGTTATCATCATTATTGTCAAGAATATGATCATTATTGTCATCAGTGTTTCCATACCCAAAGAAACATGTAAGCATTTCATTCAATATTTCTTCATGCATTGCATTTTCACTGTCATCACCATCATTGAGGCTAGGTGGCATGCCATCAATGTATGCTAATCTCATCGGCTCTTCAAATTTCTCAGCTGGTAGTGTTCTCTTCAATCTTGCTATTCTTTCCCTGGTATGGTTTGAAGGGTGTTTTGGATCATCCAAATCTTAGTAATCTAGTTTGGCCTTGGGTATTAGTAGGTGTATCATCAATATCTTCTAGCTATAAACAAACACAAGCATTATTTAATGTTAGGAAAAAATTGAATAAATCATGAATGTATCAATTTCAAATAAATATAATGAAATATGCCTTAACAAATAAAAATATAAAATGAATGAACACACACACACATATTGATTGAATAATGGGACATCATTTTATAGACAAACTTTTTTATACAATAATTTAAAATAAAACACAATTTTGACACCATAGTTTGTAAAATGGTAGTCCACACTCATTGATTGTTCTTCGGTTTTATGCCCTTAAGAACATCCTTAGGGAGACCTTGTTCTCCCCTTTTCTTTCGTGTAGGAGTGTGTTTTAAGACAAGGTAATTAATCAATAACTCATCCTCAATGGTAAGGTACATAATAGCCTCAACCATTATTAATATATCAACCTCTCTTTCCATATCTCCATATTTATCATTTATAACCTCAACAAATTGACAATTTGGTATCAGTAGGGTCCCTTCCCTTACTACTATTTATAAATCCTACAATATCTTTGGGTGCGTATACACGTCCATGTATATACATAAGATTGTCTCTAGTCATTTCTTTTCCACTTTCTAATTGGAGACAATGTGTATACATATTTGAATTTATACCATATGCTAACATCCTATGCTTATATTTTGCTAGCATTCTCCATTCACCATTGTAATATGATGGACCATAATATGGCATTAATATCCTAGTGGTTTGTTGTGAATTTTTTTGTATGTTTAGATCACACATGGACGTTTTGGACAATAAAGAGGCCTAGATTTTCTCCATGAATATTGGAGGGTCATATCATGTAGTTGCATCCCAAAAATTGAAACACCTCATAGACTCTAGGTAGTTGTTGATCATTGGGCCAAGCACAATATAGTCAATGATCAAATGTCTCTTTGTAAATTGATCTCAATCTCAAGGGAAAGTCATCATCTCCATCACATTCATTCTCATAAGGTATGTAGTCCACCTTCCCCTTGTCTTTAAGAAAATTATGCATCTTTAAACTAGTTTTTGTTCTATTACTTGTTTTCATCAATTCCTCATCTTCTAAGTTGGTATATGTGCACATATTTTTGTTAGATGTATCATCATATAAATAATCATTGGACTCTAGGCTAGAATTCAATGCTCCAAGAAAATTTAAACCAAGAACTTTATCCTACAAGTAATCATTAAGAAAAAAAAAATATTTAAATAATATAAAACAATGTTTAAAAGAAGAATACATATTATTTAAATCAAATTGGAAAATTCTTTACCACAATTCCTATTAGATTCAAATCAATTACAGGAGGCATACTATCCATTGGAATGTCATCATTTATGTAATTTATTTGTACAATCACTATTTTGAATTGTTTCTTTCCACGACATATATAACATCCACAGATGACAATTTTCTCAAAGTATTCATCCCATGTACTATAGTCCTAACCAACCACTTGTTCAGTGCAATAATTTGTTGTGTCTTCAAGATCCATTATCATATCCTCTTCCACCCACTATCTGTTATATGATTTAACAATTTTAGGTCCTCATCCACGTACATATCTTTTTCTTTTGCTATTTTAAGGCTCAAACTCTATGTTTGCTCCAATCTCCATCTAAAATAATCAAACACATGCATTATTTTTTGTCAAGATTGGATAATGCAACATAAATTTTAATAATATCGTGAAAAAAGATGGATGTATCAGAAAATGCCATTATATCAAATTTTCCCAAGTTAAGTGAAAATTTGAGTTCCTGATGTCCTGCATCATCCATTATGTCGTCATTTTATTTGACATGATCCATTACCATGGCCTCATCTAGCTCCAATAATATAAAACATACTACAATAATGTTTAGTACACCAATTATATCATTTCAATGAATATGCTATTTAACACAAGTTTTAACTCCTTTTAACTAATTTTGATCAATATTATCTTTAAACAATTTCATTTTGTGTCTTATTGTTTCAAATGGCTTGAATATTGAACCAATATTCCCTTTTATGAGAACTTTGGCAATTTTGTTAGTCACACCATGAATGTATGGAAGGTGTGATTTTCTACCATAAAGTCATAGACTAGTAGATATTTGTAAGTTGTTCATCTTATCTTATCTTATCTTTGTATAACAAGACCCATGGTTACAATAATAGGAAGATAGGTACCTGAAACATAAGCTATAGTTAAAACTTTGAGAACTAGTTTATGTATGAAGCTATCACCTTAACCCTTCCCTGAATGCCACGTGATTACTAATGAATGAATATCTATGTCAGGTGAATTGAATGTCTTAGACACATTTGGTATAATTGGTAAGAAAAATAGTATAATATTTTCTATCGAAATTTTTAAAATTATTTAATAATGTAATGTTTGAAAATGTTACTAACATAATTTTAAATCTTATAATTCATTAAAATATAAATACATGAAAAATAATTTAATATTTTAAATACAAACATAAAACATATATATATATATATAAAGTTATAGCTTCAAGGGTTAGCTAAATTGGTCAAATCTCTATTGGTAAAGTACATTTGTTATTGAGAGGTCATGGGTTCAATTCTCTCGAGCCAAGAAGAAGTGATCCCTTCAAGTGGATCTACCTGGTACAAATATTTCATGGATGTATTGGCCACTGATCTTTGGACTCTATGAACCACATAGAAAAAAAATTAAAAAATAATATATATATATATATATATATATATATATATATATATATATATATATATATATATATATATATATTGTTAAAAATATGAAACTGCGGTCAAATTACACTTTGGACAACTCACTTTATGGAGATAATGATTTCATTGAATTCCTCTTTTCAAGAGGACCAAAATCAACCTAAATATCACTCAAATCGGATAAGGAAAAGTGTACTTATGAAGAAAAGCCCACATGTTCAAATTTGATAAGGTCGGCCCTAAATAAAAGTGGACCACATTGGAAGGCTATAAATACAAGTGACCTCTACCTCCTTTAGACATAGTGATGAGACACTCTTCTATCCAAAAACCTAACCCTAGGAGATGAAGCGCTAAACTATGGGCCCCGTTTGGGTAAATTAGTATATCAACTTCCCGAGATCATAACTTTGGCATACGATCTTCGTTTGACGCACGCAATACCTCGTTAGAAAGATCTATCTGAGGACTACAACTTTTGAGACCAATGGTGGTCCCCATTTTCCTAAAAAAAACATCATTTAGAGCCTCAAAACGGCTCCAGAAGTTTAGGACCCGAAAAATTGCCAAAAATAGTAAATTGTGATACAAATAAGGAAACTGAAAAACTGAAAGAAACAATGGTGGGGGTCCAAGTGGAATAGGTGGGCGGTCACCAATATCCACTTGGATCATTCCTCCTCCCTTAAGAAGCAATGGTCCCCATTGCATTGAGTTCCTCCATGAGATGAGGAAACTTCTACTGAACTTAGTCCCTGGTGAACCACTTGCCCTGGTGAAGGAGTTGGCCTGCTTTAACAACTCGATATAGTTGAATCCTTTGTTTTCGAGTGTTCTTGATCTACACGTCCATAATCCGATAATTTGTGGCTTGCTCCATGCAACCTGGATTTAACTCTGTAGGTGTGAGTTATTCTGCAATGTCTGATGTGTCTAGCAATGGTGGGAAGTATGGTCGAAGGTGATCCACATTAAACACTGGTTGCAAGCCAAGGAATTGGGGAATGTTGAGCTCAAATGCATTGTCTCCCACAACCTTGGTAATGGTGTAAGGACCATATCGGACTGCTTTGAGTTTCTTATGGGCTCCGATAAGGTGTTCCTTCTGCAAATGCAACCATACTTTGTCGCCCACCTGAAACTTGTGTGGCACCCGATGTTGATCATGTCACTGCTTGTACTTGGCATTTGATTTCTCTAGAATTTCATGGACCTATTGGTAGATATGTGGGATGTGCTCAATGAAGTTGTTTGCCTTATCATCTTCCGATTGGACATGAGCCGAATCTTCCTAAATAGTTGCAAATAGTATGGCCACATCAATGGGACATAGTGGCTAGAATCCCAAGCCCACCTAAAAAGGGTTGTGGCCAATCAAGCTGTGGAGAGCCCGGTTATAGTTGTGCTGGACATAGGGGAGACTCTCATCCCATGTGCATGGATGCTTTGAGTTGTACATGCGCAGAATGTCTACGATCATCCTATTGACGACCTCTATCTGGCCATCAGTTTGGGGATGGAAAGTTGTGGACTTAGTGAGCTTGGTGTCCAGCATCAACTAGAGACTGGACCAAAATGTACTGAGGAACATGTTTTCCCTATCTGAGATGATAGACTGTGGGATCCCGAAGTGTACCTACACTCATTCAAAGAAGAGTTTAGCAATGGCTTCTACTGTGATATTCTTCTTGCAGGCTGCCATGATGGCCATCTTCGAGAATTTGTTGACGACCACAAAAACACATTCGTTGCCATGCTTAGTAGAAGGAAGGCCTGACATTTAATCCATGGAGATGGATTCCCAAGGTTGACTAATGGTAGGCAACAGCATATAGAAGCCTTGCTTCTTGATGGTCGGTTTGGCAATAGTGCAGTACTGCCACTGTTTTATCGACCCCAAAATGCCCAGCGGCCCGACTATAGTTGTCTTCCCAAATCATCTTGGCTCGCTCACTTGAAGGAACAAAAAGGTATCCCAAGTGGCATAGTAAGGCATCCTAGAGGTGAAAATCTAGAACTTGCTGACCCTCCAAGAGCATCTGATATGTGTGGTTGAATTCTTGGTCGCTTTTGTAGAGAAGTGGCCAATCAGAAGTCACGTGCCCACAAGAGTTGAGCACGGTGGTTAATGCCATGATCGGTGGTCGGTTGAGGTAGTTCGCAACATTATTGGTGCTACCCTTCTTATAATTGACAATCAAATGGAATTGTTGTAGGTATGTGGACCACTTTTGATGGCGATAATTCTACAACTTCCCTTGTGTTTGTATGAACTGTAGGGGTCGGTGGTCTGTGTGGATGATCATTTCCTTCCCCAAAATGTAATGCTTTCATAGTTGGCAGGCTTGCACAATGGAATACATCTCTTTGTCATAAGTGGGATACTTCCAGACTGTGTCCGAAAGTGTCTCACCATGATATGCCACTAGATGCCCATGTTGAGTAAGGACTACCCCAATAGCATAGTTAGAAGCATCTGTCTCGATCTCAAATGGTTTTGCAAGTCTGGTAAAGGGAGCACTAGTGCAAAGCAAAGGCGATGTTTCAACTCTACAAATGCCTTCTATTGAGATTCAGACCAAAAGAATTTTTCTTTCGCTCCTCCCTTGGTGACTTGACTCAAGGGCCAAGTGATATGAGAGAATCCCAACATGAACCTGCGGTAGAAATTGGCAAGACCCAGAAAGCTACGGAGCTCTGTCAGAGTGGTTGGGGCTGACCAATCCTGAATGACTTGGATCTTGGTTGGATCCACATGCACCCTCTGTTCATCAATAATGTATCCCAGCTACTAAACTTGGGTCATGCCAAAAGCGCATTTCTCCAAATTGGCACATAGTTTGTGTTGCCGCAATGTTTGGAGAACCTGTCAGATATGGTGGAGGTGCTCTTCCCAACTCTTGTTGAAGATCAAGATGTCATCCAAGTATACCACTACAAATTAGTTGGTGAATGGTCATAAGATGTCATCCATCAGCCTCATGAAGGTTTCAGGAGCATTCATAAACCCAAAAGGCATAACCAACGATTCGAAAAGGCCCTCCTTGGCTTTGAAGGCATTCTTCCACACATCAGAGAGTTTAATTGGTACCTGGTGATATCCTGATTTCAAGTCAATCTTGCTAAAATATTTTTTCTCCTTTAGTTGGTCCAGAAGATCATCAACCCATGGGATCGGGTGCCTATTCCAGACAGTGATCTTGTTCAACACCCGATAGTCAATACAGAATCTCCAAGTCACATCCTCCTTCTGTACCAACACGATTGGACTCCCACAGGATGATACAATCGAACATATGTGACCTTTCTGCAGCAGTTCCTGTATCTGCCTCTTGATTTCGTCATTCTCCAGAACGGAGTGTTGATAGATTAGTACATTGGGCAGCGACGCCCCTGGGGTCAAATCGATGGAGTGCTTGACCTAACATTACAAAGGCACCCTTGCGAGGGAGGTGAAGATGTCCTCGTACTCCTCCACGACCTTGTCCATATGTTGTTTTCATGTGGAGGGGCCCTGACTGGAGGTCGTGGCCACCGTCTTCTTCTTTCCTTAAGGGCGTATCACGAGGAAAACAAATTTCCAAGTTTTGGAAATGAGCTTACTGCATTGTTTTTCAGTAACCAAAGAGATGGCGGTAGGTGGTGCTACCTATGGTATCCTGTACAACTTATTTCCCAAAGTAACAATAATAGCACAAGGCCTTGACTCATACATAGCATATCACTTCCATAACTATGGTTGGCCTAACAATACATCACAAACATCAAGAGGAGCAATGTCACATAATACCTCATTCGTGAAGGCTTGATGTTGTATGGAAGGTGGCATTGTTGGCTCACGCGAAGATCTCGTCCTTGGTGCAGCCACCCGATGGTGTACAGTTGTGGATGTGCTCTAGTCGGTAAGCCCAGCCGCTTCATGACCTCTGCCGAAATGAGGTTCTTTTCGCTCCCACTGTCGATAATGAACTATAGCAGGGAACCCTTTACCCACCTCTGGGAGTGGAAGAGGCGCTCCTCCTCCTCTAGATCTTTGGGTTCCTCCTTTTGGATCTTCATCGTGGTAATGGTGGTATTGGGATCCGCATCGATAATCTGCTTCCCTTTGTCATTCCCCTTGTCGGGTTCTGACTTAGAGTCAGAACATGCATCAGATTCCGAAGCCTTTAGCTCGGCCACCAGGGACTGCTTGGCCTGACACTCACTTGTGTTATGAGTGGAGCTCTTATGGAACTCACTTCACTTTCCCATGTCTTTCTTCGGCTTCGCAACGTTGCTCTTTGCTTGCGGCTTTGGCGGGTTGTCCTAAGCCACCCCGCCTTGGCTTTGTCCTTTGTTCTACAGTTTGGGGGCACCTTTCCCTTGCTTTAGATTCACAAATCCAACGTCTCCCTTCTTCTATTTAAACTTTTACTCGATCTTCATGGAATATCGGTATATCGTGCCGAGCGAGGAGATGTCCAGAAATTCCATCTCGTCCCGGATGTACCTGTGCAGGCAACCGCAGTACTTGAGAACCAAATTCTTCTCAGAATCCTTGATACCCAACTTCATGCAAAGGGTATGAAAAACATTGGTAAACTCCGGCGCATCTTGGTCCCTTCCCTGTCGCAACGTTGTCCACTTTATGTATTTATCCTCATAGCTCCAAACAGGGTAGTACTGCTCCTTGATGGCATCCCAGAACGTGTTCCAAGTGGGTGCGGCTAAAAATAGTGAGTTCATACTTTCATCCTTCTGTTCACAGTAGGTTCCCACTAGTGCTTGACGTGGGGGGCTGCTTTGAGAAGTGAAAAAGTGATATTTTCCCGGTTGGAAAAATCATGAATGGAAAAATATCCTTCTAGTAGATTTAAGCATTTATCTACAACGCTTGCATCTATCTGACCGTCAAATAAGGGAATGTCAAAGTTAACTTGTACCTTAAAGGGTGTGGCATTTCCAGAGTAGCTGTTGGAAGTAGATGTGTCACCCTTAGGTAGCCACTGAAGGATCTAGGCAAAGTTGTCCATCATCGCACTCCTTTGTCACTCGAGGGCTTCTTCGAGTAAGATTTTGATAGGATCTCTTGTCCCCTCATCTTTCTTTTCATCCGCCATAGAAGGTCGTCGGGATTTGCGAGGCTAGTCTTGCAAAGGTTCGACCAGTTCAAGCCCTAACTCCTTATATCCCGACCTCATTGGGGACATGCAAAGAAAAATAGAGAAAGAGCAGACCGCTCTGATACCACTGATCCAGATTTAAATAGGAACGCAACAAATTACAGATATAACCATAAATACAAAGATGCAGTAGAAATAACACTTCATTTCATTAATATCAAATATTGAAATATGCTTACAAATAGAATGGAAATAAGACTAGCCTGGGCGATGATAGCTTATCTCTGAGAAGAGATGTGGCGGCTACATGCCTCTGAATTGTGTTACAATGAGGCTTGAAGGCCTATTTACTGTTGAGAAACAATGGAAAACCCTAAACATCCAAAAACCTAACCTTAGGAGATGAAGCGCCAAACTATGGGCCCCGTTTGGGTAAATTGATAGAACAACTTCCCGGGGTCGTAACTTTGGCATACGATCTTCATTTGACGTGCACAATACCTCGTTAGAAAGATTTATCCGAGGACTACAACTCTTGAGTGATCACTGTCGGTAAATGATCCGTGTTGGTCCTAGTTTTCCCCAAAAACATCGTTTAGGGCCTCAAAACGGCTCCAGAAGTTTAGGACCTGAAAAACTGCCAAAAATAGTAAATTGTGATACAAATAAGGAAACTGAAAAACTGAAAGAAACGATGGTGGGTGTCCAAGTGGAATAGGTGGGTGGCCACCAATATCCACTTGGATCACTCCTTAGAGAATCGTTTGAGCGAGATCTGGATATGACATGGATACATTATGATGACAACCACAGTCACTCTTACAGAGGCTCATGCGTGTGATTGGAGCCTTCGAGTAACACAGACAACTCAGTATGCATGCGACTACGAATTAGGGCTTTCGCAGTACAATTCTGACCCTAGCCACTCGCTTTCCAGGCTTAAGGGAGCGACTGGGCAACTATAATCACTTGCATAACTCCTCGTCCCTGTGACCAGGACCTTAAATATGAAAGCTCAATTTTCCGAAGATTTCGCTTAGTGACAACAGGGTTCAGCAGTTGACTACTGACAGTGACAGTTCATTACAGTCTTCAGAATCAAATTTTTTAGTATAAACATTGTTGGGTTCATTTCATGTATGTGGTAGTTGTTTTACTGATTAGTTGCATAGATGAAGATATAGATCATTGTACTCTCTTTTGCTAAATCATTTGATGAAAATCTACTAAGAAGAAGAATGTGAAATGGTTTTCCCCATAGTGGGTTTTTCCCTAGTCTCCGACTAATCCTGGTGTCTCTATGTGTGAATGTTTTTATTCTATTGTTCATTCATGTTTCATTGCATTGATAATGATGATATTGTTATTTCCATATAGTTGCATATGATGCTAAATAATGATGTAAATCTGAATAATGTTATGGTGTTATGGAGTGAATATAATGTGTTAATGAAGAAATGCAATTATAAAAAAAAAGAACAATATAGCCCTAAGAAAAATTAAGATATATTAAGTTACAAAATTTTAACATATAATAGTCTTCTCTTTGTAGTGGTTTGCCAGTGGGAAACTAGACCAACAGTGGAAGAGTAGGTTTTTAGTCCAAAATAGTACATGGATAACATAAAAACTGAGTTCATGATCTATATTTGCATGGCATGTGGTAAACTTAAAAAAAATAGAAAATAATATATTACAAAATTGTAGTCCGGTTGCCAAACCTTTGAGAAAGCTATAAATATTAGGTTTGAGAATTACTTCTAAAAGTTGTGAGAACCATAATGCTAAATCACCCTGTTTCTTCCTACTAGACACTCAAATCGGAGAAAATTAAATAGGTAATTTAATCTTTCATAATCACCCCCATTGAGGAAAATTAAATAGATAACTTAATCCTTTGTAAAGAACCAATTGAGGCAAATTAAAGGAGTTGTCTATAATGCGACTTTTTGGAGATTCCGGTGACGGAATCCGGCAGAAGAAATTGAGGTTGAATCTTGATTTGTTGCAGTTAAAATGGTTTTTTAACTGCATATTTGGATTCAGCACCCTGAAAAACCCCTGGGACACTTTCATTGTGTAGAAACTAGCTATCAAACTTGCGATTCCAATAAATTCATGCCGGATTTCAACTGGAAAAACCCGCCGGAAAGGCTTTCAAAAAGTCGCGTCATAGACAACTGCCAAATTAAATAGATAATTTGATTGTACAACCATTGAAACATTTTTTCCAATCTTTTATCTCCATTGCAAAAATATTTGCCGTAATCTAACCAGCGTGTAAATCCAAGTGACAGTTGTCAAACTTCAAGATTTTGGGTGCCCCAAAATTTTTTGATAATGTTAAATCCATTTTGTATTTAAACAATGCTAGTACGAAATTTTTTAGCAAAATTCTAACCACCTTTAATCATCTAAACAACTTTAAAGAGACCAAAATATTTTGACAAATGAACTTAACTCCGTTCGATACAAGACATCATCTTTGTCCTTTTTTTTTTCTCCGAACCAATAGAAACAAAACGGATGACAAGTTTGATGACTCATTAAAATAAAACAAAACGGATGATAAGTTTGATGACTCATAAAAAAACAAAAAACTTCGATGCGATTTTCTTCGAACCAATCAAAATAAGACGGATGATAAGTTTGATGACTCGTTAAAAAACCACAAAACTTAAATGCGATTTATTTAATTTGTTTTCACTCAATTTCTCAAAACTCCTTCCCTTCGTGAAGTTTTCTATAATTTTCTCTTTAAAAATATTTTCAATGACAACGGTAAGTTGGATATTTTCCATGACAAGGGTGTGTAGATATTTTCAATAAGAAGATAAGGTGGGTAAGGTAGCCATTCATCTTTATACTGATTTGAAATTTCAGTCACCATGACCAATGGAGTTACCTTTCTGAATTTTAAATCTCTAGACCACTATATTATGTGATGCATTTAGTAATCCATAATCGAATCTACCTTTTATAATATATATATTTTTGTTTGCTGTCAAAGATTTTAAATAGAAATGTGGGGCATAAATTTAATATGAGGTAGTTTGTCACTGAGGTATTCACAATCGAATTTACTTATAATTTTATAAATTCTATATATATATATATTTATATAAATATATAAAAAAAATTTATATATATATATATTTATTTATTGTTAAAAAAATTAAATAAAAATATAAAGCATAAATTTAATATTAGGTAGTTTGTCATTAAAGTATTTATTATTGAATTTACTTATAATTTTATAAATTTTTAATATATATATATATATATTTACTATTAAAGATTTTAAATAAAAATGTAAAGCATAAATTTAATATTGGGTAGTTTGTCATTAAAGTATTTACAATCGAATTTACTTATAATTATGTGTGTGTGTGTTTGATTTGTTGTTAAAATGTTAAATAAAAATTTGAAGCATAATTAGAGGGGTTCCATTCAATGAATTTTTAGGTGGGTTGGTGACATACTAAACAATATTCTTAATTTCACTATATATTGGAAAAATACTTCTAAAATCACATTATTTAACCCCCTACCAATACAAACTAAATAAACCTCCTTTATATTTTTCATTAACTTTGAGCTCCATTTTTTTATCCCGGCCAGTATATCCCCCAATATGAATGCATATGGTATGGTATTGATCCCCTAGTGAAGCCCCGTGGGCATAACTTTAATATGAGATAAAGATGTGAAATAAATGTTTTTTTTTAATTTATGGTTATAATGATGATAACTTTTGTGAAATGAAGTGTTATGCATGGGTAGGTTAGAAGTTTAAATACATAGAGGCATATACTACTATAAATTTTTTTTTTTCAAGTTTAGTTTTTCAATTTATATTTATAATGATAATAATTTTTGTGAAAATGAAGTGTTATGCATGAGTAAGTTAGAAGTTTAAATACATCGACACCTCAAAACTATAATCAATTCAATGTCATATAAATGTTAGATAAAAAAAGATAATAGTATATATTATTATAAATATACCTTTTTCAAATGAAGAAATCATGCTTGGAAAAATTCTCTACTGAATCAACTCAATGTCATATAAATGCTAGATAAAAAAAGATAATGATATATACTATTATAAATATATTTTTTTCAAGTAAAGAAATTATGCTTGGAAAAATTTGTTGGCATACATTGTCGTCCCCGAATCGGACCACATACACTATGAGGACCAAACCTCCCTATCTACCCACTAAAATTATTAGACAAATTATCAAATAAAAAATGATATGGTGTAAAAATTTACCATACAAATTATTAAGCGAGAGGCTCATTCTACAGCCCATTCTCATCAAAGTTGAAATTTTACTTATCTAAGTCAAAATAAAAAAATCTAAAAATCTAAAAAAAAAATAACTATACAAAACATACTGATAAAAAAATTGCACGTGAAAAAATTAGATCTCTCATCTCATGTTACATCCATATTTGAAATAAATCTATGCTAGTTAAATAACCAATTATATAGAGTATTAAATTTGTAAAAACATTAATTTACGATGAGAAAACGATAAACCTAGGGTGCTTGATTATGGAGAGCTTCTGCAATTATATGATATATTTAGGAAGAGTGTGTGAAGATGTCAGGTAACACTTGTGTCTCCCTCTTGCTGCCCAGATCTTATCGTTATCTTTATCACCAAAGTTGGAATTTCAAAATAGACTCATTCGTCAAATTTGACAATTTTCACGCATTTCCTGACTGTTTCCACAATTTCAAAAAAAAATTCACTGAGAAATCACCCCATGACAAATAATTTACCCGTCAAATTCTATCCATGGTTATCACATTCGTAGTCAAAAAGGAGTCACGTGACCCTCCACTGGCTACACTGAGCAGCAGGTCACATCCCGCATTTAATCGACCTCCGTTTTCTCTTCTGATGTATCAGAGAGGCAGACTGACGGCTGGTGGCTTTACTGATCGCAGGCTGCACATCCAAAAGGGAAAAAAAGGACCAATTAAATTGAGTTGGCCTTCATATTCAAACTGGAGTTTGAGACTGAAATTGAGACTGTGAGGGGGTCTGGATTGCAGCTTTTTTAATCCTTCCTCTGCGTTATACTAATTGCCCATTTAGGAATCATCGTAAAAACGACCAATTAAATTGAGTTGGCCTTCATATTCCAACTGGAGTTTGAGACTGAAATTGAGACTGTGAGGGGGTCTGGATTGCAGCTTTTTTAATCATTTGCGTTACACTAATGGCCCATTTAGGAATCATCGTAAAAATGACCAATTAAATTGAGTTGGCCTTCATATTCCAACTGGAGTTTGAGAGTGAAATTGAGACTGTGAGGGGGTCTGGATTGCAGCTTTTTTAATCCTTCACTCTGCGTTATACTAATTGCCCATTTAGGAATCATCGTTAAAACGACCAATTAAATTGAGTTGGCCTTCATATTCCAACTGGAGTTTGAGACTGAAATGGAGACTGTGAGGGGGTCTGGATTGCAGCTTTTTTAATCCTTCCTCTGCGTTATACTAATTACCCATTTAGGAATCATCGTCTGGATTTATTTTTGACCTTTTCGATGAGGTGGTGTGGTTTGTGTACGCGTTTGTTTCATTAGGCTCAATTTCACTCACTTCTCATTCAGTATATTCTAAATGTTACATTCAGTATATTCTAAAGGTTATACTTTTGGGCTTTTGTGTATTGATATTTTCAATCAATTTTGATTAAAAGTTGGTTAGAATTTTATTAGAATTTTAAATGGGAGGGGCTAGTTCTCTATAGAAGTATTATGGTTTTTTTTTTACATATATTGGTACAAATGCGTGTCAGAACAGGCTGATAGCCGTCACATCGAAACAAATATCAAACACAGTCATCGGGGTCTCCATGGAACAAAATACGCTGCAGGCAGCTCCGGACTGGAGCGCAGCCGAGGGGCATGCAAACAAACCGCCCTGACCGTTACATCATGCGCTCACGCGCATCAAATTTATAATCTATATAGGTTAGAGATATTATAATGTTTGGAAGTTTTTTTTATTTATTTTCTGGTTTAATTTGTTTATAAATTTTAGTATATTTATTATAAATTTTAGAGGTTTTCTTGTATATTTTTCTGTTTAATTTAAATGCTAACCAAAATTTGATGAAATCACATTTTTGAATTGTACACTCTACGCAATCTTAGTATCTTAAGATAGGTGTTGAATCTATCTATCTATATATATAGATATAGATATAGAAAAATTTATTCTAAATAACAATTATCAAAATTTAACCAAACTAAATACTGACAAAAAATCTAAAATATATAATATTTAGAAAACACCTAAGACATAATCATTTTCAATTTATAATTATAATTTATATTATTTCAACATTTAAACTTAATCATTTTCAATCTACATTATTATTACTATTTTCTTTCTTCACTATTTTCACTATTGACCCTGGATTCATTACATCAGTCCATTTAGAATGCCTTTTGCCGAAATCAATTAAACATTATTTTTTTTTACTTTTATAAAAAAAAAATTAATTCAAACTACAATTCTAGAATATTGGTTGCCAAAATCAATTAAACATATAATTTTTTCAATTCCAGAATATTGGTTGCCAAAATCAATTAAACATATAATTTTTTTAATTCCATCACATTTTTTTTTAAGTTCAAACTACAATTCTAGAATATGGGATGATTTAGTTCAAACTACAATTCTAGAATATGGGATGATTTGAAGGTTTAGAAAATGCTTTAATCATTTGAGTTGGTGACATTATAGCTAAGTACAATTATTTGTATTTCAAATTTATATTTAAACTATGATATATAAAGTAGATTTATGGTTAAAAAGGTGTCACAAATGGAATGGATAATATAGCCAATGAATAGCTCATCTCATGTGAACTTAACACACTTTAATCTTGGATAAAACAATTAAAGTGGTTAAGGTTGCATAATGTGCCTATTTCCCATCTATAATAGAAAATGTGGAAATAACAAAAAAATTAAGGAAATTTGCATAGCATAATTTTATATTATTAAAACAAAATAATCCATGCTCATTGCATTCCAACCTTATAAATGTGATTCACTTGGGGATGGAGACTCACCTTCCTCATATATACTCTTACAAACTTTGTGCTCTATATTCTCTAGATTTCTACTATTCATAATCTCTCAGAGTTATTTGTATTTTTAGTGGTTGAATTTACAATTTTTTACCTAATCTATTTTATTGAAACATTTTTTTCTCTATCTTAGATCCCCTTATATTTTATTTTGATCACCTTCCTCTCTTCAACTATCCCAAACTTCCCACTCTTATGGTATTGAAACTACCCAAAAATGAATTGAGATGCTCCTTTTATAGGTCTTGCAACCTTCTATAAATCTATGAATTAAAATTGAACATGAAAATGGATCCACATCATCATTCATCTAGGTCAACATCATTAGGTTAATGGCCTCCTCGATTTATGACATTATTTGTATGTTGAAGATGTTTTCCATTTGTTAAATTCCATGAGCTATTACTAGTATTTAATAAATTTGACAAATGAAATGGTTATTTTTATTATGATATGGGATGATCAATACACAAGGGATGCCTTTTGGACAACACTCCCATAGTACAAAAAGAAGTGAGCATCCTACTCATAGGATTTTTGATATGTCAACATTGATTATTTTCAAAATTCATCTGCATTCATTCTTTAACCTTATGCTCCAAGCATTGAAACTTTTATAGGTCTATGTATCCCTTCTAACGTCCTTTGTCTTACTCACAAGGGTCCTCATTGATGCAATAATCGCATTTACAAACTCATCATTATGAATCCATGTAATTGATTTTGTAACATGCTATAAACATGCTCCATGTCTTCCATGTCTTCTTACATAGTCTTCAATGCTTGTTACATTGATTATATACCACTACTCTTTGGTACAACCCCTTTTTTACACCACTTATAATGGAAGCCTCTTCTTTGGATGCATTTTCTATGTAAACCAACATGTTTTCTTTTGCTTTTTCTATTCCCCTTAGAAATGACAATTCATGAGCTCATATCAGTCCTTCTCCCTTCACACCATGTTGTCTTCTAGACAACTTCTCCTAAGCTTATAAACAAGTTGATCTACTACTTCAACAAACACCTCCTCCTAATCATATACACCCTCATAAGCCATCTTGTTTGGATTTTGTCTCTAATGATCTAGGCAAATATCGATGACCACCCACTTATTCGGCTATATCACAACAAAATTTTCTATTTTAGCAGATTTTTCCAAAGTTTTTATGCCCTGAACTTCTAGAGCTATTTTGAGGCCCTAAACAACATTTTTTGGGGAAATGGGTCGAATACTTGTTTTGGCAGTCATAAAACGTACTTCTTGAATATACATTTCCAATCGGCTATCATACATGCTAAATGGAGATTGTATGCCAAATTTATGACCCTAGGAAGTTAACATTCCAACTTACCCATTGGAGCCCAAAAGCCTTTGGCACTTCATCTCCTAGGGTTAGGTTTTTGGATTTTTATGGTTTCTCAATTCTTCTTTATGATAAAAGGGCCTCTGAGCCTCATTTTAACAGAGTGTGTCAAAAGTATGTAACCATCACATCTCTTCTTAGAGATAATATACCACCATTCACATTAGTTTGTTTTCATTCTACACTTATATAGTTTTAGTATTTTCCATTTATCAATAGAAGTAAAGTATCATTATATCTCTATGTTTTGGTTATAAATTTGTGTGTCATTTCATTACCTTCATAAATTCGTATCAGTGGTATAAGAGTGGTCTGCCCTTTATCTATTTTTTTGTGCATGTCCCCAATGAGGTCAGGGTATAATGAGTTGGGACTTGAACTACTTGAGACCTTGAAGGTTGTCCTCAGTGACCCCGATGACATCCCATAGTGGAAGAAAAGAAATATGAGGGAGCATGAGATCCTATTAAATTGTTGTTCAAAGAATCTCGCGAGTGAAAAAGGAATGAGATGATGGATAATTTTTCCCAGATCCTTCGATGGATATTAATAGGTGATGCATCTTTATCAAATAACCACTTTGGAGGCACCACCCCCATTAAGATACAAGTTAATTTTGATGTTCCTATATTTGAAGCTAGATATATGCATATGCTTTAGATAAATGGTTAAATCTGCTAGAAGGGTATTTTTTGGTCCACATTATTTCCAAAAGAGAAAATATTACCTTTACACTCCTTAACGACGCCTCCCATGTCAAGGATTGGTGGGAAACTTATCATGAGCAAAGGGCCATAGAGGAATCCACATTTTTTTTATTCACACCCACTTGAGACTCTTTTAGAGATGTTGTTAAGAAACAATATTACTCTATTATAATCTATGAAGATTAGTACATGGTATGGACCACACTATGGTAGGAAAGGGACCAAGTAGTGATAGAGTTAACAAATATCTTTCATACCTTATGCACCAAGTTGGGTATCAAATACTATGAGGGACATGTGGTGCACAACTATAGTGGTTGTCTGCATAGATACATCTAGATAGGAATGGGGTTCCTAGATAGATACTCACTTGGTGAAACATACAAATATGTTGTAAAAATTGAGAAAATAAATAAATATAAGAAGTGATAATTTGGATATGAAAACCCTTCACAGCAAAATCAGGGAAAAGGCATCCCCAAATCATAGAACAAAGGATAGATATAGGGTGGAGTAACCCAAGATAAACTATTTAAGACACAAACAAAAAATGGTAATGGGAAGATAAAGAAAGACATGAGAAAGTGGTGTGAGTTCCATAAGAACCTCACTCATAACACTAATGAATGTAATGTAAGGAATTTGCTAGTGATCTAGCTAAAAGCCTCATACTCAAGAAAACGTTTTGACTTTGAATCAGACCTAGACAAAGGAAAACATATCATTGATTCAGTACCCAATGCCACCATTGCCACCACCAAGGTCCATATAGGTGAACCCAAAAATCCAAAGGAAAGTGAGCACCTATTTTACTCAAATGTGGGTGAAGGGTGCTCCACTCTATTTCATTATCAATAGAAGGAATCAAAAGAACCTCATCTCAATAGGGATTTTCAATTGGTTGGTCCTGCTGACAACACCACACTTGCAACCATACACCATTAAGTGGCTCCACCAAGGGTGATATCTTCACATCAACCAATAGTGTCACATTCCATACAACATCAAGCCTTTCAAGGATGAGGTATTGTGTGATGTTTCTCCCCTTAAAGTTTGTGATATTCTGTTAGGCCAACCATACTTGTGGAATTGTCATGTTATATATGAGTCTAGACCTCATAGCATTATTATTACTTTGGGCACACACCTATATAAGATACCAGAGGTACTCCTACCTACTATCATTCTTTGAGATCTTCTAAGAAATGCAATAAGGTCATTTTCCAAACTAATAAATTTGTCTTCTTTTGGATTCACTCTCAAAGTAAGAAGAAGATTGTGGACACATCCAAAGCCTCGACACAAGGATATTCCATGCAATAGTGTCAAGTGGATAAGGTCATGGAAGAATACAAAGGCATCTTTCCTCACCCATAGGGTACCTCTATGATATATTACTGAATGTTAGATTTGTTTTGCTAATTTCAATTACTGAATTATAAACACATGCTTGTTCATTTCTTCCTGTGCATAGGTTTCCTTAGGTTGTTTGGTGATTGAAATAGGTAAATTACATCAAGTTTAATGTGACATTCATGAGAAAAATAGCTCAAAAGAACAATGCTAAACAAAAACAATAAAAAGTACAACAAACCATCAATTGAACACTCTAACACAATGTTTTGCTGAAGGAGTTCACCCCTCCTGGACTACATCTCCTTGGTCCAGCTTCCATGGCTTAGGCCTCTTTATTAGCTCAATATGAAAAATATGTTGTTTAAAAAGCTCTACTACTACTGATACCTACACCAATGTGTTTAAAATGTCGAAATTAGCCAGGATCACCTTTTCCTGAGCTCAATTTGGTCGAAAATTGCTCTAGTTATGGCTCAAACAGTCTTTCCCTACAATTTCTCCTCTAAATCTGGAAGAACTCCAGTTAGGGCCGCTAAATTTGGGGTTGGCACCAAAAATGGTGGAGTCTGCTAAAATTCCGCCAACTACTAATCCGAGTTTAATTAAATTTAAGTGGAGTTAATTAGTTGTTAACTGCGGATTAGCGCACAATTATTGTGCAGTTAACTAACCGTGACCTGACAGATTTGGTGGAGCGGACACATGGCATAATAAAATTTAACTTTTGTTCACCGCATTGTCTATGATTGGATAGACCATAACCCTTAACCATTTGTGTTAACCCTTTGCGGTCCTATAGGCGCATTCACATGAATGCACTAACCATTGCAGTGTTGGAGCTCTGAGGGTTGCGGTAACCTTAACCGTTTATCGGTTGCATTCACATGTTGAAGTAATTGTCGTAGTTATAGGTTTGTGGAGTTACTTGCCTAACCATTTACGGTAACCGTTCGTTGCGATCAAATGGGGGGGCCGCCTAGCCTATGGGCTAGCCCCCCCCAACCACCAACCCTCAACCTTGGAAAGTTTAAATATGTGTGTGGCACTATATAGGTTAAGGACCACGATAGCAGAGATGGTAAAAGGCTTTGGACTATGGAGGGGAGGTCACGGGTTCGAACCCCAATGCCTCCATAAAAATTTTGTTGAACTGCTCTCTGCCTAGTCCATTGGGAGGTGCCACGTGGCGGCCTTCGGCTTGCCACGTGGCATTATCTCATTGCTCCAAAACTAACCAATCAAACTGTGCCATGTCACCAATATGAAACCCAAAAAGAACACGACACTTGTCACACTATGATTAGATGTTGACTTTCTGTTGACCCTTCCTAGTCACTTGCCACGTCAGTAGTACGAATTGTTGACTGTGCAGTGACTGGGCAATTTTTTGGAAAATTTCACTTGTTTAGCAAAGCGAATAGAACTCAATAACTTCCTAATACGAACTCGATTTTCAGTGAACGAGGTGCGTTAGGATCATTTTTCCAAGACAAATGCAGTCCTTTAGGTTTCGAGCCATTCTGAGAACTTTGTTTTTTGAGCTAAATATTGGGCACCTGATCATTCCTCCCCACTTGAAGCCTTTAGGACCTCAAAAGATACTATCAATTGTTCAACAGGTTAAGGTACAACTCCCTCACATTCCCGATCTGCAACCATTTGGCTTTAGAAGGATTTTGTCCCTTGAGTCCCACTCTAAGGTATTCGACATCCCCTCTTTTCGAAGTCTTAGTCCTTCTGTCAAGTATGAGATCATGCTGAAGTTCATCAAGGTATTTTGGCGAGAAATCATCTATTAATGGCATCTGAAAGTGCTCTCCTTGATCATCAATCAATAAATGCTCAAACAATCTCAAATTCTTAACATTAACCACAGAGTATATTTACATATGAGGCACATCAAGCTTAAATGCATTCTTACCAATCTTTTCCATAATTTTAAGAGGACCATAATGGATTGTATTAAGATTTTTACCTTCCCCTTGAAGTCTCGCTTTGCTAATATATAACCATACTTCGTCTCCAACATGAAATTTTTTATCAACCCGATGTTTGTCATGCCTTGCCTTATAGCTGCTTTGACTCTTTTCCAACTGTTCGTGCACTGTATGATGTATCAACTGAATTTTCTCTATGAACTTCCTTGCCTTATCGATGTCACTGTGACCATCGATGGTGACATCTTTCTCAAATATGAAGTCCAATGGCGATCTTAGAAAGTACCCAAAACATGCCTCAAATGGTGATGTGTTTGTGGAAGAATGCTTTGCCCTGTTGTATGCATGTTGTATGTAATGCAACTGTTCATCCCACAACTTGGGATGTTTTCTGCAATATCCTCTAAGAATATGAATGACTATTATGTTGACCACCTTGATTTGTCCATATTTTTTTGGATTAAAGGTTGTACTCTTCTTCAACTTTGTGTCCATCATGTCCCACAAATTTGACCAAAAATTCCCAACAAATCAAGAATCTCAATCACTTACAATGGAAGTAGGAAGACCAAAATGAACCCAAATGTTTTGGAAGAAAAGATGGGTTGTTTGTTGATCTAGGAGGATATTGGTTGCCACCCGCCTATTCCACTTGGACCCTCACCATTGTTCTGTCAATTTTTTTTTCAGTTTCCTTAATTGTAGCACATTTTACTATTTTTGGCAGTTTTTCGGGTCCTAAACTTCTGGAGCCCTTTTGAGGCCCTAAGCGACATTTTTTTGGCAACATTCCTCTCAATGATTTCACTGAAATCACATTGTGAGTTGTAGTCCTCGGAGAGATCTTTCCAACAAGGTATCTTCTGCGTCAAACAGAGATAATATGACCAAGTTATGACCTCGGGAAGTTGGCTTCCTAACTAACCCCAACGACACCCACAAACTCTTGGTGTTACATCTCCTTGGGTTAGGGTTTTGGTTGTTTAGGGTTTTCTCTTATTGTTCAATAATAAAAGGTCCCTTGAGCCTCATTGTAACTCAGTTCAGAGGCATGTAGCCACCACATCTCTTCTCAGAGATAAGATACCATCACCCGAGCTAGTCTCATTTCCATTCTGTTTTTAAGCATATTTCATTATTTGATATTATTGAAAGTAAGTGTTATTTATGCTGCATCTCTGTATTTATGGTTATATCTGTAATTTTTTTTTTCCTCTTTAAATTCAGATCATTTGTTCAACTGTAATTTTCTTTTTACATGGTGTTAATATACACATTTTGTTGAACTTGTCTACAACTACATACAAGTAATCATGACCTTTCCTTGAAAATGAAAGACCTCCTACAAAATCCATTGAGATACTCTCCCATGGATGTGAAGGTACTAGAAGTGGAGTGTACAATCCAAGTTTCCTATTGCTAGGCTTACTTGTTTCACACAAAGAACATCCTCTTATGAAGTGAGAAACATTATCAAACATGTGTGGCCAATAACAATACCTTTGTAGATTTGCTACTGTCTTTCCTACACCAAAGTGTCCAACAATCAATGAGGTGTGTGCCTCCCTTATGATATTGTTTATTTCTCCCTGTGGAATACACAACTTTCCCAAATGATACAACAAACTGTTATGTACATGATAATCCAAGTCTTCAATTTGGTTTCCTTGACTCAATCTTGCATACACATCCTGAAAGTCACTATCATATGCATATTGTTCAATGTAACTTTCATGCAAAACCAGAATTATGCTTGAGTATAAGAGATGAATTTACAATAGGCCTTGAAAGCATATCAGCTACCTTATTGTAGATTCCCTTTTTGTACCTGATAACCAAATGAAATTGTTGTATAAATCCCATCCATCTGAAATGTCATGACTACTACAACTTTGACTGTGACTATAAATACTGTAATGGTTGATGGTCGGTATGGATAATGGTCTCTTTCCCCATCAAGTAGTGTTTCCATTTTTTGACACTTTGTACCTATGTGTAAAGTTCTTTGTCATAAGTGGGATAGTTAGTTATAGCTCCATTAGAAATTTCAAAATGAAATGAAATGGGCTTACCATGCTGCATAAGAACTGCTCCCATGGCATAATCACTAGCATTCGTTTGAATATCAAATGAGTGTCTAAGATCTCGAAGTGCCAATACCGGTGCTGAGTTGATCTTTTGCTTCAAATCATCAAATGCTTTTTGTTGTACATCTCCCCAATGGAAGACTTTCTTGACACTTGTCAATGTATGTAACGGAGCTGTAATGGAAGAAAAATTAGCAATAAACATTCTCCAATATTGTCATGCCCCTAAAAAGCTTCTTACCTATGTAACTATATTGGGCTTGGGCCAATTCAAAATGATGTCAACTTTAGAGGGGTCTATCTTCATCTCACCTCGTCCAACAATGTGTCTCAAATACACTAAAGAAGTTTTTCCAAATTCACACTTCGACATCTTTAAAAACAATTGTTCTTTTCTCAAGACATCAAGTACTTTGTTTACATGCATGACATGTTCATATATGGATTTGCTAAATATTAGTATATCATCTAAGTACACAATGACAAAGTCATCTAGAAATGGTCTCAATACATCATTCACTACTCTCATGAAAGTAGTTGGATCATTTGTAAGAATGGAAGGCATAACAATCCAATCAAACAATCCTTGTTTAGTTTTAAATGTGGTTTGCCAAATTTCCTCTTCAGCTATTCTAACTTGATGATAACCACTTCGTAAATCTAACTTACTGAAATACTTTGCATACCTCAACTGATCAAGAAAATCATCAATTCTTGGGAGTGGATAATGATTCTTTACTAAGATTTTGTTCAATGCACGGAAATCCACACACATGCGCCAAGTCCCATCCTTCTTTGGCACCAAAACAATGGGCGAACCACATGGTGAAGTAGATGGGCGTATGATACCTTTTTTCAGAAATTCTTGAATTTTCTTTTTTATTTTCATACTCTCCATAATTGACATGTCCTACATGCCTATGTTTGGAAGTGGAACATCCTGTTGTAATTGTATCTCATGATGAATTCCCCTCTTGGGAGGTAATCCCTTTGGTTCCTGAAACATCTCACCATGCTTTCTTACCACATCAAACAAATCAGATTTCAATTTGTCATCACAACCTTCAAAAGATTCATAATCAATATCATTCTTTTTCTTGATCATGAGAAGCACAAAATTTTTACTTGCATTTACTAGTCTCTTCATTTTCCTTGCATTAACCAAACAAATGTTCAGCTTTTTTCGATGGGCTCTCACAGTGTACTTCACCCCATTCTTGATCAATAAGTATTTGTTTTCATGGTGATAAAATACTACTTTCCTAGAATACAAATATGGACTACCCAAAATGATTCCTAAGATGTCAAGTGGAACTACATCTAACTCAACTTCATCAATGGACTTTTCAGTAATGGTGAACTTGAACAAACACTTCCTTGTAACCTGTAATTTTGCATTGTTAACTATCCAACCCAATGGATATGGCTTATGATGAGGTACAATTTCAAGGTTGAGCTTTTTGACCAAGTCTTCTGAAATTAAGTTTGATTGTGAACCACTATCGAATAATGCATCAAGCTTTGTATGATTTGAAATTACCCTTACATGAAACAAATCTATTCTTGATTCTTCATTTGGAATTTTGTTTTGACTGTGTGAGGAACTAGTGCTTGCAACAACTTCTTTCCCTTTTGTGACCATGGCTGAAATCTTGGTCTCATCACCAGAATCTAAACCAAGGTCATGCTGTGTGGTAGCTGTCATCTTTTGTTTTCCCTTATTGTTTTGTTTCTTGGGCCTTAGTTTGAGATGTAATTTCCAACAATGGGCTTCATCATGCCTAGCTTTGGAACAATGTTGGCATATGGTTTTCTCCCCTTCTTTCTTCACACTTGCATTATTCTTTCCCTTCCATTTTCCCCCTTCTATTTCTCCTTACCCTTGAATGGCTTCTTCTTACTACCCTCTTCCTAAATGTTCTTTCCCCTTGCTTCCAGGTGCGTGGCTTGCACACAAACATCATCTAAATTTCCTGGATTGAACATAAGGATTGTATGTTTCAAATAGGAATTTAAACCCCCAATATATTTCAACAATGTATCTTGGGAATTCAAATTTACTCCTAACAACAAAGCCCTCTTTCTAAACTCCTGTGTATAGTCTTGGACTGTTTGGCCTTTAAGCTACCTAAAATTCTACCAAATCATAATGGCTTTTTTCATATAGGCTAAAGGATAGAATTGTGTTTTAATTGCATAAACAAATTCAACCCAAGAAATGGATATCTTACCATGAATTTGAATTTCCTCTTTAGTCTTTGCTTCCCACCAGACTAATGCTACTCCTTCTAGCCTCAATGAAGCCAATTAGATCTTTATGTCATCTTCTTGAAGGTTCTGAATTCTGTAGTATGCCTCCAATTGTCGAATCCAATTGTGTAACTTTTTTGCATTCACTCCACCATTGTACATGGGAAGTTCAAACTTAATGTCCAATTTGAGTAAGGGAGTTTTTCCTTTTGGGGTATGGGAATGAGTATGAATAGTTTTGGTGGTGGAAGTGGAAGATGTTTGAGATCCTAAGGATGATGAAGATGATGAAGATGATGAAGATGGTGGAGATGGAGGTGGCTTTACTCCATTACCCTGGAATCCTTCTTATCATCCTTTTTGTCTCCCGAGCTTCCTTCTCCATGTGGAGGTTTAGAACTCTCTCCATCCATTATAGTGTTACTCTCTTCATAGAGGACTTTAACCATCTCAGTTAAAGTGCAGAAAGATTTCCTAAATTCTTCCTCTTCTGAAGAAGGACTTTCAGGCTCTCTTTCTCCAGACATAATGGATGTGGATTCAGGCTCAGAAACTGGAAATGTTTGTACCTCTTCAATCTCAATTGAAGGCAAAACTTGAGGAGTTTCAAGTGCAGCTAGAAATGGAACTTTGGGTGGTGGAGAGTGTGGCCTTGTGACTCTCTTTCTTCTGGGCATAATCTCAGGAGTTGAAACCAACAGTTTCCATTCTCCTCTCTGCAACTTTAACCTTGTAAGCATCACAATTTTGCAACCATTAAAACCCTAATTGCACAAAACTCAAGCAATCAAGCAAATCAACCTTTGCTTTGATACCAACTTGATCTATTATTGAATGTCAGTTTTGTTGTGCTAATTTCAATTACATAATTATAAACACATGCTTGTTCATTGCTTCCTGTGCATAGGTTTCCTTAGGTTGTTTGGTGATTAAAACAGGTAAATTACATCAATTTTAATGTGAAACTCATGAGAAAAATAACTTAAAATAACAATGTTGAACAAAAACAATAAAAAGTATAGCAAACCATAAATTGAACACTTTAACAAAGTGTTTTGATGAAGGATTTCACCCCTCTTGGGCTACATCTCCTTGGTCCAGCTTCCATGGCTTGGTCCTCCTTATTAGCTCAATATGGAAAATATGTTATTTAAAAATATCTAATACTCCTAATACCTGCACCAATGTGTTCAGAATGTCGAAATTAGCCAAGAACACCTTTTCCTGAGCTCAATTTGGTCGAAAATTTCTCCAGTTATGGCTCAAACAGTCTTTCCCTACAATTTCTCCTCTAAATATGGAAGAACTCCAGTTAGGGCCGCTAAATTTAGGGTTGGCGCCAAAAATGGTGGAGTCCGCTAAAAGTATGCCAACTACCAATTTGGGTTTAATTAAATTTATGTGGAGTTAATTAGTTTTTAAATGCGGATTAGCACGCCATTATCACGTAGTTAACTAACCGTGACTCGACGGATTTGGTGAAGCGGACACATGGCATAATAAATGTTAACATTTATTCATCGCGTTATTTGCCATTGGATAGACCGTAACCCTTAACCGTTTGTGTTAACCCTTTGCGGTCCTATAGGCGCATTCACATGAATGCACTAACCATTGCAGTGTTGGGGCCCTGGAGGTTGCGGTAACCTTAACTGTTTATCCATTGCGTTCACATGTTGCAGTAACTGTCGCAATTATGGGGTTGTGGAGCCATCTACCTAACCGTTTACAGTAGGCATTTGTTTCCATCACATGGGGAGGCTTGGCTTGTGGGATGGCCCCCCCTGACTGCAAACCCTCAACCTTGTAAAGTTTAAAAATATGTGTGGCACTATATAGGTTAAGAACCATGATAGCAAAGATGGTAGAAGGCTTTGTATTGTAGAGGGGAGGTCATAGGGTCGAACCCCAATGCTTCCATAACAATTTTGTTGAACTGCCCTCTGCCTAGGCCGTTGGGAGGTGCCACGTGACAGCCTTCGGGCTTTCCACGTGGCATTCTCTCATTGGTCCAAAACTAACCAATCAAATTGTGCCACGTCACCAATCTGAAACCCAATAAGGACACGAGACTTGTCACACTGTGATTAGATGTTGACTGTCTGTTTACCTTGCCTAGTCACTTGCCACGTCAGTAGTATGGACTGCTGACTGTGCAGTGACTAGGCATTTTTTTTGCAAATTTTGCTTGTTTAGGAAAGCGAATAGAACTCAATAACTTCCTCATACGAACTCAGTTTTCAGTGAAATGAGTTCCATTAGGATCGTTTTTCTGAGGCGAACGCAGTCGTTCATGTTTTGAGCCATTTTGAGAACTTTGATTTTTGAGCTAAATACTAAGCACCTGATCACTCTACACTAGTAGGTCAAGCATGCAATTGATTTGACCCCGGCACACCTCTACCTAATGGGACATCTACCACCACTTTCTTCTAGAAAATGAGGAAATCAAGTGACATATCTAAGATTTTTTATAAAAGGGCACATTTGGATGAGATCCTCACCCCGTGGAATCCTAAGTGTACTTGTGCAGAAGAAATATGGGACTTGGTGACTCTACATTGATTATTGATCCCTAAAAAAAAATCATAGTCATGAACCAGACCAAATTCCCTAGATTGACAACCTTCTTGAACAACTCAAGGCGGCCAATTACTTAAAAATGTTTATTTGAAGTCCATCTATCACCAACTCCCAATAGAACCAATTAATGTGTGGAATATTGACTTCAAGTCCAAGGAGGGTCTTTTTGAATGGATGGTTATGCCCTTTGGTTTGATGAATGCCCCAACAAATTTCATGAGGCTAATGGATGATATCTTGCAACCTTTCACCAACTCTTTCATGTTTGTATATCTGGATGATATCCTTATCTTCAACAAGATTTGGGAAAAACACGTGCAACATATTCAATAGGTCCTTCACACTTTGCAACAAAAAAATCTATCTGCTAACTTGGAAAAATTATCTTTCAACGTGGACAAGGTCCAATATCTAGGCTACATTATTAATGAGCAAGGTGTGCATGTGGATTCAGTTAAGATCCAAGTTATTTGGGATTGGCTGGCCTTGACAACTCTAATAGAGCTTCACAACTTCTTGGGCCTTGCTAACTTCTACCAAAGATCTGTGTTGGGGTTCTCTTATATCACTTGGTCCTTAAGTCATGTTGAAATATGGCAACAATAATATTCCAATTTAATTTTTCCTTGAATTAAATTGTGAATTAAAATCAAACTTAGTTTTAACAGCTACTTGTAAATAATTAATTAATTTATTTTAAATTTATTAGTTGGAGAAATTCAAGTTAGAAGTCTTTCTGAAGTTATGCAGGAGTTATCCCTTAAATTAAGGAGATAAGATTGAGTTATATTTGAGTTGTAATTAGTTAACTCAGTTTACTGAGTTAAGTCCAGTTAAATTAGTTCCAAACTGTTTGAGGAACTAATAGTGAGTTAACAATTAATTGATGCATTAATGCACTCAACTAGTGCTACTCCCGTTAACTGAATATTCCCTCATCAGAGACTCATGCATGTCTATTATGAGAAATACCTAATTGAGATTAAAGTTCAAGGACAATGTACTATCAGTTGCATGTGTTTTCTCATGGATAAAACTCATGCACGCAGTCAAGGATAAATCCTTGAGGATTGCATAGTTTTGGAGGAAGGATGTTTTCCACTTGGTAATAGGCTAATCATCCACAAGGAACAATGCAAGGAAATAGGAGCTTGGAGGGCAGAGAGGAAGGTTGGAGAGAAGCCAAGATTACCTGTGAGCATCTGTGAGGACTGTAATGAGAGCTGGCTAGCTGTGAGAGCTAAGGCTTTGTATAATTCCTATGTATTTCCACCATGTATGATAATACAATAGTGTGGGTTTTTATCTGAGGATTTCCCCAAAGTATTTTCATGTGTATTGTACCATTGGTTCTTCTTCTTCTATTTCTATTAGTTAGCTTGATATTTAAGCTTCCGCAAATTGATAGTAGAAGTATGTTATAGTATTATGCGTTGATTTATATTGCATTAATGGGTTAACCTACCACCATGTTTTCTACATGGTATCAGAGCTGTGAACAGTATACTGAGAAGAGAATTCGAAGTTTGAAGTTTGGGGTTGCAGGTGAAAATTGAATTCATATCATACTTCAAGGTTGCCAATGGCGTTCTATGGCTTGAGACTCGAATATGCCTTGGAAGGTAGCTCGAATTATATAGCATGGAAAGATAGAATGGAGGTTGTATTAGAAGACAATGGCTTGAAGGAATTCATTGATCAAGAAATCCCAAAGCCAGCTTCAACTAATGCACAAAAGTTGGCTGAGTGGAAGAAGTGTGTGGCGAAGGCGAGATGGATCATCCTTGAGGGAGTTCAAGACCATATTGTCTCGAGTCTCCATGGGAAGGATACTCCATTTTCAATGTGGAAGACATTGAAGGACCTCTACCAGAACAATAGCGACCAGAAGAAATTGCCACTCAAGGATAAGCTTCAAAGAATCAAGATGGAGAAGGGTGATACTATTTCCACATATCTAAACAAGCTCACCACCTGTAGAGATGAGCTTGGCAGTGTGGGAATAACTACTGCCAATGATGATATGGTGAGCCTCGCTCTCCTTGGCCTTCCAAAGAGTTGGAATAGTTACCAGGATTTTGTGAATGGAAGGGAGAAACTGTCGGATTGGGAACAACCATGGTCGGATCTTATGTAGGAGGAGATCATGAGGAGCACACGAGATTGTTATTCATCCAAGAATGATGATGAAGAAAATCTGGCCTTAGCAAGTAAGGCAAGGAAAGGGAAGGGGAAGGCTTCCCATTTCAAATCGAATTCTTCTCATGGAGGGAAGAAAAGTGACATGTCTAAAGTAATATGCTTTAATTGTCACAAGATGGGACATTATGCGACTAATTTCCCATCGAAGAAGTCCAAGAAGGGATCCTCGGAAGGATCAGAAGGTGAGGCATTAGCCTCTCAGTTCGAAATGGACTTTACCCTCATTGCATGCATGGTGTCATCGATGATGGGTTATGTCTAGTATCTTGACAGTGGAGCCTCATTCCACATGACCAGTGATAAAAATTTATTTAGTGCCTTGGAATAGAAAGACCTCAAGATGCGCATAGAGATGGGTGTTGATGGAAGGTATAGTGTTTCAGGAGTAGGCACAATTTCTTTTCAGAGGGAGCATGGAGCTCCTCTCACCTTGACAAATGTGATGTATGTGCCTAGACTGAAGAAGAACTTGGTATTGGTTGTGATGTTGGAGGACAAAGGCTACAATGTTGTCTTCAGTAAAGGAAAGGCGTTCCTAAGACACATAACCACGAGTTAGACCAAGAGGATCGGGATTCGGGTGAAGAATCTCTATAAACTAGAGGTAGATGATTGTGTAGCATTGAGTACGAAAGCAGAATTGGTGCAAAGCCAAGACATTGGCGAGTTGTGGCACTGGCGGTTGGGCCTTTTGCATCATGGGGCTTTGAAGATAATGCAACAGATATCTACAGGACTTCCCAAAGGTAAACTTGAGCAAGTTGACACATGCAAAGGTTGTAGCCTGGGAAAGTACACCAAGTCTTCCTTTTATGATTGAGACAGTCGAGCAAAGGATATCTTAGAGCGAGTTCATATTGATTTGTGTGGACTATTCTCGACGGAATCCACAACGAAGCAAAGGTATTTTGTGACTTTCATTGATGAATATTCTTTTAAATGCTGGATTTATTTCATGCAGAAGAAGGACCAAACTTTCACAAAGTTTTGTGAGTTCAAAGCTTTGGTCGAGAAAGAGTCAAGGAAGAAGATCAAGGCCTTGAGAAGTGACAATGGTGGAGAATATGTCTCTGAAGAGTTTAAGGACTTCTATGCAGTGGAAGGAATTAAATGAGAGTTGACTTCACCTCATAACCCAAAGTAGAATGGGGTGGTCGAGAGGAAGAATAGAACTATTGTAGGGGCAGCACGGGAAATGTTGCATGACCAAGGCCTACCACTTCACTTGTGGGCTGAGGCATGAAACACAACGATCTATTTGCAAAATAGAAGCCCGCATCACATACTTAGGATGAAAACACCAGAGGAAGCTTTCTCCGATAAGAGACCAAATGTCGGCCACTTCAGGATCTTTGGCTCATCAGTATATTATCATGTGACAAAGGATGCACAGAAGAAGCTTGAGCCGACAACAGTCTTGGGGATATTTATGGGGTACACTGATACACCTCACAACTATTGGGTGTACTTGCCTACCAGTCGGAGGACAGTGGTTCGTAGAGATCTCAAGTTTGATGAGCAGAAGGCCATGCGAGTTTTCCTTGAGAGGGAGCTCCAACTACAGGCTATGGAGGAATTATTGGTTCCTAACGAGGAGGAGCCTCAGACTGATGCGGAGTAGCCGCATGCAAAGGTTCCAGGAGTGGAGACATCCACTCAAGTAGAGTCTTCCAGAGATGGATGAAAGCACACAAGAGAAGCTGACAGATTGTTGGAGGATGCGAGAGAGAATGTGGGAGCACCATCTTCTCAACGCAGATAGAGGAGGTCACCTGAGAGGCAGACTGGATACATGGCCCTTGCTGGGGAATGTGTTGAGACCAATCCATCTTCCTTTAAGGAAGAAATGTAGTAGCCGATTTGGGTTGATGCTGTGGTGGAGGAGTATGACTCCATAGTTCATAACAGTGTTCGGGATGTGATTCTAAGACTGGAGAATAAGTTAGTTGTGAGTTCCTGTTGGCTTTACAAGGTAAAGCAAGCTGCTGATGGTGGTGTGGAGAAGCATAATGCAAGATTTGTTGCCCGTGGATTTTCACGGGTCAAGAGAATCTTGTTGCTGCAGTATATTTCGACAGAGGAGCAAGATGCTGACATTTAAGGCATTATCAAAGTGTAAATTCGAGCTCCATAGAGACAGGATCCGGGTGGCAGATAATCCCCTTCTCATTGAGAGGGAGTGTTGAAATATGGCAACAAGAATATTCCAATTTAATTTTTCCTTGAATTAAATTGTGAATTAAAATCAAATTTAGTCTTAACAGCTACTTGGAAATAATTAATTAATTTATTTAAATTAATTAGTTGGAGAAATTCAAGTTAGAAGTCTTTTTGAAGTCATGCAAGAGTTATCCCTTAAATTAAGGAGATAATATTGAGTTATATTTGAGTTGTAATTAGTTAACTCAGTTTATTGAGTTAAGTCCAGTTAAATTAGTTCCAAATTGTTTGAGGAACTAATAGTGAGTTAACAGTCAGTTGATGCATTATCGCACTCAACTAGTGCTACTCCAGTTAACTGAAGATTCCCTCATCAGAAACTCATGCATGTCTATTCTAGGAAAGACCCAGTTGAGATTAAAGTTCAAGGACAGTGTACTATCAGTTTCATGTGTTTTCTAATGGATAAAACTCATGCATGCACTCAAGGATAAATCCTTGAGGATTGCGCAGTTTTGGAGGAAAGATGTTTTCCACTGGGTAATAGGCTAATCATCCACAAGGAACAACGCAAGGAAACAGGAACTTGGAGGGTAGAGAGGAAGGCTAGAGAGAAGCCAATATTTCTTGTGAGCATTTGTGAGGATTGTACTGAGAGCTGGCTAGCTATGAGAGCTAAGGCTTTGTATAATTCCTATGTATTTGCACCATTGTTGTTGGGAAAAGTATCCAATACGGAATGACCCTATCCCACTCTAAGGGTGATAGTACCTCAGCAACAATCAAAGCAAAGCTATCTAAGATTACTTCTTTATGAGATGTAAGAGAGGGGAGAAAGAGATCCACTAACCGATGTCTTCCGCTAATGATTGATCCAATCTTCTCTCTTTGCTGCTTGCTCCCAGCTCCTTGCTCTTTCACTGGCCCAGCTACACCAAGATCCTGCAAAATGGCAAGAGAGGGAAACTACAAGAAGCATACATTCATAATTGATTCAAGGATTAGAATAAATCAAATACACAAGTATAACAATACACCATTGAGACACATGCATATAGAAGAACCTCAAATGCTCTATTAATGGAAGAAGTAAAGTTCAGGAAGTGATACAACCATAAAAGGCCCAATCTAGCATCACCTCCCAGCATAAAGAAATCTCCTCTTCACCTCCTTCAAAGAAAATCACCCAATAGTTCTAAACTCAAACCAACAGCACTTCCTTATATTCACAAGATTCCAGCCTCCCTAGACCTCATGAGAGAGATCTATATATAGGAGTTTTGGAGAAATGATGAGTCAGCTTGAGCTTGGCATGAAGCTGACTAGTGTCCTCCCTCACTTCAGTTATTCTTCAGTTCTTGAGTCCACTTGGAGGTTCTTGCTTCCACTTGGAGATCTAGACCCTCTTACTCATCACCAGTCGAATTCCCTGATCCAAGTGTCATTTTGGAAGCTTCCTGGGCATTGACACCTTGAGGAATGACTGTGCCACTTGTCCAAACTCGCCCAGCGCAGGTAGCCTTCTTTGCAGTTGACATTCAGCGCAGGTACACAGTGGAGCAGTTGACATTCAGCGCAGATGCTCAATGGAGCAGTTGACATGATCCAGAATTAGCTTGTTTTTGAGTGTTTTCAGGTGGAGAACTGATATTCAGTGCTGTGGTTTGCTGACCTTGTTCCTCTAGGGGTAGGAAAAACATGTTTAGGGACTTTGGATCCCTTAGATTATGGACATTTCATGCTTCATGCTGTAAGGCACAAAAATGTCTATAACAGTTGCCCCCTAAAGTATGAGGTCGTTTATCGGGTGAAATGCTTTATCAGGAGGATCCGAAGTTCATTCAATCGCTGAGAGGTGACCTGTAATAAAATACAATACAATACATTATTTTTCATTCTGCTTTCATGATCTAGCTGAGGCGGGCATTCCCATGCTCAGCTTTATAAATTCATTTTGGTACATAGAACAGACGATTGTCTGATGGTAGACTGATAATTCTCTGCTGAAATTATCATCCTTTGAGTAGGATGATCATCTGCTGCAATGATGTATATGTCAAATGTCTTTATATTTCCTGAATATATATCGCATCCCAGATGGATGAAACTAGATCCGGGGTCTTCAAACTCGTTCGATCTTCACTCTAAGTACAAGTCGATCCATGTGAGAATTGCGCTGAAGTCGAACATGGAAAGACATCGCTTGATTACCGGTCAATGATGTAAACCGTTAACAAGCGCGAGAGGAATCACCGATAATGATAATGACCCTCAAGGTACTGCAGTACAATTCACGTGGTGTGAATAAAGGACTTGGCGTCGAACACCACGCAAAATCTTCTGGTCGAAGGTCATTGATGTATACCTGTCGCCGGAAGTGAGAAACTTGCCATTGAGGCATGCAAGCTTCAAAGTACTGAGGGGGGTGTTCCTAGATCAACTTCTTGGATAATGAGCTGAAGTCGACAAGAAGCGATCCGTCAAAGGAGGGCCTTAATGAATCCCACATCAGTGACACGGAACGGAGCTAATGATTTTAGTGGAGGTGAAAACAACCTGTGACATATGATTCAAGGTGGCGATCATGGGTGGATGAAGGATAATGTATGGCAGTGGATGGGACATGGTTGACTCTTTCTAAACAACATCTCTTGAACATATAACGACACTGATGCGATGGATCGGTAGCATTACCCCAAATGTGGATGGTTTGGCGAGACCATGATGATGAGACTGGTGAATGAAACAACCCAACCCGATGTGATACGGAGGAAAAGTGTCATGTTCAAAAGCGACTTGCTACCATTAAAGCTTTGAGGTTCTCCCAATTTTTCCCCAGTCATTTCTGACCAGTACCTCTTTATTTTTGTCAAGCTTGAGGAGGATAACATAAGCTTGTTCTATAACCTGCCCTTCGGGCAAGCCCATCGCTATGTTTTAACGAGCTTAGCGATAGGGAAACTCGTTCTCGTCTAAAGACAAGTTTGTCGCTATTTAATCATTTTAACGAGTCTAACGACAAGGAAAACTCGGTCCTTTTCATTTTTAGAGAGTCTGAAAAGGTACAGAAAGTTAACTCCAAAATTCCTTTTTCATCATCTAATCCCTTAAGTCCGAAAAAGTATAAAACAATACAAAAGGGATGAGTTTTCGATAACTTTAACGAGCCGAATAAAACAAGCGCTCGACCTTTTTGTGCAATAATCCCTCAGGTCCAAAAAGATTAAAATCTAGAGGAGGGATAGCTCTTCCGGTCCTTTAACGAGCTGGAAGGCCAAAACTCGGCAAACTTTTCATATTTTACGAGTCAGATGAAAAGAGCTCAAAGAAGACTCGTCTTTTGAGGAACGAGTGATAAACAGGGATAGCAGCAGATTCCAGGTACAGGTTGGAATTTTCCAATCACGGCAGTGTCACAAGGATGGCTAGGTGAAATCACTCTTCGCAACTGTTCCTCAAAATGGGTAAACAATCATATGGAGGTGAACGATCGGCCAAATGGAATGGAGGTGGCAGGTGCAAAACACGACCAAGGCTTTTTATGGCTGATAAATTTACGATCACATAGGTTATTTACCGGAATAGGTTCATTTTTTATTTAAAATTGAGCTTGAACTCTGGAGGAAACATTGCTCACTATCGCTTTTCTATTTTTTAACGAGCATAAATTCCGCGTTAAAACTGCTCGATATCGCTTTTCTATTTTTTAACGAGCATAAATTCCGTGGTAAAACTGATCGAATCTTGCGTTTATTTTTTAACGAGCATGAACTTTATGCTAAAACTGCTCAATATACCAGTCATAAGATAAGAATGTCTCCTAAAAGATCCCATTTTTTATAGAGCTTGCACCTTACCAAAGCTGTGCTCACTCATCCTTTCTTTATGCAAGTTCGGAAACGGCTAATCCCAAAAGCAGATAAATAACCGCTCTTAGCTTGCACTCCAAGAGGTTTGCATGCCCCCAGGTATAAAATACAATTTCAAGGCTGCCCCTCCTCTCCCCCACCTCTGTTTTTCTTTGGGTGTTCACAGCTACTTGTCGTCTTGCTAGTCTAATGTTAACGATACTTGTCTTCTCGTTATTTTAACGGGTCTTATGCGGTACTTGTCTTCCCGTCAGCCCAACTTTTAACAGATCTTTTGCAAGATCGCAAGAGAACAACTACTTGCGACAAGAGAGCAGCTACTTGCGACAAGAGAAGAACACTACTCAAAGACAAAACATATGTGTTATTGAGGGAGGCTTGCCTCTTTCTGGTTACCCAAAGATTGTCTTGTTAACTTCTTCAAACGAAAACATTTCCTCGGCACTGTCTACCGAAACAGACAAGGGTGAATGACCTTTGTCAAACACGTGACCTTAACAAAAGAATCTTATTCCAGAACAACCCCTCTTCCATCCACGGACAGGGTACGGACTAGTCATATTCTCTCGCGGAAATTCTACCTTGTACCCAGGGTTTTTTCTGCCCGAAGCAGACCAGGATGCATGCCCCCTGGGTTCCAGTCCCATCTTTCCGAATCACTCGCACTCATCGGGAAGGAGGACTGGGGGTGGAGACATTTCTTGATTGAATAGACCATTCAGGGTTGGTATGTGACTATTTGCGATGCGTGATCCCGGAAATGAAAGTTGGTCTACGAGCTTGACCATTCTTCCTTCGTGTGGAAAACACATTACTCTAAAGAGTGAGGAGACTATTGCTCCCATGCAATATATATAGTCTCGTCCAAGGAGTAGGTTATAATCCAAGGGTCCTTGAACGACCATCACGTTCATTTCAACGGTCTTCCCTTTCAATGTAACAGGCACATTGGGGAGGATCCCTAATGGTCAACTGGTTCCTTTATCAAAACCCAAGAGATTTCTTATCTCAGGCAAAAGCGCCGGGGAACCCAGTGCTTTCCAAGCAATAGAGGAAAGGATACTCACAGATGCCCCTTCATCAATGATAGTGCCAGCCATTACCATCCTATAAATTTGGACTATGATTCTGAATGGTATACTGGCTGGCAACCGGGGTCTGCCTAGTTGGTTCCAATCAAAGGACACAACCAGGTTGCTTGGTGGTGGGACCGAATACACGGCCGGATATGACCCTGAAGATGTTCCTTCCTGCGATAAAGGAATGGGCGCATTGCCCTGATGCTCATCAGAGTCTGTGTTGATGAAAAGAATCTGGATGGTGTCATCCTTATTCTCTTCAGTGAGGGTGTCATTTGAAGATGAATCTTCAGTGACGGTGTCATTTGAGGATGAAACCTCTGAAGGAAGAACCGGGTCAACTGCCGTTTCGACCTTTGGACTTTCGTCCGGTCTGGATTTAGTAGGTTCATTCTTAATGACTGACGCTTCAGCTGACCACTTGAGCGGGCCAGATGTATTCTCAACCAACGAAGGACTTGGCACGAGTTTTTTGTATCCAGGAGGAAGTCTCAACGGTGAAACCGGACGATCTTCCAAAACTCTCTTCGCTTCGTCTAAGAAGGGACAACGGTGGATGGCGTGATCGCCTTCACACAGTCTGCAGGGGGATCTTGCTCCCCCTCTTTGTCTTGAACCTTCACTTTCGCTGGTTGACGGTAAGCATTCAACATGGCTATCAGAGGTTGATGCTCCTGAATTGTGCAAACGAGGGGACCAGTCCCTTAGTATCCGGGGAATACAGGGACAATCTCTATGGAAGTGGTCTCCTTTACATATGACACATGGCGATTTAGGCCCGGTCTGTGCTGTGTGTGGATTTTTGTCAGATGTCTTTTGCTTGCCCCCAGTCGCCTTAGGCTCCTTCTTCTTCTTCTCTTTCTTCTTCTTCTCCTTCTTCTCCATGGGAGCTTGGCTTTTTCCGGCTCTACCTTGCGAAGATGAAGGATTGGAGGAAGAGTTATAGGAAGTAGAAGGCTGGTGGGCAACTCTAGATTGATCTAACTGTTGACTCGACTGTTCAGGAACCATGGTGTTCTGAACTACATTGGTTGAGAATAGCCAAATTGGCAGGCCAATTGTCAGTCCTGGAAGCGACAATGTGGCCATGTGGGGCGCACCAACTTCTCCCCAAGAGGAGAAAGGACTAGGATTTCCATCATGTGGAATTCCTTGGTTGGTGCGTTCCATGTTCTCAACCTACAGATCAACGCAGGAATAGGAGGTGATTATGTTCCGTTTAAAATAAATTTTATAATGATGCTTTAGACACAACTTGCTTTTTCACTTTTTAAGAGTCGAGAAAAAGCTAAAGATGACTCTAGTCTCCTTCGATGTTTTAACGAGCCCGAAGTGACAAATGCTCGGATGGACTTTTTCAGTTATAGAGTTTAAAAAAGGCCAAAAGAAACTGCTCTGGAGTTCTAGGCAGAGGGTGTGCCAAACTTTTCGCAAAACCACAGAATACGTTTTACGGTACGAGTGGTCGATCCTCGTGAATGTTGTGTTCACTGCATTGCGATCAGTAGGGCGGCCGACACGGTTTCCTATGGATAAAGGCTTTGTTCCTATAGGGGTCTCCCAATATATACGCGACGGTACGTGGGAGCACAAGTCCGTATTGATACTTATCGCTTCACCGTGGAGGAATCACCCAACCACTCAGCGCTAAGATATCACGTTTAACGACGCCGGAACACGTCTCTAGCTTAGACCTCTATGTGTTTGCGTTATGTTTCAATGCGTTGTTATGTAAATTCAATTTATTTTAAGGTTGATCTTGTTTAGCAGTTTGCCTTTATGGATCACCACGAGATGTATAATACAACTTCCTAAATGCAGTCTAAGATGATAAGCAAGCTTTTCAATCTTTCAACTTTGAAAATCTTAACTACTGAGGGAAAAGAAAGACATCATCTTTTCACATAGATCATAGAGCACACACTACTGCACTTTTCCTAAATCAACATGCAAGCTGTCAAAATGCACATGCACAATGCAGGTATTTCTTTTCTCTTTCTTAATGTTGATGTAATACAAAAAGAAAGCTGTTGTATAACTTTGAATTCAATTTCAAGTGAAAGCAAACAAGCTTGTCCAAAATCAAAAGACACCTTAAGATTTACTTGTTTCGACACTAGAAATATATAAATTCAAACCATATGATGAAAGCAAAAGCTCAATCAGCTATGAACAGCAAACAAACTAACTCTTAAGATCAAAACGACACTTATCACAGGTCTAGATCTAAGAGGCCACAACAAGACTAGTTCACTTTCGTTATGGGAAACTGCAAATGATATAAGAAATACAAAAAGAACAAACACAGTTTCTTTATACAACCGAGGCGGAATAGTGGCAAGGAAAGTTGGTTTCAGATAGGCACATTGACTGATAACAGGATGCAAAAACAAGGATGAAAACAGGGCAATAAACAGCAGGGAACCCCAGTAGCACAAGGAAAAACTGGTTCAGCGCAGGTGGTACACTGTCAATTTGACCTTCAGCGTAGGTAGCCCCTTCGGGACCTGCGATGAAATGCAGACTGCCTTCACAGTGCCCGCAATGAAGAGACAAACTTTCGTTTTTCTCAGTTTCCGGGTTACAGATTGCTCAGAAATTCACAGTTTTTGGCCAAATCAGAAGCTATCAATCAAGTACACACTAAGGGATGAAAAGGAGGATGAAAAGCTATCACTAAGAGCTGTTCGGAGTCCTTGTGGATCAGCTCTTCAAATCATAAACATGCCCAGAAACTGAGCTAGAGTAGCTGCCCTCTACTTTGCATTTGAAAGATCCAAATGCAGTTCGATTCGGTACTCCCTGTGTTTAGGAAATGAATAGCAAAAACACAAACAACCAACAAGATACGCTCCCCAGCGGAGTCGCCAGTTTGTTGTTGGGAAAAGTATCCAATACGGAATGACCCTATCCCACTCTAAGGGTGATAGTACCTCAGCGACAATCAAAGCAAAGCTATCTAAGATTACTTCTTTATGAGATGTAAGAGAGGGGAGAAAGAGATCCACTAACCGATGTCTTCCGCTAATGATTGATCCAATCTTCTCTCTTTGCTGCTTGCTCCCAGCTCCTTGCTCTTTCACTGGCCCAGCTACACCAAGATCCTGTAAAATGGCAAGAGAGGGAAACTACAAGAAGCATACATTCATAATTGATTCAAGGATTAGAATAAATCAAATACACAAGTATAACAATACACCATTGAGACACATGCATATAGAAGAACCTCAAATGCTCTATTAATGGAAGAAGTAAAGTTTAGGAAGTGATACAACCATAAAAGGCCCAATCCAGCATCACCTCCCAGCAGAAAGAAATCTCCTCTTCACCTCCTTCAAAGCAAATCACCCAATAGTTCTAAACTCAAACCAACAGCACTTCCTTATATTCACAAGATTCCAGCCTCCCTAGACCTCATGAGAGAGATCTATATATAGGAGTTTTGGAGAAAGGATGAGTCAGCTTGAGCTTGGCATGAAGCTGACTAGTGTCCTCTCTCACTTCAGTTATTCTTCAGTTCTTGAGTCCACTTGGAGGTTCTTGCTTCCACTTGGAGATCTAGACCCTCTTACTCATCACCAGTCGAATTCCCTGATCCAAGTGTCATTTTGGAAGCTTCCTGGGCATTGACACCTTGAGGAATGACTGTGCCACTTGTCCAAACTCGCCCAGCGCAGGTAGCCTTCTTTGCAGTTGACATTCAACGCAGGTACACAGTGGAACAGTTGACATTCAGCGCAGATGCTCAGTGGAGCAGTTGACATGATCCAGAATTAGCTTGTTTTTGAGTGTTTTCAGGTGGAGAACTGATATTTAGTGCTGTGGTTTGCTGACCTTGTTCCTCTAGGGGTAGGAACAACATATTTAGGGACTTTGGATCCCTTAGATTATGGACATTTCATGCTTCATGCTGTAAGGCACAAAAATGTCTATAACAACCATGTATGATAATACAATAGTGTAGGGTTTTATCTGAGGATTTCCCCAAAGTATTTTCATGTGTATTGTGCCATTAATTCTTCTTCTTCTAGTTATGTTGTTCAGCACGATCCTTAAGCTTCCACAAATTGATATAGGTTATAGTATTCTACTTTGATTTATATTTCATTTGGGATTGATTGGCCCTAACAACTCTAATAGAGCTTCACAACTTCTTTGGCCTTGCTAACCTCTACCAAAGATTTGTGTTGGGGTTCTCTTATATCACTTAGACCTTAAGTCAAGTGACCAAGGGAAAAGAAAAAGAAAAAAATAGTCTTGGTCACAATTTGAAGGCACTTGATGAACTAAAATACAACCTTTACTCTGCACCAATTCTCACCCTACTAAACCTACAACAACCATTTAAGATTGATATAAATTCCTTTGACCATGTTATTGGTGCAATCCTCATTCAATAAGCACATCTAGTCGCCTATGACAGTGAAACACTCTGATACTATCTAGAGATACCCAACCTATGATAACGAGATGTATTCCATCATATAGGCCTACTAGAAATGGAAACATTATATTCTAGGGAAGGGCATGATCATCCACATGGATCACATGCCTCTTCAATTTATGGAAACACAAGGGAAGTTACAAAATGACCTCCATCATAAATGTTCCACATACTTGCAACAAAAAATAATTTTTCTTTCTATTCTTTAAAATCACCTAGTCCACTCATAGGTGAATATGTTGTATGTTTATTCTCTTTTTCCATTTTGAGTTAATTAGAAATTTTAAATATGTGAAACAGGAGTACCATCTCTATAAAAATGTAGAGGGAACTTAGATAAATTTATAGGAGCTTAACTCTCATCATTTACAAGAACAAAGATCAACATATATCCCTGCCAAGAACTCAAATGTACTCAATTATCTAAGGGGTCTACACAGTCATCTGTGAAATAAAGTGATGCTATTAAAACCTAGAATGGTGGGTGAGGCTTGTGTATAGGCATAGTACCTATAAAACATAGGCCAAAAGAAAGGGAAGTCAACTGGATCAAAGTAGAAGGAACAATAGGAAGCTTCCAAGGTGGGGAAGAATAAGTGGAAAGGGGGAAAGAACAAGAATACAATAGCTACAACACACCAATATAAATATCCTAGAAAAGACTACAAAATTAATAGTTAGACAGAGGAGTAATATTACAAATTACATCCAGAGTTGAACCCGGAGAAATCGAATAACGATGGGAAGGAAAATAATCAAGTGGAAAGTAGCTTTGACATGGATGAAAATATTTTATGCACCCCAATGTAGAAGGAGTTGACTATAAATATCCTTCACCAATTTGAAGAGAATAAGATGATAAAACTCTTCCATATAAATATAAAGGTCTAGAAGACAAATATCGATGCCATATTTGACTCATGTTCAAAGGAAAACCTCATGGCCGTGAATCTAGTCGACAAATTTTTCCATAGCTTCATGGCCATCCTAGCCCATATCCATTAGGATGGGTTAATAAGAAGGTAGAGATAAATTTAACCAAACAATATAAAATTAAATTTGTTTGAAATGTTTATTTTAGTGATAAAGTAGAATTGAATGTAGTTTTGCTTGATGTATGTGGAATTGTGTATGGGAGTCCCTATATTTGCATATGTGATGCAATATTCATGTACATATCCAACTAGTATTGCCTCATCAAGGATGGAAAATACTTCATAATCAATGTGTAAAAGGAAAGTCAAAGAGTTCACTACCAAGTGCTAAACATGCCAAGAAATTGATCAGTTCCAACAAAAATGATGTTTTATTATTATTAAGAGAAAATCAATAAGTATAAGAGTCAATGAGAGTAAATGCATCCATAGAGGGGTGCATTACGAGACACAACAAATATAAGGGTTTTTATAGGAATATAGTGGAGTGTTACAAAAGCATAAAGGGATACCACCCAAGAGGGAAGTGGAGCACAAGATCTAACTGTTTCCAGACTCCCTATTGTCAAATATCGAGTTGTACAATAAGTCCCTTCTAGAATCAAATAAGGTGAACAAGAAGTTGCAGTAATTGTTGGAGTTGGGTTTTATTTGACCAAGTACCTCACCATGTGGGTCACCCATCATATCCATGCCAAAGAAGGATGGGGTTTGTGAATATGCATTGATTATAGGAGTTAATAAAAAATTATGCTTAAGAATAGGTACCCCTTGCCTAAGATAGATGATCTATTGGATTAGTTGTAGTGATCAAAATACTTTACTGAGTTGTATTTAAAGTCGAGGTGTTGCCAAGTTCGATTCAAGGAAGAAGATACATGGAAAACCACATTCAAATCTTAAAAAGGGTTTAATGACTAATTGATCATGACATTTGGTATATGTAATGCACCAAATATGTTCATGATATTAATGAATGACATATTGCATCCATATCTAGATTCATTGGTTATTGTTTATATGTATGATATATTGGTATATAGTGCTCCATGGGAGGAGCAAATCTCAGGTTTGATGTAGGTGATGGAGTCGTTGAAGAAGCACCGACTACTGGAAATCTCAATAAGTGTGAGTTTTCACAATAGTATTTGGTGTATTTATGTTATGTGATTGGTGGAGGGGAGGTTAAGAAAAACCTTGCAAAGATAGAGGCCATTATGACATGGTCAGTGCATATGAATATTTTAGAGATTAGGATTTTTGTTGGGACAACACAATACCTAATAAAAGTCATAGATTCATTTTCAGCAATAGAGGCACCACTCCATGCCATAAAAATGAGTAGGAAGATTTTCCAGTAAGGAAAAGGGTTACCAGAAGGCTTTTGAAGAGTTGAGAAGGAATAACTATTGCATTATCAAACTTTCAACAACTTTTTTGAAGTTGATACAAATGCGAGTGTGTATGCCATGGGAGTAATTTTGATGTAGGGAGAAAGGCCTATATGCTACCATTCTAAAGAATTTCATTGGGTGGTTCTCAACTAACATACATTTGACAAGGATTTATATGCCTTGGTACAAGCTATAAAAAGTGGAGACACTATGTAATGGGTAAAGATACTTGTTGGGACTCAGAATTGACCTATTTTTGACCTTATCTTTTTTCCGTATTATTATCCTTTTGCAGTCATAGGTTGAAAGCTTTTATTTTATAATGACATAATTACCCCAAGGTACGAAGTAACCTCCCGCATATCTATGTTTAATTGTTCATTGCATATTCGTGAATATCTTTATATTTATCCTTGGAAACGCTGACTAAACTGTCAAGTAATTGCCTTAAGCTTGCAGGAATTATAATGTATAGTTGCTGTAACACCAGAAACAGCAACTACGCAGTTGCTGCAACACCAGAAGCAGCAACTCCGTAGTTGCTACAGTCAGCAACAACAATCACCTAAAGCAAGCTATTTTGTAACAACCGCGAATAACAGATGGCAACTATTTAAAGAACCCTGACGCGGCATAATCAAGCGGAGGTCTAAAGCAAGAAGAACACAGTCAGCATGGCCTAAATCAGGAACAGCATGGGGAAACGGCAAAGGAATGTGAAGATCCCGAGAAGACGGTCGAAGTCAGTTACCAGCTGTGTAACAGCCAGAACCCAAGAAAGAACATACTATCATACTGTTGTAACAGCGTTCTGAAATTCTTATTTTTGATAGAATGGGTTAACTGAATGGGTTGTAATACTTTATTGTAATAGATGTATCCTCTATAAAGAGGAGACATCTACATGAAAAGGGGATTAGTCAGTGTCTATGGTCAGTCTGTAAGAAGAGATCTTGAGAACATCAGAAAGTCTGAACTTTATTGTATTCAAATCTTTTTGGCAGATGAACATAAAACTGTTTTGAGCAATTAATCCAGTCTTCGTGTTCCTGGGGAATCTTGTGAGAGGGACTGGGCCCACCTTCCTCACAAGATTCACCCATTTACTTTCTTGTCAAGTGTGTAAGTGTGCAATAGTTTCTTTCTGGTACTCTGTTTGGATTTTATAGCATTACCTCTGGTATTTTCTGTTTTGCTAGTACTCTGTTTCATTAATCACTTGAGTTTGTTTCTCACCGGTGAATGAGAGTGCAGTGTGCATTAGTAATCTGATTACAGGGGCAGGTGCTGAACGTCCCCACCTGGAGGATAGGGTCCTGATCCTCTGCCAACAGAGCATCCATCACTTTGCTTTCCAGATTTGTAGTTTTAATTAATTGCTTTTATTTTAACAAGTACTGTAATGACATAGCGTAAGAATTACGTATACTACAGCTTTTCAATGCTTTTAGAATTTAAGTACATACAGTACGCAGTAGCCTTTGGAATAAAAAGACTTTCCCTGGTTGACAATTAATGTGGTACTTGAATGTTTAATTCATAAACAATTCAACTAGCCAACATTTTGGCGCCGTTGCCGGGGAAGGCAACTAAAGATTTCTAAAAGCATTAATGGTTTCTTTGTGAAAATAACAGGTGTATGAGAGGACGCAAGAAACCTAATTTTGCAGGCGGCAAAGGAGGAAGAAAGACTTATATCGACGAAATCATCTCTAAGGCCGAAACATCACAGAGGACGAGTTCCCGGAGACCTCAGATCCAATACTCCTCACAAACAGACCAACAGACGGAGGAAGTAATAGGACCTGAAAGGAAGCTGGAAGCACCAGAATACACTGAGGAACCGGTAGAAGAACCTGAAGAAACAGAAGACACAGAAGATAAAGCAAGTGATTCAGGAAAAAGACCAATGGAGGATAACAGAACAGAAGGAAGAGGGGAAAACTCGCTCTCTACCCTGGAATTCCCTATTGGGGAGCTCCCGAGAGGAACAACCCCCATGAAAAACATCCCATTCTTGGAATTACCCAATTTTCATGGGTTATCCTCCGAAGACCTGGACGAATTCCTCTTTGAATTCGACATACTGTGTAGAAGTTATGATTACATAAGTCCTAATCATAAGCTGAAATTGTTTCCAGCAACACTAAAAGGGAATGCGTTGAGGTGGTTTATGAGCTTAGGAGCTCAGGCAATCACCATCTGGGACCAGATGAAAGAGGGATTTCTGGCCAGGTATCAAGACTACTGCCGGACAAGAGAAAGGAAGGAAGAATTGTTTAAAATGGTCCAGAAAGAGGACGAGAATTTGGAAGATTTCGTGGAAAGATTACAGTATAATCTGCAGCGGTCTGATCATCCTAATATGAGTAAAGATATTTTGAAGACCATACTGCTGAAAGGGGTAAGAGATGACTGCCTGGACATGTTGAACATGCTTGGGAAAGGGGACATTTCCAAAGAACCCTTTGATGAAATTATTAAGCTCTGCATGAGGTGTTCAAGGGGAGCAGCAGGTAAATCAAAAAGTAGAGATAATGTGTATTCAAGAGTTCAGAAGTCAGCCAGTGGAGGAGCAACAAGAGCTGAGATAGGTAACTTATTAGAAGAATTTAAAACTGAGATGCTAAGTTCTTTTGCTTCACAAATTGATGCTCTGCAGGTTAAGAAGAAACAGGCAGAAGCAGAAGCTGCTCTGGCAATTTTCTGTTCAAAATGCAGAGAAAAACATCCACTCAGAGAATGCCCACTGGATAAGATACCTATATGCACAATCTGCGAGAAGGACCATGAAACACAGCAATGCCCCTCTCTGCCTGGAATCAAAGCAGCACTGCAGACAACTGAAGAAGAGGCTGAAGCAGTGTACCTGATGACACAGAGGAGGCAATGGCCGCAAAGACAAGGTATGAGCTCTAATACAACATTCAATCGTTGGAATAATAATCCTCCTTTTTACCCACCCATGAACCAAATGCAATACCCACCCTTCAATGCAATGAACTTTCCACTTATGCAGCAACCAAATCTTCCTTTTCCTGACCCTACTATATGGAATCCTTGGGCTCCCCAGCAACCATACTTTAATCAATGGAATCCAAACTGGGCAGCCCAACAGATACCATTTCCTCAACAACAACAGTCTCTTTCCTTACCATCTAATAATCCTTTGAATAACCAGGCAATGAGACCACAGCTGCCTGTACAACCTAACCCCAATCCAAATAATAATAAAGCCCTGCAAGTTATTGACATTCAAAATCAACCTATCTCTCCCCTGCAATGTAATGATATTCACCTTCGCTCAGGGAGAATAGTCGAACCCATTATAGATGATATTACAGACTCTGACAAAGAAGAGGCTAGAAAAGAGAAACCAGCTAACCATAGTGCTGAAACAGCAGAATCAGCACCTAACAATAATGATCAAACAATAGATCCGCCATTCCCTGAAAGGCTGACTCTCACTAAAACACCTGAACAACCTACCTTTAACCTTTTAGGAGAGCTACAGAACTTGTATGTCAAAATCCCATTATTGCAAGCATTAAGGGATGTTCCTATATATGCTAGAACTATTAGAGACATTTGTATAAAAAAGCCTGGAAGGAAGGCTAAAGATCCCCTCACAGTTCATGTGATGGGGGAATTAACTGCCTTAATGACTGAAAAAGATTATCCTGTGAAGTATGGTGACCCTGGTCACCCTACAGTAACAGTCCAGGTCGAAAAAACCTTTATCTCTAAAGTCTTAGTAGATTTAGGAGCTGCAATAAATATTATGACACTCGAAACAGCGCAATTGCTCCAGCTAAAAAACTTTATCAGGGAAACTCCAACTATCTTAGAATTAGCTGACCGTTCTACGATTAAACCTGAAGGGGTCATTGAAGACCTTATAATCTCTGTAGAATCCTGGAATTACCCGGTTGACTTTGTGGTGTTACAAACTAAAACAAAGTTGGGGGGTCATTCGTTGATTCTAGGGAGACCTTGGTTGGCTACAGCAGATGCTTTCATCAGCTGTAGATCTGGATCAATGACCATCTCCAATGGACAAGAAACTAAACAGCTGACCCTCTATCCTCATGCCACACCCATGATTAATAGTGACAATTCTGTATGGGTAGACTATGAGGATGAGGAAACCCAACCGATATTAACTATTGGACAAGCTTTGACTTTTAAAGACTCCACCGAAGATGAACTAATTAGCAGTTTTATTTCTGAACCCTCTTCGGTTAATCCAGAAACATTTAACCACTTCGCTGCAATCTTAGAACCTGAATCCCAGCAGAATATGAAAGATGAAAACTTATGCCAGACAGCATTAGGCAACCCTTCCAAGAGCACAACAATTGAAATTGAACCTGGTAAAACACTAAATATAAATCCTGATTTGACTGATGATGAAAAACAGAGATTAATAAAGTTACTCCAAGCAAATAAAGAGGCATTTGCATGGGACTACACAGACATGAAAGGGATCTCCCCTGAATTATGTACTCACCGTATTTATATTAAGGAGGGATCTCGGCCAGTCTGTCAACCCCAGCGAAGAATGAACCCTAACCTTAGAGAAATTGTGAAGGAGGAACTCCAAAAACTTTTAAATGCAGGATTTATATATCCAATATCTGATAGTGAGTGGGTTTCCCCACTCGTAATTGTACCAAAGAAGAATGGGAAATGGCGAGTATGTGTAGACTATAGATCATTAAATAAAGCAACCCAGAAAGATCATTTCCCTTTACCTTTTATTGATCAAGTATTGGATAATTTAGTAGGTAAGAAATTCTTCTCATTCTTGGATGGGTTTAGTGGATACAACCAAATTAGGATTGCACCCCAAGACCAGGACAAAACCACATTTACTAGCCCATGGGGAACCTTTGCTTACAGAGTACTCCCATTTGGGCTATGCAACGCTCCAGCAACATTCCAAAGAGCGGTGATAGGAATCTTTTCTGATATGTTAAATGATTCATTAGAAATATTCATGGACGACTTTACCCCTTATGGAGTGACCTTTGAAGATGCTCTGCAAAACCTTGAAAGAGTACTGAAGCGGTGCATAGAAGCACACCTTGCTTTAAGCACTGAAAAGTGCCATATGATGATGAATCAGGGTATTGTATTAGGTCATTTCATTTCATTTTTAGGAATTCAAGTCGACCCAGCTAAGATTCAGGTGATTCAGAACCTTCCTATCCCCAAAACACAAACTGAGGTGAGAATTTTTTTAGGACATGCCGGATATTACAAAAGATTCATTAAGGATTTTTCTAAAATAGCTTCTCCTCTGTTTGTATTATTAATGAAAAATGCTGAATTCAAGTGGACTGATGACTGTGAGAATGCATTCAATAAACTTAAGCATCAGTTGTCCGCAGCTCCTATTTTGAGAGGACCTGATTGGGCATTACCCTTTCATATTTCCTCTAATGCCTCAGATACGGCAATTGGAGTTGTCCTGGGTCAGGAAGAAAACAATCTCCCCTATGCTATCTATTTCATCAACAAAAACATGACACCAGCTGAGCTAAATTATACAGTAACTGAGAAAGAATTTTTAGCAGTTATTTATGCTATTAATAAATTTCGGCATTATATTACTGGCTATACTACCTTTGTGCATACTGACCACTCGGCCATCAAGTATTTAATGAATAAATCAATTACAAATGCTCGAGTCACCAGGTTGTTATTACTATTACAGGAATTTGATATCACAATTGTAGATAGGCCAGGAAAAGAAAATGTAGTTGCTGATTTTCTTTCTCGTTTAAAAACTGATGAAAATGTTCCAGTAGATGATTCTTTTCCTGATGAGTATCTATTTGCAGTATCTGCTCACTCACCCTGGTATGCAGACATTGCCAATTATCTAGTTGCAGGAAAATTACCATCACACCTATCACACAGGGAAAGAAGGAAGATCATCCAGCAAAGTGCTAGGTACAGCTGGATAAGCGGGTGTCTGTTCCACACAGGAATAGATCAAGAAATCCGGAGGTGCGTTGGGGAAGACGAGATTTATGATATATTGAAAGCTTGTCATGATGGTCCTTGTGGAGGACATTTTGCAGATAAAAGAACAGCTCACAAGGTACTTAGAATGGGTTATTACTGGCCATCACTTTTTAAAGATGCTAGAAAATATGTGAAGGCTTGTGACAGCTGTCAAAGAATGGGCCAGCCCAACCATAGGGATGAAATGCCACTCAATCCCCAGGTAACTCTCGAACCCTTTGAGAAATGGGCATTAGATTTCGTAGGTCCCATTAATCCTCCATCTAATCAAAGAGTTTATATTTTAGTATGCACAGATTACATGACTAAATGGGTAGAGGCCAAAGCACTCATTAAAGCTAATGAAGAAGCAGTACTAACATTCTTATTTGAAGAAATCTTTGTTAGATTTGGACTACCCAGAGAATTAGTCATTGATGGAGGACCTCCTTTCAATTCTCATGGTTTCAAAGATACGCTCCAAAAATATCATATCAAGCATAAGATGACCACACCATACCACCCCCAAGCAAATGGGCAGGTGGAAAGCACCAACAAGGTCATAGAAGCTATCTTAACAAAAATGATAAAGGAGAATAGAAGGGACTGGTTTCAGCGCTTGCCCGAGGCTCTTTGGGCCTACAGAACCACTTGGAGAAACACAACAGGATTTTCACCCTATGAATTAGTTTTTGGAAAGAATGCTATTTTTCCTGTAGAGTTTGAAATTAAAACCTTAAGAACTGCCTTAGCTGTTAACCTTGATTTAACTGATGCACAGACAGCCAGGTTGCAGCAGTTGCAGGAATTGGATGAGAAAAGACTGGATGCCGTCCATCAAACAACTATGATACAGCAACAAAGAAGCAGATGGCATGACAGAACCATCAAGCAAAAGCAGTTCCAGAAAGGTAACTGGGCTTTACTTTATGATTCACGTTTCGAGAATTTTCAAGGGAAACTGAGAACAAGATGGTTAGGGCCGTACGAGGTGGATACTGTTTTCCCAAATGGAACAGTTAGACTTTTAACAATTGATGGAAGCAGAACACCACTGTTAGTGAATGGCTACCGACTTCGGTTATATCAGCGGCCGGTTTCCAAAGAGGACTTTAAAGCCACTTGCATGGCAATAAAATAGTATTCTTTTCCAGGGGAACTTGCTGTCCCTCAAAGCACTTGAGTTTCTATTATTTATGTAATTTTTAGGTTAGACATTCTTTTTTTTTTTTTTAGAAACTAATAAATCCTGCCAAGGATTGCGATATTACATTTCAGTATTTTGCAGGTGTTAGCATTGGGAAGTAGCTGAGAACAAAAAGTCTCAAAAGGAATTACTGTGTGGACTCCGAATTCCCGTTGCTGCAACACCATCCCTGTTGCTGCAACACCATTTCCCGTTGCCGCAACACTATCCCTGTTGCTGCAACACCATCTCCCTGTTGCTGCAACACCATTTTCCGTTGCTGCAACACCATTCCTATTGCTCCAACACCATTTCCCGTTGCTGCAACACCATCCCTGTTGCTGCAACACCACTTCCCGTTGCTGCAACACCATCCCTGTTGCTGCAACACTAGTTCCATTACTCCGGCACATTCCCCGTTTTCACAAACGTCTTTTTCCCAATCCCTGTTGCCCCAACGGTAATTTTCCGTTGCTGCAACACCAATCCCGGTGCCACGATATTGCTTCCCGATCACGAAATATCCTTCCCAGCAAAATTCCCTCACGAACAAATCCTGATAAAATATACCACCTCTCGTGATGATTACAGCACCTTACTATCACTTCCCGTCATTATCATTACAAATCACCCATATTCCCGTGCTTTCAGATCCGCGGTAATTATTATAATTTGACAGAAGACAAGAAAATACTTTTTGACGCAGCGATCAAAAAGGCAAAATACGAAGGTACGCACGTTTATGAATGAGCATTAAATAATAGATAATGCGGAAAAGTTGATAGCTCCATCAAATGATTGCATTCCCAATCATATCATTTACACGTAGGGGGGGGGGGTGGATTACCAAAGCAATTCTCATAATGACAAACCACGCCAACCACCGCCACCCTTAATTCTCCTGGTCGTATGTAAAAGCCACGGCATGTTACCATTTGCGATGTATACTCTGAGTTGAAATCGGTAGCTCGGCTCTGAATTCTGAAGATTCACCGAGACAACAGCCATGGGAGGAACCCTCATTACTCATGAACCTGGCACGACAGCAGTCCTGGAACTCTTTCCGGAAATTTACCAAATTTTCTTGCAAGCTGGATGGATAGAGTATTTCAGGAGATTTTCGGACTTTGACGAGCAGCAAGTCCTGGAATTCGCATGCAATTTGACAGAAGGATTCTCTGTCGTCCAATGAATTCAAGTTCCAGTCACGGAAGAAATCATAGCTGAAGTCACCGGACTACCAGCCAATGGCACATGGTGGTTCAGCAGAAAGCACCTGATTCTGAATGCACAGCAAGACTTTCTCCGACCAGGCGAGGAAGTAGAAACCAAGGGCAAAGGTGTAGCACTGCGGTCGTTACCTCAACCATGGCCAAAAGTCGCTGAATTCGTCAAGCAATATCTGACGTGCGAAGGTAGTTACCAGGTAATTTACCAGCACGACTTTGTCCTGTTAAATCACTTAAGAAATGGTCAATTATTGAACATGCCATATTATTTGCTGGGTTGTCTCAAAAATATGTCACGATATGCTATGAAAGCGAAGCATCCAGTTCTCTCCCTAAAACATCATCGCTTAGCCCAATTGCTGATTAACAGAGCCCTCGCTCTAAACAACCCTCCACCCCCCATTAATCCCCATCCGGAGGAAGGAATTCCACAGCCAGAGCATGAAGGTCCTCATCAAGAAGAGGAAACTCTTCGTCAAGCTGAGGACACACCTCAGCAAGACCAAGAGCTTCCTCAGCAAACGGACGACATGCCTGAACAAATCCCTTTGGAAAACCCTCAGCAAACAGAGCATATTCCCGAACAACCCCAGCAAACACCCCTGCACGTTACTGAGAATGAACAAGCAGCAGCGGAATTAACCACATCTCCCAAAAGAACCAATCCTTCCGCTCCCATACTCAGTATTTCTACTGATGATTCCGACGATAATATCCCAATTACTCAGCTTAAACGAAAAATGCAGCAGGAAAAGAAAACCCCAGCAAAAAGAAGAAGAACTAGGGTTTCAACCAAAGCACCTACTACCCCGACTACTGTCCCTACCTTAAAGGCTAGCAGGAAGAGAAAAACGCCTCAATTCCCTGCTTCTCTACCAAAACGAAAATCGGTAGTAGTTGAATCTCCTAATTCCTCCAGTTCACCACCCATCGCTTTAAGAACCCGCACTCCAGCCACTCCTCGAAACTCCTCTCCCTCACCCACAGAGGCTGAGATGCAGAGTGTTCATAGCTTCGTGACATCATATCTTAAGACAGCTGATACACAAGAACCAGCTGCCGACACCCAGAGTGATAGTGACCAAGTGGCTGCAACACAAGAAACAACCACTACCCCAGGTGTTACGCAAGAACCACCTGTGGGGAATACTGATCAAATTGACGAAGCACAACCTCTGCCTCCACTGGAATCTACTGTCCCACAGGATCAGCCTACCATACCTGCCCTACAGGAAGAAATTGAGTTTCTGAAATCTCAGATTCAGGACTATCAGGAAGAGATAATAAGGGTCAGGGAAGCATATCAGAAAGAATTCAGCCTGCATGTTTTAGCAAGAGTAGCGTCTGCAGCAGAGAAAAGTAAAGATAACGAATATATGTGTACAAATTGTGGTGAAATATATACTCAGGCAGGATATAAGGTAGTACAAGAACCAATGAAGGAAGCCTCCGCTGCTGTAGATGAAACAAAGGAGCCTGCTGATGCAGAAATAGAAATCCCACAATCCTCTGCTGAGATAGAAAAACCTGTTGACACACAAGAACCAACAGGTTCTTTAGAAGAAATGCAGGCAGAAAAACCTGTTGACACACAAGAACCAACAGGTCCTTTAGAAGAAGTGCAGACAGACAGACCTGTTGCTACACAAGAACCAACAGGATCTTCAGAAGAAGTGCAGACAGACAGACCTGTTGTTACACAAGAACCAACAGGATCTTCACAAGAAGTGCAAACAGACAGACCTGTTGCTACACAAGAACCAACAGGATCTTCAGAAGAAGTGCAGACAGAGAGACCTGTTGCTACACAAGAACCAACAGGCTCTCCAGAGAAGATGCAGGACCAAGATCAAGGACTTACTGACACACAAGAACCAGTAAGTTCACCTGAAACTGCACAAGATCAAGGACTTACTGACACACAAGAACCAGTAAGTTCACCTGAAACTGCACAAGATCAAGGACTTACTGACACACAAGAACCAGTAAGTTCACCTGAAACTGCACAAGACCAAGAGCTTACTGACACACAAGAACCAGTAAGTTCTTCAGAGACTGCACAGGAACAAACAGAGGAGCTTGCTGACACTATGCAGGAAGAAAAGAAAGAGGAGAACAAGGATTCACCCCGGCCTACCCAATCTGCTATGGAAGAAGAAGCTACACAAGAACCAGGAAATGAAGAAGGAAACACTGAAAGTGTTATGGAACGAGAAGAAGACATAGAAGAAAATGAGGAAAAAGGTACAGACTCACCCCGGCTTACCCAGAGTATTATGGAGGAAGAAGAAATAGTTTCAGGAGAAAATGAAGAAAAACTGGACTCACCTAGCCCTATTCAAGTTGCCAAGGAGCTAGAAGAAGAAGAAAAAGATACAGACTCATCACGGCCTACCCAGATTATTATGGAGGAAGAACAAATAGTTTCAGAAGGGAATAAAGAAGAATTGAATTCGTCCAGCCTCAGTCAAACTGCCAAGGAGCAAGGAGAAGTCGAAGAAAAAGGGACAGATTCACCCTGGCCCACCAAAATCACCTTGGAGCAAAATGAATTAGTACAACAGGAGGAAGAGACTCTAGTCAGAGATGAAGAGAGAGATGCTGGATCATCCCAGCCCACTCCAACAGAGCAGATGATCCTGGTTGATGCCTGTATACAAACAGAGCTCCCCACTGTTAGTGATGCATGTACAGAAACAGAGAGTTTTCAGGAATTAAAAGGTAAGTGGTGGAGAGAATATCAGCAGTCTCAAGGCAAAGCATTCGAACAACAAAAGGGGACCTGGTTTGATCATGCTTATAAGAACTGGGAAGCACTGGAACAGTGTAGGGCCCAGTATAAAGAAATCAAGGAACTGAAAGACAGAATGTCCCAGATGTTTGAGTTATGTCAAAGAATGCTTGCCACAAGGAAACCCTCTTCTAACTATGCTACATTTTTTAGGGAAAGACTTGCATTTATACAGCTGAAGGCTGTCAAAGAGGGGAGGCCTCATCAAGTGGTCACAGCAGAGCAGTTTATGCAGACCTTTGCAGAGGCATCCAAAAACGATCAAAACCTGCTATGTGAACTATACCTCCATAATGAGGCCGTGTCTGAAGAAAGGAACATGAATATGATACCTGTAGTTGGTGACATACAGCTGAGAGCCTTCATCTCCTTTTTGGCTAATCAACTTACCTGGCAGAATGCCTTTGTCTCAGCTCACCATAACGAACAGAATTGTCTTCTGTGGATTCGAGCTAAACCACAGAACGCTGCCACTTTCATTGCACAACACCTAAAAATGGTAAGCGACCCTGATATGAAGGATCATGTCATGAAACTGCAAACAGAGGTCCTAACAGACTGCCAGCGTTATGTAAAGACCAAAGCATCCTTGGTTGTTAAAGCAAATAAACTGTTTTGGGAAAACTGCCCCGCAGAGAGGCAGGAATATCACCCGTATAACCCATCAAATCTGCAGGTAGCACTTTCAAGGGTACCTCAGTATGTTGAATGCATGCAACATTGTGCTGAAAATTGGATGGGTTATAAATTTAAATTTCCACTTTTATGGTTGTCTGGTGATCAGTATAAGGGCCAGTTTGGACTATCTAACATGGAAGAAGCGGCAGCATGGAAGCATATACAAACTGTTTGTGGTTTCAGGAAGAAGTTTGATGCTACTCCCTACAGCTATTGTCTTAGTAATCTGCATTGTTCGTCCCAGTTCTCCGACTCAGACTCAGAGTAGCCATTGCATGGGGACATGCAATCTCTTCAGTTGGGGGGGATGTTGGGACTCAGAATTGACCTATTTTTGACCTTATCTTTTTGCCGTATTATTATCCTTTTGCAGTCATAGGTTGAAAGCTTTTATTTTATAATGACATAATTACCCCAAGGTACGAAGTAACCTCCAGCATATCTATGTTTAATTGTTCATTGCATATTCGTGAATATCTTTATATTTATCCTTGGAAACGCTGACTAAACTGTCAAGTAATTGCCTTAAGCTTGCAGGAATTATAATGTATAGTTGTTGTAACACCAGAAACAGCAACTACGCAGTTGCTGCAACACCAGAAGTAGCAACTCCATAGTTGCTACAGTCAGCAACAGCAATCACCTAAAGCAAGCTATTTTGTAACAGCCGCGAATAACAGATGGCAACTATTTAAAGAACCCTGACGCGGCATAATCAAGCGGAGGTCTAAAGCAAGAATAACACAGTCATCATGGCCTAAATCAGGAACAGCATGGGGAAACGGCAAAGGAATGTGAAGATCCTGAGAAGACGGTCAAAGTCAGTTACCAGCTGTGTAACAGCCAGAACCCAAGAAAGAACATACTATCATACTATTGTAACAACGTTCTGAAATTCTTATTTTTGATAGAATGGGTTAACTGAATGGGCTGTAATACTTTATTGTAATAGATGTCTCCTCTATAAAGAGGAGACATCTACATGAAAAGGGGATTAGTCAGTGTCTATGGTCAGTCTGTAAGAAGAGATCTTGAGAACATCAGCAAGTCTGAACTTTATTGTATTCAAATCTTTTTGGCAGATGAATATAAAACTGTTTTGAGCACTTAATCCAGTCTTCGTGTTCCTGGGGAATCTTGTGAGAGGGACTGGGCCCACCTTCCTCACAAGATTCACCCATTTACTTTCTTGTCAAGTGTGTAAGTGTGCAATAGTTTCTTTCTGGTACTCTGTTTGGATTTTATAGCATTACCTCTAGTATTTTCTGTTTTGCTAGTACTCTGTTTCATTAATCACTTGAGTTTGTTTCTCACCGATGAATGAGAGTGCAATGTGCATTAGTAATCTGATTACAGGGGCAGGTGCTGAACGTCCCCACCTGGAGGATAGGGTCCTGATCCTCTGCCAACATAGCATCCATCACTTTGCTTTCCAGATTTGTAGTTTTAATTAATTGCTTTTATTTTAACAAGTACTGTAATGACATAGCGTAAGAATTACATATACTACAGCTTTTCAATGCTTTTAGAATTTAAGTACATACAGTACGCAGTATCCTTTGGAATAAAAAGACTTTCCCTGGTTGACAATTAATGTGGTACTTGAATGTTTAATTCATAAACAATTCAACTAGCCAACAATACTATCATCCACACAAATCACTAGCCATTGCATTACTTGCAGACCCATGGTAAGTTACAACAAACATGACATTATAGGTGGATGGGGTTCTTATAGTAGATTCGTTTAGTGATAAAGTGCAATAGGGGAAACACAAACAAGTTTTTTGGCACTATTTCAAGGCCACTTGCATCAAAAATCACATATTTTGGAACTATGATGCACATGGAACCTTTCACCCATGATGCATATAGAGAGGCATATACAGAGGATGAGGACTTTAGAGAGGTGTATCAAAAACTAAAGTGCTAGATTCATGTGGATGATAGTGACAACAAAATTGACTATCATCCCTTGAATGGGTTACTCTATAGGGTAGACAAGCTATGTGTTCCTAAAGGTGAGCAATTGTAACTAATTAGAGTGGTTCACACCTCCAACTTTATAGGGAATTTTGGTGTTTGGAATATAGTTGTTAATTTATAGAGGTATGTTTATTGACCCAAGATGTATACATTGTTGTACCAGCAAGCTTCGTAATAGGAAATAAGGTATATATCTCCCTTACGTATACCCACATGTCCTTGGGAAAATATTTCCATGGATCTTGTGGGAGGTTTGCCAACTACTAGGAAGGGACATGACTACCTACTTGTGTTAGTTAACAGGTTCTACAAGATGTGCATTCTCATGCCCTATAAAAATATCATCATGGGTCAAGAATCAACAAAGTTGTTATTTAAACAAGTCTAGGTACCTTTTGTGATACCAAGGAGGATTATTTTAGATCAGGATGACTAGATTTGTCAATGCATTTTGGACTACATTGTGGGACAAGATGGACACAAAATTGAAGAGTTCTACAACCTTCCACCTATAAACATATGGGAAAATAGAAGTAGTCAATAATAATTTGGTACATCTTTTAAGGGTTTATAACCTGAAGCATTTGAAGCCTTGGGATGAAAATATGGTATATATACAACTCTCCTAATAGTCCACAATCAAACTAGTAAGTCACCATTTGAGACTTGTTTTAGATATTTGAGATATTCATCTTTGGATGTAGTATATGGAGAGTAAGAAGGAGTGAGAGAGGATCTCACATGGGATGCTTTAAGAGAAGAAAACATTGTTGAGAAGATCAAGCAAATCCATTTACAAGTATAGGAGAAGTTGAATAATTCATAGAAGAAATACAATTCTAGGCATGATCAAAAAAAGGTATGGAGGTCAATTAGAGTGGGAGATAGAGTATAGTTAAGTCGAAACAAGGAGAGGCTACAAGGTATTTGTAAGAAAATCAAGGCTTTGTGATATGGTCCTTTCAAGACACTAGAAAAAGTGGGAGATATAGACTCAGTCTACCTACATACATGTGTGTATACTTAGTGGTGAATGTGGATGATCTCAAACTCTATGAGCCTTCCATGTTGGATTAGAAGTAGAAGTAGTTCCTACCTTTCATAGAGGATTTTGCACCAAATGCTTAGGTTAGGTTGAGAAAGGAAATAATTTTGTAGAAGAGGTTTAGAAATACATGTCAAAGGAAACAATACTTTTAACAAATTGGGTTGAAAGGAAAGACTCTAGCAAAGGTTAAATGGTACTCCAAGGAGCAGGTAGAGGAATCCTCACCTCATGTAGTAAAAATGTTGTGGACCAAAAGCATCCCAAAATGGGGAGGTACGATCTAGATTGGATCATTGCATAATTTGTCATCCATATCAATGTTTTCAGAGTGGAAAAATTAAAGCAATCATATTATAAGAGAACTTTTATCGTTGAGACCCACTTAGAAAATTAGGGTCTGAAACCTTCAAGGCCTAGTTTGAGGCCTTAAATAATTTTTTTGGGGGTTAAAACTTTTCCTGTTTAAGCATTGGGCCAATGATGTTATTATACATTGGTAAATTTCCAAATATCCAAGAAAGATGTCAAGTGGAGTTTGTATGAAAAATTTATGCCTTCTTGAAGTTGACCTATTATGTTTTACCACCATAATTTGATAGGATGTGACACCGACCCATGTTAATCATAAAATTGGGGCTAGTCATGTGAATACTTTGAAGAAGAATCTAGAAGGCTCAAATTTGTCTCTCATTTAGAGTTGACGGAGTCAAATGTATCCCTTAGTTGGCTATTGGGTTATGTTATAACCAAGCCAATAGGAGGAAAATGGGTTCCTTTCTTCCAAGTGCATTATGTTCTAGAGTAGAGTAGCTAAGAGTGCATATAAAGAGAAAAAAAATAAAGGGAGTTTGTTAAATCCAAGATAATACTAAGAGGGGGGGTGAATCATTATTATACAATTTTTAAAAATATATAAGATATTTAAGATGTTACTAATAAACCAATCACCAACATCATAAATCAAACAATACACACATAAATCATAAGAGAGATATTTACATGGAAATCCATATGGGAGAAAACCACAAAACTTATGTATGCATATTGTTGTAGGAACCAACCTACTATTACATTCAATTTACTGGCACCAACAAAAAAGGAACATCTTCCCCTTGAGATTTACAAGAACCAACTTGAAGGAAACTAAATCCCATGAGATTTGCATGAAGAATCTATAATCAACTCAGATTACACCTGTGAATAAAACATCAAATGATAAAAAATATAGGAGGCCTTCTACACTAAGATCGCACAAAAAAATTGCAAATAATCAAATATCGATCATGACACATGCAAATCACTTTTTTAATTATGCATAACCTTAGATAGATCAAATTAATTGGTAACTATAATCTTCATAAAAACATTTCGAAACACTATAATTATAATGATTAAATGAAGGACTGAAAACAAAATTCATATTCCATCCAAACTTGCAGAAAACAATGATAAAGACAAATGAGTATAATTTTTAATACTCTGCTGAAATCATTCATACAAAGCTTTTGAGAATAGTCCCCAAGTTCACACTACTCCCTTAAAAAAATATTGATCTATCAATAGCTGGTGGAGCCTCTATTCTTATTCCTCAAAAAAACAATGTTTAATAAAGAAATCATAATGCAAAAAGGATATCAATCCTCTTCTGCTTTACCCAGACTCCTCCCCCTCCCAAAAAAAATCAGTCTTTGCTTTTTATAATACATTAACAAAACTTTTCCCTACCTGCAAATACTAGACAGATCTTGAGAAAATCATATCTCCCTTAGAAAATCTAATCCACTGCACAAAAAAAAAACGCATCCCCGGAATCCATAAATTGATTTCATCTTCCCTTTCCAAAATCAGAATGCATTCCCACTATTAACAAATTTATATATTAAGGATTTGGTTTGAGAGACTAAAATCTCTCTTATTATTCCATCGCTCCAATACTATAAGGCTACAGATCCAAGTTACGATCTTCTATAACAAGCCTTGTCAAGAAAATGATCCAAAATTATCATTAAAATCCAAACAGACATATTTGTAAAACAAATTGGATTCAATAAAAGAGTGACTACTTAAATTTAAACATAAATAAATTGAATTCTTATAATCACAGCTTCAAATATTCCTATCATGTGATTCGATTTTCTTCAACTGCATTGAAATGAAACCCTGTGCACCTTCAGGGTTGATGAATGGGTTATTTTCCATGTTGGATTTCACGTGGAGATGATGTAGATTTTAGCTAGTCAAAAAAATAAAATTGTTGCTCTAATTTTACCTTTGTTTAACCGTTGCATAGTTTTCCTTATGGCTTTTATTTATGGTAAAAATTGTTCTCCACAGAGCAACTTGTTATTGCAGTGGATTAGTGCCACGTGAATATTTCAATTTCATATTCGGCGAATAAGATTTTGTCGATGATTTAAATAACAATCTAATAAAAAATTGAACTTGTGATTATGGTGATATGGAAGTGATGTTTGGAGTGATCATCTCAACGATCTCAATAATATAACTATAACTACTTCTCCTACAACAGTGAGATAGCAATATAAGGATTCTGGAGATCGTTTCCAAGTATTTTGCTTCAGTGAGATCGAAACGTTATTTAGTTTATTTGATAAAATCCATAAATTCCAAAATGAAACAAAATAAATCACCTATCAGTTAGTTTGTTTAGAATTCGTTATGATGCTTGACTCGTGGAGTCATTTAATCATGGTGCTCGAATTTAGATCCTTCATGTTTTACATACTATCCCTATGGACGTGGTGCACATTAAGGAAAATTGGTTGCAATGAGTGTACACCTAGGAAGATTGGTGGCATGAAAAGACAAATGAAGGATTTGGTGCAACCTCCACACTTGTTAAACAATAAGGATATGGTGGAGTGATTTATCAAAGTGTTGGCTTTGTGGGTTATATGGAGTCGCAGAAAGTTGAATATATGGTGGAGTGATTGATCAAAGTGGCTTGGTGGGTTACATGGAGCCGCAAAAGTTGAATATATCAATCAATGACATGACATGGAGTGTTAGTTTTAGTGGTTGGTTCAATTGGACTTTCATTCATGACTATTAATTTTTAGGGCTAGATTGTTTTCTGCTACAAATAATTGTATTTATAAATTTTTTTAGCAATTTCACATTACATTCACCCCATAATATCATATAATCATTAGCAATTATGTAGAGAGAAAAACAACATCAACAAAGAAAATCAAAAGAAAAACATACACAATAGAGAATATTTAGGTCAGAGAAAAGGGAAAACCCCCATAAGGGGGAAAACCCAAACAAATTCTTCTTCTATGAGTTTTTCATCAAAAGTTTAGTTGAGATACAATGTATGATAAATATGAGACACATATTTCAACATCTAATGCATGAGGCCTCCTAGGCCAAACCTAGCAGCAAACAAGTATATCATAGACACAAGAGTATTGTAGTCATATTGTTATCACTGTCATCTAGATTAGAGTTGTCACTGTCATATCAAGGTCATTGTTATGCAATAAGGTTATTGTCATATTCATACATCAAAATCATTGTTATAGTCTCCAAGTCACTATCACATAGATTGCAATCATGCCTCGATCACATGGATTGTTGCCTTACTCTCAACATTGTCATTATGTCACTATTCATACTATTAGGTCACTTTCATGTCCACTATCATATTAAGTCACTCTACCAAGAGCATTGTTGAGAGATTAAGGGCACATATCTAAGGCATTATCACATATATTAAGGTACTTCCATATACATATGTATCAAGGTCACTGTCATATATAGGGCTACTGCCTAATCAAAGATCAATAGTATACAAGGTGATTGCCATATAAGGTTACTAACATATCAACATTCACTGCCATGTCATATCAAAATTCACTCTTCCATATATTATCCACATCAAAAGGTCATTTTCATACCTCCATGTTAGAGATGTGTACCATACAATGAGTCACATGATATGGCATGCCATATGATGTGTGCCATAGCAAATGTAAGCCAAGTAATTAATAATATGAGCAATAAATAATATAGATCCAAGCCATTGGTGCGACCCACAGTGTATGTGAGCTACGGGTGTGGGTGTGAACCACAGGATTAACAATACGATCCACAAGCCACTGTAATGAGTCATTTGAATATAATGTATAGAGTATAGTGTTTTCACTATAGAGTATAGTGATGCCACCACAGAGTATAGTGATACCATTGTAGAGATATAAACAAGCCACATATTTTAAATCTAGCCATTGTGATATGTGAGAGCCATAGAACATAATGCGAACCATATGGAAGACTAATTCAAGCCACAAGACATATATAAGAGCCACTGAAATATTTATATGAGCCATAGAGGCATATGCCAAGCATAGTGAGCCACTGTGGAATGCACACCTCAGGTAAATATGAGCCACTATGATTTAATATAGGCCTTGTAGAAAATGAAAACCATAGAAGAACATATGTTAGCCTTTGTAATTTAATATGAGCCAAATAATATGGAATAAAAATCACTGTAATGTATATGGGACATAGTAATGAGATACGAGCCACAAAATAGGTAATACGAGCCTCTATAATGAGAATAACATTCCATAGAGAAATTGATTTGAGCCATTGATATAATTCAAACCTTAAAGAATAAGAATGAGCCTAAAAATATATATGAACCACTGTAATGTGAGCTTCTGAGAAGATAATTCGAGCCATCACAGAAGAATACGAGCCTCAGAACTCTGAGATGATGTTTGCCTAATTGAGGAAGATTGACGTTAATTTATAGTTATTCCAATGTGCAAAAGAACATGTCCCTTCTGTGAATTGACTTGTTCTATTTGGTGACCAAATTTGAAAATTCTAATTCAATATTTCCCTCCTTGAATTGGAGCAAACTTTAACACAATAAATCTTTCCTTTGCCCAATTTAAATTACTTTTCTTATGAGAATACGACTTGATGAATACCTTATTAATTCACATAAATTAACAATAATATTTGTTTACCCAATCAAGTGCAAGAAGGGGATTCAATGTGGGAATTGGGTTCCTATGGGAAATTTGTCCCATAGTTGCCCCAATTTTCAAGACTCCCTCTCCGCTAGAGAGGAATTTCCATTTGCATCAGCAGTCTCATCTCAGATGTATACTCATTGCTACCTCATGTCTGGTCTCATCTTGTCTCATCTCAACTTCTCATAGAAGAAAAATAATCCACAACTGATGGTAGGGTAGATCAATTAGATCCTTTGAACCCTACTAGTCTCCAAGTCAAGTTTATGACCTTCATCTCAGTTTAACAATGATGCCTTGATCTAAAGAAGAAGAATCATCACATGGGATATTAATTTTCCTCCATATATCTAATGACAATAGGCGAGATACCACTTACCATGAAAGGTAAGGATCACAACCATCTTATTGTTTTTTTATCTACCTACCTTGATCCTTAATAATCAAGTTGTAGAACACCTACATCCTCTACCTTAGGGGATATACCCAACTGACTAGTGGTAAGTATCACACACACCCAAGTATCCTCAGCCATTAGCCAGATGGGTGGCAATCCCAACAAGCCCAACTTGTGGGTAGGATGCATACTAGGGTATACTTTATCAAGTCCTAGACTTGGTAGTAGGGGGAGATACCCAACTTGCCACAAGTGAAAATGATCACACACACCCTACTCTGACAATAGGGGAGATACCAAACCTACCACAAAAGGTAGGGATCACACACACCTAATGTACAAAGTTCCCTTAACCCCAAGGGATCTCCATCTCCATTCCTCTCCCTAGGAGATCAAATGGGGGGGAAGAGCATAACTCAGTGTTCTCGATCAGCCATGACCACTTCTTAGAAGGGTCACATCCATCAATCCAAACTACTGTCTTACGACCAAGACATTCCCTTTCAGAAAAGGATTGGTGAGAATGTCAGCAACTAGCTCATCTGTTAAAGCCTCAAAGCTTCAATACCACAAAAAATCACTATCGCAGCCTCGCTACTTCCTCTGTGTTGGAGCATCATTGCTCCCTCTATGTTGGAGCCTCATTGTTCCCTATGTGCATCATATCCTGGATATGGTGATATCTAATATCAATATGATTGGATAAGTCATGAAACATGGGATTCTTTGAAATTTGGATCCCACTCTTAATATCACAGTGTATCACATTTATGCCCAAAACAACTCTTTAATGAGATTTCTCAATCACACTACCTCACAGCTAGCCATGTTAGCAACAATTTTCTTTGCCTCGGCCATACTCAAATCAACAAACTTGTGTTTTCATCTCATCTAGGAAATCATGGCAGACCCTAAGCTATATCAACACCTAGATATGATTTTCTTGTCAACATTTCTTGTCTGAGTCAACATTGGTTTATCCATCAAGTTTCTAATAGTGTGTCTCAGTCCATGATTAATAGTTTCATGTAGATATCTAAAAACATGTTTAGTAGTAACCCAATATACATATCTAGGCTCTATCTGGATCATGCTATAAAGCAAGAATTCATATGATTGTCAGCTCATCATGTGATCCATCATAGTTGAATCTGAAGAGGAGTCTCTCTCAACTACTTAAGTGTAAATAATCATGCCAAATCTTTGTTAATATACTTCTCTTGACAAGGAAGTCCTCATAATCTCAATGATACACTTCTTCATAAGTGGATTTATGAGTCATAGAGGTCAAATCCCTCTAAAACTAATGAGATTATCTAAACCTGTCAGAAAAATTGTTAACATATATAAAACCAAACATTAAGGACATACCTTCAACCTTGAAGAGAGGTTGAGGTCTACATTAGGTGTCCATCAATCCAAGCATGCCAAGTTTAGGGGACTTGGTTGAGTCTATATCGGACTTACATCAATATGAAATCATGATTCTCCTCTTATGTGCCTCAAAGCCTTGAGGTGGCTCTAAGTACACTACATCATGAGGGAAACCAATTTTCACATACATCTGATAATAGTGCATTTCGCAATATGTGATAAGATCTTATCGCGTCCTCATTAGAGAAATTTTGAGGTCAACAAATGGGCCTCAAAACAAAAATGTACAACCAAAATCAAATTTATAAGAACCAATATGATTCAAGAAGATTATGTTAACCATGGGCGATGATTCACCATTTTTGGAGTAAAAAAGTAAAAAGGTTAAAAAAAAACTACTTTTTCAACTCGCATTTTCTCCTTATCTGCCTATGGTTTAACTCAGATTTTGAGGGGGATCACTCATTGGAAGTGGAATTTAATTCCTCATCCAAGGAATACCCATATTGCATACTTTTCATGGACCCTACTACACGAAAAATGAGAAATACATGAAAAAATGTGATTGCAATCACATTTTTTCACGTATTTCTCATTATTTGTGTAGCAAGGTCCATTAAAAGTATGCAAGATGGGTACTCCTTGGATGAGGAATTAAATTATGCATCTAACAAGAGCTCTTTCTCGAAATTTGAGTAGAACTGTAGGGAGATAAGTTGAAAATATGAGTTTTTTCTTTTTTTCCCTCTAAAATTTGATGATGTAATCTAATATTAATTTGTTATTTCCACTATTATTTTATAATATTCCTTGGGAGGACCATTTTGGACCTCAAAATTTCTCTAACGCTACCTCTGAGAGTATCTTTGTTATCATCGTTGAGCTTAATATCACAGAAGCATCTGACACTACTGCATCTTGGCATATATAAAGATCCTTCCATGAAGGACATATTGTTCTCATCATTGTAACAGATGGTTGCATTCAACTTGATAGCCTAGTCCCTTTGAATAGGAAACCTATTCAATTATAGACATAAAACTGGGAGACTCCAATCCTTCCTCTGAGTTCTGGGCTCTTGTCCATTGCCACTTTAATCAAAGGATGGATCTAATTCCCCTCAATCTTAATATTAAAAACTTGGTCCTTACATCCATCTAATGTACCTGTTGACCCGAGAACAAGAGCAAAAGTAATAATAAAAAAGTAAATAAACATAATGAAAGTGTACTTGATGATAAATCAAGATTGTCTTTTTTCTCTAGATATGAGAGTGGCTCCTTCTTTTTCCTACACCAACTCCTTTTTCCTACATTACTCTTCCTGCACTACTCTACATCTTGATGATCCTCAAGAAGGATCTACTTTCCTTAATCACATCCTCATCCAAGAAGTTAGAAGCATTCAAATACTCATGCGGGAAGAATAAACAATAGTCTAAATGATAAATCTAAACAAGATCAGTGTCACAAAGAAATAACATAATCTTTTTAAAGTACTTATCTTTAATGAGGATTGTAGGGAGATATAAACTCCCTCTTGATCCTAGACCACAGACAATCAACCACATTTTGATGTCATCTTCAAAAGAAGAAATGTTTCCTCTTGAACACTACTTCTTTCATCAACAACCAAACCCAACTTATCGATGTACAAGATGATCACTCGATCTGTATCATATAATCTCTTATTGGGTAGGAGATAAGCCCATCTAGGGTTTCTCAAAATCTATTACAAGAAATTGAATAACCGAATGGATTTTTACAGATCATATCATATCATGAACAATTTTGAATCATACCAAGCATTTTCCACAACAAGGCCACTCATAGGGTTTCTCACAAACCCTAGCTTCTATTTGCAAAAAGAAAAAGGCTTTCTAGGGTTTCCTTCAAAACCTAACATTATTTTAGGTCTCTGCCATATTCATCCATTTCACTCTACTTTAATCACGAACTTCATCATAGGTGTCTTCACGGGGGTGATCTCAATGATTTTTCTTCAGCCTAGCTCTGATAACATGTTAACTTTTAGGGTTAGATTGTTCTCTACTGTGAATAATTGCATTTATAAACCTTTTCAACAATTTCACATCTGAGAACATCATGTCGTCATTATCTATTATGTAGAGAGAAAAATGACATCAACAATGTAGCAAAATAGTAAAGAACATCATAAGAAAAACATACACAATAGAGACACTAGGATTTAGGTTAGAGACCAAGTGAAAATCCCACAAGGGGGGAAACCCAACAAGATTCCCCTTCTATTAAATTTGCATCAATGTTTTAGCTAAGATACAATGTATAATAAATATGTGACACGTCTTTCAACATCTAATACATGAGGTTTCCTAGGCCAAACCTAGCAGTAGACAAGTATATCACAGACACAAGATTATTGTAATCATATTCTTATCACTTTCATCTAGATTATAGTTGTCACTATTATATCAAGGTCATTGTTATGCAACAAGGTTACTGTCATAGTCATACATCAAAACCATTGTCATAGCCTCCAAGTCATTGTCACATAGATGATAGTCATGCCTCTGTCACACAGATCATTGTCTTACTGTCAACATGGTCACTGTGTTGTCATTCATACTACTAGGTCACTATTATGTTCATTTTCATATAAGTCACTATGCCAAGAGAATTTTTGAGAAGATCAAGGGCACATATCAAAGGCACTGTCATATATATTAAGGTCATTTCCATATACATATATACGGTTACTTCCTAATCAAAGATCAATACTATACAAGGTTACTTCCATATCAAAGTTCATTGCCATGTCATATCGAAAGTCACTCTGCCATATATTATCCATATCAAAATGTGATTGTCATGCCTCCATGTTACAGATGTGTGCCATATGATAAGTCACTTGATGTGACATGCCATACCATGTGGTGAGCCCCAGTATTGTAGCAATAATGCTACAACTCCTGGAACTCCCTTCTTTAATTTTATCAACCCGGTAGTTCGTAACAAACTTGGAAGCGACGGTGTTGTATGCACAAGTACTAGCTCTTGCCGCAGCTGTCACTTGGTCAGCTAGCACAAGTCCACTAGGAGCTTAAGCCAACTTCTATGAGCTCTTAGAAGAAGCTTTTTAATTGATGGATGAAAGCTAACTCGAAGGAAGCTAATCTATTTGCGAAAATAGATTGAAAAACTAAAGGAAAACGCAAACCCTATCAAAACTTAATTCTACCAGCTAGTCCTACTGACGCAAAGGAGAGAATGAAAACTACTGGAAGAGATGCCATTACTTCTATGAAGGTAAAATACATGTTTCTAGACTACCTCTATCTGAAGAAAACATCTTTTTGTATTTTTGAATAAGTCATTAGAATCATCATGCATGTGCTTTTTAACTGGCTTTTTACTGTGCAAGGGTGGATCAAGGAGGAGAAATGCTTGGAAAAGGTTGGGAAGGTTCAGAGAGGGTCTAAGGAGTCCCTAACACCCTTCTAGAGAGTTTCATAGAGTTTGTCTATCAAGAAACCTCATTCATGAGCTTCTACAGGAAATCTGCAGGGGTTCTACAGGATGTTCTGTAATTCTTCTACAGGATGTTCAGAAATGGGGTTTTGAAGCATGGATGGAGGGAAAAAGGTGGAGGAATGAGTATGGAGGTGAGAATAGGGGTGTAGGGGAGTTCAAGACTTGGAGGATGGAATTGAGGAGTGGCGCATATGGTAAGATTTGTTCAAGGAGGGATGAAACGATGTTGCACAAGGAGATGAGAATCATGGCAAAGTAAGCGAATGAGGCAAATGCAAGGTAAGGGTTCTAAGTGAAGGATGAAATAGGTAGGTTGGATGGAGTATGTGCAGGTAAGGACGGGTAATAGGTACTCCGCAAGTGGTTTTTCAAACTGAACAAACAAACACTTATAAAACCTATGACCTAGTTACTTTACTCTATTCTGACCTAAGTAACAACAAAAGGAAATGAATAGCAGTTTATTCGAAATGAAATGCGTGAACTAACTTATGCCACTAAGAAATCATCAACTGAAGCATTTAAACACTACTAATATCAGCATCTACAAAAGAGGATTCCAACACTAAGAATTGCATGGCAAAGCAAAACAACGTTTTTGTTGGCAGCAAAGTCACATTGGTCCCAGCTCATGATTCCACTGAGGGGGAGGTGAGATCCAAGGTGTTTGGTAGCCTTTTTCTGAAGATCTTCCCTATGATTAACCTATCAAGCAAATCTGAACATGAAAAACCCTTTTAATCATTAAAAGCATCCTAAACAACAACACAATATTTAAATCTAAATAGCAGATTTTATTCTAAGAATGCAGCAAAGACACATGAAAGTAAACAAAGGAGGTACTGGGCACTTGAGATGGGCCCAACCCCAAGAGCTACAGCCTCCTAAGAGAGATTTAGAGCTGGTGCAAAGCTGGATTCATCTTTATTGATCAAAAGAAATGTTACATTCCAAAAACTGTCCACAAGGAGAACTTGAAAATGTGTTGAAAGCAAAGCTAATCTACTGCCTAAAATCGAACTACAAAATGACTACAAAATGACTATAAAGTGACTAACTACTGGCTACAAAATGACTAACCACTAGCTAACCAAAATGAGGCCCTAATCCTTCTTATTTATACAAATTGAGGACCCCAACAGTCCTCCTAAACTTTAGGGACTCGGCTGCCCAAAACTTGTAGTTAACAGCAGTCCTACTTGACTTGCTTGGCTGCCCTTGTGTTAATTGATTTGGTGGCCCTTGAACTCCGAGCTGATGGTGGAGAATTCGAGGTAAGGGCCCATAAATGAAGGGGACACCTTCCTACAAATCCTCTCCCTTGTTCTCCCACGAATTTGGCTGCCAAGTGCTCTTTAAAACCTTCAAATTTGTCTCCAAATTGACCAAAAAGGCTACACAAAGCACCCATTAGACTTGTTGGCATAATGACTAACCCAATTCACTCTATTAGCATAAATATAATAAAAAAATGCAATAAACTAATGAGAATGGTGGATTAAGTCGAATTAGGAGGTTGAATGAGCCCAAATAATTATCCATTTTTGGGGCTCATCATCACCCCCCTACTGAAAGTGTTTCTCATCCTCTGAGAAACCAATTTATCTCCTCATCTTTGATGGCCGTGGTGGCCTCCCTGTCATGCCAAGCTTCTGAAGTGATGCCCTCTTCTCTGTCATGAAACCATGCTTTTCTCTTTGCTTCTTCCCACTGCCTGTGCTTCTTTTCCTAGAGAATTCTCAACTTCCTGTAGAACTGTCTCAGCATCCTGTAGAACTGTTTTTAAGTCCATTATCTGAATTCTTTCTCTTCCAATGAAGGTTTTTGGCTTCCTCATTCATAGGTGATGGACATCCTTGAAGGAGGCTCCTCCTTTTGTTTAGCTTTTGTATCCTCAATGACAATTTGCTTCTTTGACTGTGGTTTGGGGTCTGCTAGTTCTTATCTACATGCCCTTTCTCGCCTTAAAATATAGTGGAAGCTCCCTCTTTCACTTATCCTTCAGCTTGGGAGAGGTACTTAGGGCGGCCAGCACAGCTGCTGCCTCCCTAGCTAGGATTTCGGCCGATTTCTCCTTCTGCTTCCCTTTTTCAGGACTTCCTGTAGAAAGTCCTGTAGCTGATTTCTGTCTTCCTGTAGAAATTGTTTCAACTGTTTTGGTCTGCTTGGCTGGGGGTTCCTTCTCCTTGACCTATGCTGTGGTTGCCTTGGGTGTGTCCCTACTTGTTTGTACTTTTTCAGTCCTCTCTGCCCTGATTTGCAACCGTTTCTCCCTTGGCATTTGTGCCTTTATTCCACCCACAGCTTTGGCCTTGGTAGCTTGGCCTTTGTCTTGTTTCTCTTCTTGCTTTTCCTGTGGTGGCCTGTCCTGGGTCTTCTTACCCTTAATTTCCTTACCCTTAGTTAGCTTCTCTGCCTCAATATGCTCCTTTTCCTCACTACTGGATGAAGTGTAAGTTCACATGACAACCATGGATAATGTTGAATCATGAATCCCCCTGGCATGGTAAGAGTGCTCCCTTTTTCTTATTCTTTTTTTAGAAACAGAAATGTTGTTTATAGTTTCCCCCTGGACTCAAGGAAGAATTCCTTAGCTGTTTGATATCAATGAACAACAATCCCCTCGTTTCAAGACTTTTGCTGCCCAAATACTCGACTGTCAGAAGGGAATTAGGCTCCCACAGACAAAGTGTAGAGCTTAATTTTCATCCCCAGCATGCATACAACCACATAAATTTCACATTCTTCATGCACATGTTAGTCCTCACAGTGCTTTAACTTTTGTACAGGAGAAATTTGTTAATAGGAACCGTGGAGGGGAATGTGATGCAGAACCAACTGAAAAATTTCGTGTATCACACAGGAAAACTACCATTCTTGACCCACAGGCATATTTGTTTCATACTTTCTTATTCAAAATAGTTTTAATTCGCCACCTTTCAGATGTATCATGCATGGAAGAGTGTTTTTTCAAGCCTACCACTTTCGGGACTCCCAATTTGTTGAAGAAAAATCCAAGCTTTTCTGCTCTGGAAGGCTCTGTTGTACATTCTTGTAGAACGTCTTCCTGTAGAGTGCCCCTGCGCCTCTGAGCGAGCCTGATACGTGGGATAATTTCGAAAACAGGTAGAAACCAGTGGAGGATGACTAGTTCATCATTTTGTGGAAGCGGAGGATGCATACTTCAGTCAAGTGCAAATGGACAGCAGGTGGTGTGAGTTTCAGCCGAGCATTTTACATTGCGGCGTGATTCTTGGTGAGGGAGTGAAGTGGCCAGGTGTACGTGGCCACATGCAGACTGCAGTTCTATTTATTAACTGTATGTTTTCTTCTTGATCAGTTGCACTAGAGTTCAAATGGCTAACACTCCCTGTTTTTTTTTTTTTTTTTTTTAATTTCACGTGAGTTGTCTAACACATACGTTGCATGATTCCTGGCTGATTGATAGAGAATTGGAAAAGGAACTATCGGCTTAATATTGCTATATTCGTGGCTCAATTCCACCATTCCATTCATTCATGTAGTTTTTAAATTAGATTTGTGCAATAGAAGAATGAGTTTCAGTCACGTACCTGAAGTCAAATGGATGTTGTGAGGTGTTGTGGCTAGTCATTGCAGCATGCACTGGTTTCTTTGGTTGCATGAGGGATTGGCTAATGATTTTTGGTTGTTTTCCTTGTGAAGGTGTCCTCTGACTAGATCTAAGCTACATGCATTTGTTTCCACGTTCGAATCTGCACCTTCAAGCTGCTGTTGCTGAATTTTCACCGGACCAGAACTTGTTTTCGCCATTGCTCCCAAATGGTAAACCGGACCGATCTAAAATTTGTTGAGCATGTTCCTATCATCATGATGCACCTCCCATAGCAAAATCGTGATCAATGGATGCACAAATTTCGAGAAAAATAGAAAATGGCTGAAGATTTCAGAGATCAATTTCTCAAAAACCATGCATCGGAATCAGCTGAAACTGCTTGGGTAGGTTACTATCACCCATATGCATCTCCCCATGAAACAGGTTTTGAAACGGATGCACGGATATGGAGAAAATGCAAAAATGGCTGACGGTGATGGAGGCGGATTTCTTGGAAACCGTGCATCGGAATGGGTTGAAACTACTCGGGCATGTTGCCATCATCCCTATACAATTCCCTGTAAAACGGTTTTTCAAATGGATGCATGGTTTTCAAGTTAGGGCAAAAACAAATTCTGTTTTATGTATTTTTGCTTCAAGGCATTCTGCAGTTTTGTTGCATGGTAAGAAAAATGAACTTGGGCTGTTATGCAGGTATGGAGATGATGGAGAAGGAGTTTTAATATTTCAGGAGGACTTTTGAACCCTTGCAGAAGCTATTGTGTTCACCAAACCACCTTTGTGCAATCCATTTTTAGCTTCTTGTAATTTCTACAGGAACTTCCTGTAGAAAACACAGTTTTCATAAAAGAAGCACAATGAGGTGGAAAAAATGATGGAGAAGGGTGAGGGATGGAAACATGGATGCTTGCAGGCATAACCAATAGATTCCAAGCTTTAGATCCCCTTCCAAAATCGAATCTGGCTCGCTTGAAGGTTCTACAGGATGTTTCCTGTAGAAATATAGAACTTCCTCTAGAAGGCACAAAAATTTCTTTGTCTTTGTTTTGAGTGATCCTTCTAACCTGCGATGTCCTTCTTACACCTTGCAATTATTCAATGGAAATTAGCTTTATTTTTCTTTTATTTTTCTCTTTCTTTTTCTTTGAAAAACAACTAGGGCGCCTCATGGAGGTTTTCACCCTAATTGCCTGCCCCGGGCGCCTCCAAGGGAGGTTTTCACCCAGAGATCTTATTTTATTTTCTCTTTTTTCCCAACCCATTGACCGCCTCATGGAGTTTTTCAATCAATGAGCCAATCTAAGGCACCTCTGAGGAGGTTTTCACCTTAGATTTTTATTTTCTTCTTATTTTCATTTTTTTTTTGTTTTGTTTTTTTTTTTTTTTCTACCCTACCCTACTTGAAAAACAAAATCATTTTCAAGTGTAAGAATACTTCCAATGGAGCCATGTGCACATTGAGATGAGAGACAAGATGATGTGGAGGCTTGAAATGCATGCTTGGACAGCTATCCGGATTTCGGAGACCAAATGATCTAACTTTTAAGGGATCAAACATAGCTGAGGAAGAGAGTACCGCTGCAACTTAGTGACCGTCTGAAACCATATCTCAATATAGCTCTGATATCCTTGGTTCTTTTGCTGATATGGATCATGTTTCATGTCACCTTCTACCATGAATTTCTCATCTTCCTCTTTTTGCTGATCTTTCTCTTGAGTACATGGAGGATTTGATGGTAACCATGAGGGAACTCTCTTGATCTCTGATTCTGATCTCTTCTCTTCATCAAGTGCAACCCATGGTTCTTTGATCTCCTCTTTTGAATCTTCTTTTGCCGGATGTGGTCCTTCAATGCTTTCAAGATAATCTCTTTTTTGCAATGCTTTTCCTGAGCTATGGTGAAGATCATTAAGCTCAAGAGGAGTCATTTGGACATGTTGTGCCTCAGCTTTGCAATTAGGTTGAGCTATTCCAATGTGCGGGTTTGGAAATGGTGGTATGGGTAGTTGAGTGGGGGTGTATATTTGAGATGGATGTGGATGGGGTTGTGGTTGGGTAGGCATTTGGGGTTGCCTTGGTGGAGCAGGAAGCGATGGTTGTGGATGAGCAGGTGGTGGAGGAAAAGAAGCAGGAGGAGTGTTGTATTGGGGCCTCCACCCCTGATGAGGTGCATTCCACTGAGGCTGTGGCTGAGCATAAGAGTGAAATGAATGAGCAGCTGGTTGGGCGTAATATGGATCTATGAAGGAACAAGGAGGAGGTGTGAACCAGGAAGGATGAGCAGGGGGACCCCAAGAAGGCATGGAAGTGGTTGGATAGAGGTCGTAATAGGTCTGGGATGTCCCTTGCATTCCCTGCTGATAAGGTCTAGGTTCATGTGGCCTCCTTTGGTTCATATAATAGAGTGATTCAGTGGCTCCTTTGGCTCTCTGATATGCAGCTTTGATTCTGGGTAAGTAAGGGCACTGATCTGTAGGATGGTATTCTTCACATACAAAACACACTTCTATGGAGTACAATGGACATTCGTTCCTAGGATGCTTTCTAGTGCACCTAGGACAAAAAATGGCCAAAGCCCTCTTGGCTTCTTCTTGCTTCTTTTGGATCCGCAAGGTATCCAGTTGCATGGCAAGAAACTGCCTCATATCACTCTTGAAATCTTCGATCTGATTTTCAAATTCTTCTTTGGAGAAGGTGTTGCTCCCAACATTTCTGCTTGTAGCCATTTGCTCCAGAGGAATGGTTTCTTCTTCTTCTTCCCTTGAGGTTCTTCAAATATGTCTTGTTGTCCACCTAAGGGTTCTTTAATCAAGCCATCAAAGAAGAGAGAATGTTGGCTGTGTGAAGCAGTGGGGGTGTTGTGCAATCATTTTTCTAACTTATCTCTACTCCTACAAGGCATGAAATGAAATCTTTTTGGTTGATTTTTGCTTTTTTTCTACTTCTACCTGCAAAATTGAAATATATTGAACTACAACTAACTATCTTGCTAAAATGAAAATGCGGAATTGAAATGAAAGCAGGAAAGGACTAATCTATTTTGCTCAAATGAAATTGTAGGAATGAAATGCTAGTCTATGCTTGCGAAATTGAAATGCTAATCTACGCTTGCAGAAATGAAATTGCGGAATTGAAATGCTAATCTATGAAAGCAGGAAATGCTAATCTACTTTTGCATAAACGAAATTGCATAATGGAAATGAAATAAACTACTTAGCATAAAATTGTAGTGGAAAATAGAAGAAAAGCAGCACTCACCAATACTCTGACGCTTCCCCGGCAACGGCGCCAAAAGGATGGTGAGCCCCAGTATTGCAGCAATAATGCTACAACTCTTGGAACTCCCTTCTTTAATTTTATCAACCCGGTAGTTTGTAACAAACTTGGAAGCTGTTATCACTGGCAAAATTTCAATGCTAAATGTCTGCAAATAAGCACGTGAATCCTTTTAGCGGTTTCGCAGCGCTACATGTTTCGGTGGTTTCGTAGCGCGCTACGAAATTGGGAATTTATCCTAATCCATAGCGGCCCTTTCACAACTGTCATGTTTGTCAAAATCCATTGGGCTTTGCATCAACAGTTGTCAGTTTATAACTATGTTTTAAGATATGTTTGGCTCTACAGATGCAGAACAAGATCCCAGATGCACTAAGCTATTTAAGATCCCAGCTTAAGCTGAGACATCCAAAGATGAAGGTTCTGGCAAATATGCACAGACAAATAATGTTCCCGAGGAAGATATCCATACTGGTACACTGGCTACAACTGCCGTGGATGAGGTTGCTGTTGGATTTGTAGAGGAATGCGGGTCCATGTTTCAAGACCCATCACTTCAAGGCCGCTATGGAATTTTTGAGCGATTTAGGGGTCCAGAGTTCTTATTTCTTCCACAGATGACTGCTTTCAGCCAACAGTGGTTTGGTCCCTGAATCGATGAGTAACGATTATTTGATGAAAGAAAACGTTCTTCAACAAATCGACAGGAAATACATTGCTGTTGTTGCCCAAGGAAATCTTGCTGTTATTGACCAACATGCTGCAGATGAAAGAATTCGCTTAGAAGAGCTACGTAAAGAGGTTCTTGAAGGTGTAGAAAGGCCAAAGGTTACTGTCCTGGAATATCAAAGGCAAGGGAATGATTCAGGGTGTGTCAGCTGTAAGGGGCATTTTACGAGTTGCGTAGTCATTCTAGCTTAAGCTTCATGCATCCTGATGGAAATAAACCCATAGCACCAGTGTAGTTGTGCCCCATTTTGAAGACTCTCTACAGTATATTGATTACAAGGGACTCCTCAACACAGGCAATTCTTCAAGCATTACGGGATGAGACCATGCATGATCCTCGGGAGCGAATTGAAATTGCCCAGAGTCATGTTTTCTACAGGCCTTCATTCCTAGGGCAATCTCAATAAGGTTCATCACTGCTTCCTGGTGGGATACAGAATTTAAAAGCAAATGAATCTTCTACGCATCAAAGGGATGTAGAAAACAATTAACGTGTGGAATGCCTTGTGTAGGAAGAAACTTAGTGCTTCAGGGCCTCGTCATGGGTATAACACATTAAAGACTGATCAAGGTTTTGAAAACGCTTTATAACAGACAATTTCTGCAACGGAAAAGACATTGGATCCTGAATTTAAGGTGGTTGAAAGTGCATATCCTTTCATTATAGGAAGATTACTTGCTGATCCAGATCCTGATATGAGAAAAATATTGAGGGAGCTTCTTTTCCGCAACAATGGATCAATTCGGTGGCATCGTCTTGAACGCCTTGTAATGGCAATTGCTGAGCAGACTTCAGTCACAGATAAAGATGCTCAAGGAAACTGATCGCGGAATGATGTGGACTCTACTGCAGTAAAGGGATGGACTTTATCTTTTGATATGCGGGCTGTTGCTGCATCAACAGTAGATTTGTTTGATTTTATTTTCTCAGGGAGAGGTGAAAGAGTCCGAATTCGATTAGTTCAAGATATTGTTAAAGCACTAAATGTTTTTCTTCAGAAATTTTTTGTTATCTTTGTCCAGAGAGCGGTGAAACCAATAAAAATAGAAACTTCTCTAAAGAGAGACAAAATTTTAACAATGAAAGTGGACCACAAGAACAATGGGTTCATGATGATTAGGATGAGACGAGACATGTATCCCAGAACCAATTCGATATGTTCGAGGGACAATCGAAGTCCAAATTTTCATCAAGAAGGAGAACACGAGTTCAGAAAGCTCCAAGTATTGTGTCAGAGATTGATGCAGTACATGAAGAATATCCATGCACCTGTACTAAGCGTACCAGCAGTGAAAGTTACAGTCCTATTGGTGTTCATGAGTTTTGCAATCAAGTGGTAGAGCAGTTAAAATCTCAGAGGAAATTGAAATTGTTTAAAAACAGTTTCGCAGCGCGCTACGAAACTGCGAAACTGCTGTAGGTGTCGTTTTTAAACGCAGGCAAACAGTTTGAAGGAAGAATCAGAAGTGTGTAAAGGGAACACCTCAGTGACTTGAAAGGGATCAAAGGAAGCTGCTACATCCATTCAACATATGCCAGGTGTACCTTTAACAAAAGGTGAAATCTTTTAACCTAAGTTTAAGATTTTTGGTTATAAAGCCACTTTATTCTCGGTGATTAGGGTTTGGAGAAAAGCTGCATACGAAAAGTTTTGGTTGGCACACCTGTTTACCAAGGAAGCCTCCAGCATATCAGGAGCATGGTGTTACCCTATTTTCTTGGGTTATTAAAGAATTAAAGTATCTACTGCTGCATACTCGGTGATGGGTGACCAGAACCGAGAATTTAGGGTTATTCTCAGCCAACACAGAACAGATCAAAGCCTTCGGTGTTCAAAGCCAACATGGGACATTAATTGCCCATCTTATGCCAGCTCATGCCATCTCAGCTGAACGAAGGGAACAGCACATCAAGGACCAGCAAACAGGGGCCTATGTTTCAGGGTAACAGAAAAGATGTATCAATAAAGATCAGCAAGCAGCTATAAACTTCCATCACAGCCACCGCCAGGAAGAGAGCAGATGTCAAAGAACGAAGTTCATTGTAATTAAAGCCATCCAAGCCACCGCTGTAGTAATCCACTTGGCAGAGGATGAATTTTAATTGTAATAAATGCTATGTCCAGCATGATGTAGAATTAGGATCTTATTTGCTTTAGGATTCCAGCGCTGTCAATTAGTGGTCAGCTGTAATTATTAGTTAGTTAAAAGTTAGTAGGTGTCATCATAGGTAATTATTGAGCTCCCCTCACGCTGGAGGAGGGAGCTCGAATCAGGTAGAGTAAGCATTCTATATAGAGCTGAAAGAGGAATGTAAAAATGGTTGGATACTTTGATAGAGAACAAGTCTATTTTGGTTTATGTAAAGCATGTTTCAGGAATGCAAATGACTGTTGTTTTTGCCTCAGGATTCTCAATAGATCTCATTGTTCAAATGTATGGTGGCTTGTTATTTTAGTGTTCTTTTACAATTCTGTTATTGCATAATCACTCAGAACTCATGCCCACATGCTCTGACTTCCTGTATGTTATGGCAGACTGTGTTTTATGTTAGTTATGTTTGAGCATAGATGTAAAGAGCCCTGACTTCCATGAAAAATAGTATTTTGGTTTACTGAGATGTGTGAGACTCCATAAGCCCAATGGGAATCAATCTGATATCTGTCCAGCCAGCTTATTTTCATGTGTTTGTTAAAGAGTTAGCCATCTTTCCTTGTTAGTGATCAACATTCATAATCTGTGAGAGAGCCCTCTCAGACTAAGGAGGCTAAGCCTTAGTCCAAAGCTAGGTTTGAAATAGTTACACATTATCTTACTGATAGGCAGCCTTCAGTGTGTGATTTTGTGATAACATTTTGGTGCGTCTGCCGAGAGCCTGAAGATTACTCATTCCCGTAATTATAAGCTGAACTTCTGAAGGTAGCAGGAGCTCAGAAGGTTTTTGAGGCTGCAAAATTACCTTGTCGACTCCATTGTTGAATAATTCAAAATTCATAGGTTCATGGTGATTCCACTGGAGTTATGAAGGACCCAGAAGCTACCATTCTTAGTTCAAGGTATGCATGCATAGATTTTTCAGAAATTCATGGTTTCCCAAATCATTTTCCCAAGGATGCATATTTTCTAAGGAATGGCCCCAAATTCAATGGAGAAGATTTGAATTTAACTCTGAAGCATATCTCAGATTTCTGTCATTTTGCTGAGCTTCTTAGAGTTAAAAATGAGGATGTTTGCATTATGTTATTCTATGATTCACTTCAAGGGAAATGTAAACAATGGATTGAAAGTTTTCCTGCCAAATCCATTAAGTCATTTCAAGACCTTTGGCTCATGTTTTTGGAGGAATGGATAGATAGGTCAGAGGTGGTGGCAAACTCTCCCTCAGTTGAAAGTTTTAAACAATGGAATAATGATCGTAGTAATGGAGAAACAATTGAAAATTTTTCTTTGTCTTTGTCCTCGTATCTAAAATCCCTTGACTGCAAGACAGAAGATAGGATGAGATTTTTGGATGAATTTGCTGAGGACCTTGAAAAAGAAATTGAAGGTTTAGAATGACAAATTCAGGCATATAGTTTTCATAACCATGATCATTATTTTCAGCAGCTTTCTATGGCAGAACATAAGGAGAGAGTATTGTTTCCTTTCTCTTTTACACTTGAGGAAATGCACACTGCTGTTGAAGGTCAGTTTGCACAGCCGGAAAGTTACAAGAAAAATCAAGTTGATCATGTATTCTGGGATCCTGTAGCTGATTACATGGAAGAGTTTTACTCTCAAGTTTTTCAGTTTTCCTATAAAGATCAGAGACAAATTCAGTGGCAGCGGTCATCATACTATCATATTGGCTCTGAACTCCGATGCAGTCAAAGAAAACAAAGTCAAAGAAAACAAATATCAGATAAAACAGAGGATTGGCTACATTGGAAATTTCATATTGATTGAGCAGAAAGAAGTTGAAATTGTTAGGGTAGGTAGGTAGGTAAATGCAAAATAAGCTCAAGGTCAACTGAGCATTTTTTAGTAGAAGTATCTTTCTTTCTCCTACAGTCATGCTGGTCAAGCAAATTTCTGTTTGACAAATAAATTTTATAAGGCACTGGACCTGCGAGTTCTTAGTGTACCACAAGGGCACACAATCCAAAGTGGAGCCACTGTTATCACTGGCAAAATTTCAATGCTAAATGTCTGCAAATAAGCACGTGAATCCTTTTAGCGGTTTCACAGCGCTACATGTTTCGGTGGTTTCGTAGCGCGCTACGAAATTGGGAATTTATCCTAATCCATAGCGGCCCTTTCACAACTGTCATGTTTGTCAAAATCCATTGGGCTTTGCATCAGCAGTTGTCAGTTTATAACTATGTTTTAAGATATGTTTGGCTCTACAGATGCAGAACAAGATCCCAGATGCACTAAGCTATTTAAGATCCCAGCTTAAGCTGAGACATCCAAAGATGAAGGTTCTGGCAAATATGCACAGACAAATAATGTTCCCGAGGAAGATCTCCATACTGGTACACTGGCTACAACTGCCGTGGATGAGGTTGCTGTTGGATTTGTAGAGGAATGCGGGTCCATGTTTCAAGACCCATCACTTCAAGGCTGCTATGGAATTTTTGAGCGATTTAGGGGTCCAGAGTTCTTATTTCTTCCACAGATGACTGCTTTCAGCTAACAGTGGTTTGGTCCCTGAATCGATGAGTAACGATTATTTGATGAAAGAAAACGTTCTTCAACAAATCGACAGGAAATACATTGCTGTTGTTGCCCAAGGAAATCTTGCTGTTATTGACCAATATGCTGCAGATGAAAGAATTCGCTTAGAAGAGCTACGTAAAGAGGTTCTTGAAGGTGTAGAAAGGCCAAAGGTTACTGTCCTGGAATATCAAAGGCAAGGGAATGATTCAGGGTGTGTCAGCTGTAAGGGGCATTTTACGAGTTGCGTAGTCATTCTAGCTTAAGCTTCATGCATCCTGATGGAAATAAACCCATAGCACCAGTGTAGTTGTGCCCCATTTTGAAGACTCTCTACAGTATATTGATTACAAGGGACTCCTCAACACAGGCAATTCTTCAAGCATTACGGGATGAGACCATGCATGATCCTCGGGAGCGAATTGAAATTGCCCAGAGTCATGTTTTCTACAGGCCTTCACTCCTAGGGCAATCTCAATAAGGTTCATCACTGCTTCCTGGTGGGATACAGAATTTAAAAACAAATGAATCTTCTGCGCATCGAAGGGATGTAGAAAACAATTAACGTGTGGAATGCCTTGTGTAGGAAGAAACTTGGTGCTTCAAGGCCTCGTCATGGGTATAACACATTAAAGACTGATCAAGGTTTTGAAAACGCTTTATAACAGACAATTTCTGCAACGGCAAAGACATTGGATCCTGAATTTAAGGTGGTTGAAAGTGCATATCCTTTCATTATAGGAAGATTACTTGCTGATCCAGATCCTGATATGAGAAAAATATTGAGGGAGCTTCTTTTCCGCAACAATGGATCAATTCGGTGGCATCGTCTTGAACGCCTTGTAATGGCAATTGCTGAGCAGACTTCGGTCACAGATAAAGATGCTCAAGGAAACTAATCGCGGAATGATGTGGACTCTACTGCAGTAAAGGGATGGACTTTATCTTTTGATATGCGGGCTGTTGCTGCATCAACAGTAGATTTGTTTGATTTTATTTTCTCAGGGAGAGGTGAAAGAGTCCGAATTCGATTAGTTCAAGATATTGTTAAAGCACTAAATGTTTTTCTTCAGAAATTTTTTGTTATCTTTGTCCAGAGAGCGGTGAAACCAATAAAAATAGAAACTTCTCTAAAGAGAGACAAAATTTTAACAATGAAAGTGGACCACAAGAACAATGGGTTCATGATGATTAGGATGAGACGAGACATGCATCCCAGAACCAATCCGATATGTTCGAGGGACAATCGAAGTCCAAATTTTCATCAAGAAGGAGAACACGAGTTCAGAAAGCTCCAAGTATTGTGTCAGAGATTGATGCAGTACATGAAGAATATCCATGCACCTGTACTAAGCGTACCAGCAATGAAAGTTACAGTCCTATTGGTGTTCAGGAGTTTTGCAATCAAGTGGTAGAGCAGTTAAAATCTCAGAGGAAATTGAAATTGTTTAAAAACAGTTTCGCAGTTTCGCAGCGTGCTACGAAACTGCGAAACTGCTGTAGGTGTCATTTTTAAACGCAGGCAAACAGTTTGAAGGAAGAATCAAAAGTGTGTAAAGGGAACACCTCAGTGACTTGAAAGGGATCAAAGGAAGCTGCTACATCCATTCAACATATGCCAGGTGTACCTTTAACAAAAGGTGAAATCTTTTAACCTAAGTTTAAGATTTTTGGTTATAAAGCCACTTTATTCTCGGTGATTAGGGTTTGGAGAAACGCTGCATACGAAAAGTTTTGGTTGGCACACCTGTTTACCAAGGAAGCCTCCAGCATATCAGGAGCATGGTGTTACCCTATTTTCTTGGGTTATTAAATAATTAAAGTATCTACTGCTGCATACTCGGTGATGGGGGACCAGAACCGAGAATTTAGGGTTATTCTCAGCCAACACAGAACAGATCAAAGCCTTCGGTGTTCAAAGCCAACATGGGACATTAATTGCCCATCTTATGCCAGCTCATGCCATCTCAGCTGAACGAAGGGAACAACACATCAAGGACCAGCAAACAGGGGCCTATGTTTCAGGGTAACAGAAAAGATGTATCATTAAAGATCAGCAAGCAGCTATAAACTTCCATCACAGCCACCGCCAGGTAGAGAGCAGATGTCAAAGAACGAAGTTCATTGTAATTAAAGCCATCCAAGCCACCGCTGTAGTAATCCACTTGGCAGAGGATGAATTTTAATTGTAATAAATGCTATGTCCAGCGTGATGTAGAATTAGGATCTTATTTGCTTTAGGATTCCAGCGCTGTCAATTAGTGGTCAGCTGTAATTATTAGTTAGTTAAAAGTTAGTAGGTGTCATCATAGGTAATTATTGAGCTCCCCTCACGCTGGAGGAGGGAGCTCGAATCAGGTAGAGTAAGCATTCTATATAGAGCTGAAAGAGGAATGTAAAAATGGTTGGATACTTTGATAGAGAACAAGTCTATTTTGGTTTATGTAAAGCATGTTTCAGGAATACAAATGACTGTTGTTTTTGCCTCAGGATTCTCAATAGATCTCATTGTTCAAATGTATGGTGGCTTGTTATTTTAGTGTTCTTTTACAGTTCTGTTATTGCATAATCACTCAGAACTCATGCCCATATGATCTGACTTCCTGTATGTTATGGCAGACTGTGTTTTATGTTAGTTATGTTTGAGCATAGATGTAAAGAGCCCTGACTTCCATGAAAAATAGTATTTTGGTTTGCTGAGATGTGTGAGACTCCATAAGCCCAATGGGAATCAATCTGATATCTGTCCAGCCAGCTTATTTTCATGTGTTTGTTAAAGAGTTAGCCATCTTTCCTTGTTAGTGATCAACATTCATAATCTGTGAGAGAGCCCTCTCAGACTAAGGAGGCTAAGCCTTAGTCCAAAGCTAGGTTTGAAATAGTTACACATTATCTTACTGATAGGCAGCCTTCAGTGTGTGATTTTGTGATAACAGAAGCGACGATGCTGTATGCACAAGTACTAGCTCTTGCCGCAACTGTTACTTGGTCAGCTGGCACAAGTCCGCTAGGAGCTTAAGCCAACTTCTATGAGCTCTTAGAAGAAGCTTTTTAATTGATGGATGAAAGCTAACTCGAAGGAAGCTAATCTATTTGCGAAAAGAGATTGAAAAACTAAAGGAAAACGCAAACCCTAGCAAACCCTAATTCTACCAGCTAGTCCTACTGACGCAAAGGAGAGAATGAAAACTACTGGAAGAGATGCCATTACTACTATAAAGGTAAAATACATGTTTCTAGACTACCTCTATATGAAGAAAACATCTTTTTGTATTTTTGAATAAGTCATTAGAATCATCATGCATGTGCTTTTTAACTGGCTTTTTACTGTGCAGGGGTGGATCAAGGAGGAGAAATGCTTGGAAAAGGTTGGGAAGGTTCAGAGAGGGTCTAAGGAGTCCCTAACACCCTTCTAGAGAGTTTCATGGAGTTTGGCTATCAAGAAACCTCATTCGTGAGCTTCTATAGGAAGTCTGCAGGGGTTCTACAAGATGTTCTGTAATTCTTCTACAGGATGTTTAGAAATGGGGTTTTGAAGCATGGATGGAGGGAAAAAGATGGAGGAATGAGTATGGAGGTGAAATAGGGGTGTAGGGGAGTTCAAGACTTGGAGGATGGAGTTGAGGAGTGGCGCATATGGTGAGATTTGTTCAACGAGGGATGAAACGATGTTGCACAAGGACATGAGAATCATGGCAAAGTAAGCGAATGAGGCAAATGTAAGGTAAGGGTTCTAAGTGAAGGATGAAATAGGTAGGTTGGATGGAGTATGTGCAGGTAAGACGGGTAATAGGTACTGTGCAAGTGGTTTTTCAAACTGAACAAACAAACACTTATAAAACCTATGACCTAGTTACTTTACTCTATTCTGACCTAAGTAACAACAAAAGGAAATGAACAACAATTTATTCGAAATGAAATGCGTGAACTAACTTATGCCACTAAGAAATCATCAACTGAAGCATTTAAACACTACTAATATCAGCATCTACAAAAGAGGATTCCAACACTAAGAATTGCATGGCAAAGCAAAACAACGTTTTTGTTGGCAGCAAAGTCACATTGGTCCCAGCTCATGATTCCACTGAGGGGGAGGTGAGATCCAAGGTGTTTGGTAGCCTTTTTCTGAATATCTTCCCTGTGATTAACCTATCAAGCAAATCCGAACATGAAAAACCTTTTTAATCATCAAAAGCAACCTAAACAACAACACAATATTTAAATCTAAATAGCAGATTTTATTCTAAGAATGCAGCAAAGACACATGAAAGTAAACAAAGGGGGTACTGGGCGCTTGAGATGGGCCCAACCCCAAGAGCTATAGCCTCCTAAGAGAGATTTAGAGCTGCTGCAAAGCTGGATTCATCTTTATTGATCAGAAAAAATGTTACATTCCAAAAACTGTCCACAAGGAGAACTTGAAAATGTGCTGAAAGCAAAGCTAATCTACTGCCTAAAAATCGAACTACAAAATGACTATAAAGTGACTAACTACTGGCTACAAAATGACTAACCACTAGCTAACCAAAATGAGGCCCTAAGCCTTCTTATTTATACAAATTGAGGACCCCAACAGTCCTCCTAAACTTTAGGGACTCGGCTGCCCAAAACTTGTAGTTAACAGCAGTCCTACTTGACTTGCTTGGCTGCCCTTGTGTTAATTAATTTGGTGGCCCTTGAACTCTGAGCTGATGGTGGAGAATTCGAGGTAAGGGCCCATAAATGAAGGGGACACCTTCCTACAAATCCTCTCCCTTGTTCTCCCACGAATTTGGCTGCCAAGTGCTCATTAAAACCTTCAATTTTGTCTCCAAATTGACCAAAAAGGCTACACAAAGCACCCATTAGACTTGTTGGCATAATGACTAACCCAATTCACTCTATTAGCATAAATATAATAAAAAACATGCAATAAAATAATGAGAATGGTGGATTAAGTCGAATTAGGAGGTTGAATGAGCCCAAATAATTATCCATTTTTGGGGCTCATCACCATGTGTGCCATAGAAAATGTAAGCCATATAAGCCTTAGATAATATAGATTTGAGCGACTAGTGCGAGTGATAGCCATAGGTGTGATCCATAGAGTATGTGAGCTACAAGTGTGAGTGTGAACCACAGGATTAACAATATGATCCACTAGCCACTATAATGCGCCACTAGAATATAATGTACGAAGTATAGCAATATCACCGTCAAGTATAGCATTTTCCACTATAGAGTATAATGATGCCACCACAAAGTATAGCGATGCCATTGTAGAAATTTAAATGAGCCAAAAATTATAAATCTAGCCACTGTGATATGCAAGAGCCATAAAACATAATGTGAACCATATGGAAGACTAATACAAGCCACAAGACATATATATGAGCCACTAAAATATTTATACGAGCCAAAGAGTCATATGTGAAGCATAGTGAGCCACTGTGGAATGTGTACCTGAGGTATATACGAGCCACTGTGATTTAATATGGGCCTCAGATAGAATATCCAAACCATAGAAGAACAAATCTGTGCCTCTGTAATTTAATACAAGCCATAGAATAGGGAATACAAATCATTGTAATGTATACATGCCACAATAATGAGATACAAGCCTCTATAATGAGAATAATGTTCCATAGAGAAATTGATCCGAGCCATATATATAATTTGAACCTCAAAGAATAAGAGCGAGCCTCAGAAATATATGAACCATTGTAATGTAAGCTTTTCAAAAGATAATGTGATCCATCACAGAAGAATACAAGCCTTAAAAGTCCGAGTTGATGTGTGTCTAATGGAGAACTATTGGCGTTAATTTATAGTTTTTCTAATGTGCAAAAGAACTTGTCCCTTTTGTGAGTCGACTTGTTTTATTTGGTGATTGAATTTGAAAATTCAAATTTAATATTTCCCTCCTTGAATTGATGCCAACTTTAGCACAATATATATTTCCTTTGCTCAATTTAAATTCCCTTTATTATGAGAAACCAACTTAATAAAAATCTTATTAATTTACATCAAGTAACAAATGCCTGTGGGAAATTTGTCTTATAACTACCCCAATTTTCAACAATGAATTGTTGTGCAAATTGTTGGTCAAACAAAACCGTAAAACACAATAATGTTCATATCTTTTCTACATGGTTTTTCATAGTTTTTCTTTAATTACTACGTAGCATTTCGACTTCCTCACTACCATATGGGCTCACAATTGACATGCCAACTAATTAGTTAGAAAGCATCAAATTATTTGACGAAGAAAATAAAATTTGCATGTGTTCATTTTAAGTTGTGGCACTAGAATTGTGAGTGTTGTCACTCACTGCATTGTGGGTCCAAATGGTCAAATTTGCCGTAAGATAAGTGAAGCTTGGAGCCCCTTTCTTAGGATACAGAATAGCTCAAAGCTGAATCAGACCCTCCCCATTGTGTAGTTCTTGGAAAGAGCTTCCCAACGGTATATGGATGTCCAAAAATGGACTCCTTGAGCAAAAGATAAAGAATTTTGAAGGTCTACCTTGGAAAATCCCAGAAAACAAAAAATGACCAAGTATGGTTGGAAAATCGCAATCGGAGGTCCATAGGGCTAATCACAATCACAAATCAGCTATCGACAGAAGTCAACATGCAAGGAAAAATAGTGGAATGACAAGTTGTGATCCGTCGATCACCGATATCGCATATCGGCAGTCGGCGGGTCCAGGCACAACTTTTATCGGCGGGATCCCAAGGCACGTGATTAATCCAAAACTTCAAAGACTTGTGGGGGATGATCTGTGATATAATTTTGTATCACTAGGAAAGGGCTGAAAATGTTAACAAAGGAAACGCTCGAAAAAACCAAGGCGAGCGGCCCACTTTCTCTCTCCTCCACGTAGCATCGGTGATCGGCAGGGTTTCAACCAAAAAATACCTGCAAACCACTGATATCACGATAAATTGGTGCATCGACAGGGGGCTGATAAAACAAAATACAAAGGAAAAGAACAAAAACAGGGCTGAACAGGCCTTTTTCTCTCTCCTCCAAGGTGCCAGGTGGCGACCTCTAATCGGTCCTCAGAGGAGACATTGTACCTGACATCACCAATGATGTGGCAGTACTGATGACAAGTGGCAATACGGATGCTGACATGTTAGGAAAACACGTGTCACTTGGTTTCAATGTTTTCAAGGGTCCTATGGGGCCATTTCTAGCTGACACATGTCACGACTCACAGGATGACATCATCCCACATATTGGCAATCGCCACTGATTACTAGAAAAACTTAAGGGAAGTGTATTCAACGCCGGATGCGAGATTGCGATTGTGATAAGAAAAAGCCCCCCCGGATGTGATGTTCCATAGGCTATATTTCATAAAGTTTTCACGTCTAGGATATCGACCAATGCGATGTAAGGGGTTATTAAAGGTTTTTCAAGTAACAAAGTAAAAGGGCCCCACGTGACAATTGAAATCCTTAGCACCCAAAGGACTAAGTGCTCGGTTCAAACCCTCAATGACAGAAAATAAGAAGTGGAAGGGGTTTGTATTCCCAAGGGCGTAAAGGGTAGTCGGGCTTGCCTATTTCATGGTGTTCCTATTTTAAAAGGCCAGCATTCGAAAGGCTCCTGGGTACTCCATGAAACACGACACCAGATGTTTCAGGGCACTGATATTATCTAACAGAAAGTTAAAAGGGTGTATGAGTTGGTAGCTATTTCAGAGGATGTTAAAGACTGAGAGTAATCTAGAACTAGACGAGAGAGGATTAACCATGACCTAGTAGGAACACACCAGGACCAAATGCCAACAAAGAAGAGTGGCATGAAGATATTTCCAGAACCCATCATTTTAGTTGCGATGGATTAATTCTTTTTTGTTGTTTTGATCACTCTATTGTTATTCTTTTTTTCTTTCAGGAAAGGAATCTCCCTGCTATAATAGTTAGAGGATTTACACTGAGAAAACCATTCATACAGAAAGTTGTAAATTTCCACCTGAAGATATTTCTATAACGGATTTTCTTACCCTCCCTCTCCTTATAAAAGGAAGGAAGAAACATTGAAGAAAGGTTTTGAATTCTAGGAAAACTCTGTATGCACTTTTGAAGTTGTATGGATTCCAGATCTACATCTTTCTTAATATGAATGAAATAGTGGTGATTCCCATGTTCGAGTATTACAATATGTTGTTTCTCTATTAAACTTCCATTATGTTCGCACTTCCTCTCTGATTTCAAGCAATTGTAGCTGTCAGAAATATCTCTTATATTCGTATAGAGTCATTGGTGTTAACTAGTTAATACATATGCATGTATGCAATTCTGAGATTATATCTTTAAATGTGCGCTTCTTGAAATCATAGAATTCACTCTTATTACATCCACTTGTCTATCTTTAGCTCATATAAGTATATAACTCTTGATGTTTCAAGCTCTATGTGATGAGTTATTATTCTCTTTCTCTTCTTTCATTATTCTTCAAAATCTAATTAAATTGTAAGTCCTTGATTACTCAGCCTCCACTTGTTTTTGCCTTATTCTTGTGAGTTGTATACATGAAAGGATACCAGAAATACAAGGCTTATATCCTTGGATGAAGGAACCAACCCATGTTGTTATGTGTATATTTGTATATTTGTAATTACTATGTGTAGAAGATGCATATGATGCCTTTGGTTTCTTGAGGATTATATGAGATACATAGAATTTAGATGCACCCAGGCACTAGTCTTGTAATCAATCCAAGATTGTCTCTGGGAGAGACAAAATCTTTTGGCATCATTGTCGGGAAGCTTATTGAAGGATTTTTCCCCCGGGATACGAAAAATTGAACACCTTTCGTGTAGGTGAGCGAAGAATGTTCTAATTGCATTCATATCATGTTGGCAACTCCACACCCCCCTCATTATCATTCATAACCCTGGCTTTTAAAAGGCCTCATACTCGCTCAGATGCATCCCAAAAGAAAGCCCCATTTGTATATGATCCAGAAAAGTTAATGTCCAAGAAATTTTGGAAAGAGAAAACTCCCCTTGCTTGTACTACCATCTCATCAACCTTTGCCACCTCCACCTCCAATTCTCAGCCCACTGTTTCTCACTACTCAAGACTTACTCCTAAGGCCCTGGCATACCCTGCTTCTCCTCCAACCACTGTGGTCTTGACCCCAGTTCCTCAAGAAAAATTTAATTCCCCTCCACCAATCGAGATGTCTCTCCAGGGATTTTTGCTAAATAAATATGCACATCTTAATTTACCTCGAACTCTGAGTGAAATTCCCCATAACCACCTAAAGCAGTTGCCTACGTTCAATGGGGAAGATAATAACACGAAAAAGAGTCACATGCAAGCCGTAAGTTCTTTTTCTCACATCCTAGATGTGGATCAGTTGGATGTGGTCATGAGAATTTTTGTACAAAGTCTCGAGGGAGAAACCAAAAAATGGTTCAAAGATCTAGCCATTGCCTCCATCACTCCCTGGGAAGAGTTGGAAAACGCTTTCACCTAAAAATGGGGAGAAAGGAGGGATCACGAGTACCTCCTCATTGAGTGTGATTCCCTAAGAAAAAATACAAAGGAGGATACTTCATAATTTATCAAAAGATTCAATAAGTAGTACAATAACCTGCCTGCTAACATAAAACCTCCTCCAACTATGGCTCATGTGGTTTTCCTGGGAGCTTTTGAGTCTGACGTTGGTTTTTCCCTGAGAGAAAGAAAGTCTCTCACTCTAGACCAACTTCAGACCGATGCTCTTGAAGTGGAAGCCAATATGGTCTCGGCAAGCAAGTCAAGGGTAAAGCAAGAAACTATTGAACCCAAAATATGGAAAGAGGAGGCATCCTCCTCTGGTCAAGATAAAGAATCATCAGACCCGAAGTGGGACAAGCTGGAGAAACTCATTAGGAGTTTAACACAAAAGGTTGGAAAGCTTGAAATTGAGAACAAGAACCTTTCCAAACAGAACGCTCAAGTCAACAATCGGGGCTATAACCCTCAATATAGAAGGCCTCCACTGCAACTACTTCCAAGGGAAAGAAAGGAACAACTTGATTAGATCCCTCATCCTTTATACTTGGAATATGGTCCCGATGAACAATCATCGAATACACAAGATATGTAGGGAAATATGTATTCTGCTTTTACATAATAAGAATGTGAGAATACGGCTCACCAAGAGGCGACCCATGATAGTGAAGGAACAACAGAAGAGGAAGATATGGATTATTATTGAAAATAGTTTGCAGAGTTCATGCAAGCACAACCATAATGTAAGTATGATCTAAGACCTTCAAAGAAGACAACTAGAGAACTAGAACAACAAAGAGAAGCTTCTCCCCAAATTGTTCCCCCAACATTGAATAAAGGGAAGGGTAAGTTGAATCTTGACCCTTCCAAGATAAAAGTCTCCTCTAATGAGGAAAGAACTAGTTCAGAGGGACACATAGAAAAAGAGACACCTATTCTGCCGAAAACTGTGAGTGGCAAGGAAGAAGGAACAAAGTCAGGAGGTACAGAAAAGGTCCAACTTGCATTCAATCTCCAGAAGGAGCTTGAGAAGGTAAAAATTCATGTTCCCTTGATTGAGATTCTAAAGTAGCCTATTTATAAAGCTCAGGTCTCTCAATTTATGCATCCATCTATCTCAGAACCATCCCATGAGAGTTTAAACCTTGAGGAGGAAAGGCCAATGTTCATTTTTGGGCCTCATGTGGAAGAGTTGGATCCTTATACCATGCCTTTTTATGTGACTTTGGTGATCCATATCATTTTGTTGCATAATTGCATGCTCGATTAAGGAGCTTCCCACAACCTCATGCCATTATCAATAATGGAACAACTGGGTTTGGAGATCACCAAACCATACAAAGAATTGTACTTCTTTGACTCCAAGAGAGTCAAGTGCTTAGGCATGATAAAGGATCTAGTGGTAAACTTGGCTCAGATCCCGGTGAAAAGTGTGGTAATGGATATAGTGGTGGCTGATATACATCCTCATTTTTGAATTCTCTTATCTATATCTTGGAGTTCCAAGGTGGGTGGTTTTATCAAGATAGATCTGACTTATGCTACCATTCCCACTTTTGGAGGTGAAAAAATAAGGTTGTACAAAGAATCTCGGTTTGAGAAAACCGTGACCCCAGCTAAAGGCTCAGAAAACTCCCCAATACATGGGAAAGACAATGGCATATCCTTCCTATTCTTAGAAGAAGATGAGAACCTCTTAGAAGAAGCATCAGTGCACTTGACAAGGTAGTTGAAATAAAAGCATTTAAATGAAAATGAAGTATGGAAATTGTACTTCGATGGAGCAAACTCAAAAGAGGGAAATGGAGTTGGAATATTGTTGGTATTCCTGGAAGGTAGCATGATACCCCTCTCATTCAAGCTTGAATTTGAGGCAACCAACAATGTAGCAGACTATAAGACATTACTCCTGGGGTTACAAACAACAAAAAATATGAATATCGAATGCCTAGTAGTCTATGGAGATTCTGAACTAGTAGTAAGGCAGATCATAAATCAATGTGAGGCCAAACACACCAAGTTAAGGATGTACCGAAATGAAGTGTGGGACTCAATCAACAATTTCTTCCTGCCGTTTAACATTCAGTTTCTACCCAGGGAAGAAAACAGGATGGCTAACTCTCTTACAGTAGCTGTAAGCATTTTCAGGGCCCCATAGAATCCACTCCTCATATATGAGATATAAGTCAGACACAGGCCTTTAATACCTGATAATGTCAAACACTGCCAGGTATTAGAAGATGACAAGCAGGTCAAAAGATTCATAGAAGTCATTGGGGAGTTTTCCCAGTTCACCATCGATCGAGAAGAAGAAGAAGTAGAACAAGAAGCCACACTGTGGAAAGACACAGTGGTTGGAAAAAAAAATTGCAACTAAAAGGGAACACCATCCCTCGTGGACTTGTTCCACTTGAAATACTTTTCAATAAAGATGACATAGCGTCGAAACAAATGGCCCCAGAGAAGGATGAGAAATTAGAGGACTACAACATCAGATCAAAGGAGGAACCCCAGATGATTAGATTGTCCAAAGAAATCCCCTTACAATACAGACAGAGGTATTTATATCTATTCAAAACTTACAAAGATGTATTTTCTTGGTCTTATAATTCTTTGAAATCGTTTGATACAAATATTATTCAACATAAAATTCCTTTGAAGGATGGGCTAAAGCCATGCAAACAAAAACTCGGACAAATAAACCCACTGTTACTCCCCTCCATTGAAAAGGAGTTATGGAAGCTGTTGCAGGCCAAGATCATAGTCCCTCTAAGATACTCTGAGTAGGTAGCTAATCTGGTCCTTGTCCGTAAAAAGAGTGAGAGATAAAGCTATGTGTAGACTTCTGGAATTTAAACAGGGCATCTCTAAAATATAACTACCCTTTACCCAAGATGGACAATATATTGCAGAAGGTAGTAGGTGAAGCGATAATGTCCATGATGGATGGATTCTCAAGATATAAAAAAGTGGCGGTCCACCCCGAAGACCATAGAAATACTTCCTTCACCACCCCGTGCAGAACCTTCATGTACGCACGCATGCCATTCGGGTTGATAAATGCAAGGGCCACATTTTAGAGAGAAATGGACATAGATTTCATGGGTGAGCAAGAGAAATTTGTGGTAGTCTACTTAGACGACATCACAGTCTTTTCTAAGACTAATGAAGAGCATATCCTCCATTTAAAGCTCACTTTTGAGAAATGTATAAGGTATGGCCTCTCTCTGAATCTGAAGAAATCTCAATTCGCCCTGAGTGAGGGGAATCTGCTTGGACACATAGTAGAGCAGGAAGGAGTAAAGATTGATCTTGAACAAGTCAAAGCCATCAGCCTTATTCCCCTACCTAGAAACAAGAAAGAAGTCCAAGCCTTTTTGTGGAAGATAAATCTCTTATGGTGATTCATACCTAACTATGCTGAGATAGTTAAAGGTATCATAGATATGATCAAGAAGGAGAATGCAGTTAAGTGGAGCTTCACACCCTGTAATTCTTTAACAAGGATCAAAGAAGATTTGGCTGAGGCCCCTGTGCTACTAAGCCTCGATTATTTAGTTCCCTTCTACATCTTTTCTTTCACCTTTCCACATACCATTGTTGTTGTGCTGTTACAAAAAAAATAAAGAAGGTTGCGAGCAACCCATTTCCTTTTTCAGCCAAGTCTTAAGGGACAATGAGTTGAAGTATGATATATTGGAGAAATAGGCTTATGCACTAGCCAAGGCACTGAAGTCATTCTATATGTATGTACTACAAGCTGAAATCACAACATTTGTCCCAATGACTGCAGTCAAAGACATTCTAGTGTAGGGAGACAACGAAGGAAAGAGGGGCAGATGGATAGATAAAATACAAGAATATGAGCTAGAAATCAAGCCTACCAAGCTCATCAAAGGCCAGGGGTTGGCCAAGATTTTTTCTGAATCCAACTATCAAGCTCTAGAGATAAGCCTGATCATAGAGGAGAGCAGTCTAGAGGATGAACATAGTAGAATTAAAATGGTTGAATAGAAGATCTATGCCAAGTACGAGGGATCGCCCATGTATAAGAACATTTATCATTACCTATTTTTTCTAAGATACCCGTTGGGACTGGATAGATAGAAATACTAGAGTTTGAGATTGCAGGCACAAAAATACATTATATCCAATGGACTGCTCTACTGGAAGGACCTGGTGGGGGCATTACTGTTGTGTTTGGTTAAGCGAGAAACCCATGAAGTGACTAAGGATTTCCCTGGGGGATTCTGTGGAGGACACTACAGATGGAAGGCAACAACACACAAAATCCTCAAGGTAGGATTTTACTAGCCCACACTATTTGGAGATGTTCATTCTAAGGTCATGTCATGCAAAAAATTCCATATGTTTGCTAAAAGACAGAAGTTTGCTACTCTCCCCCCAATTCCTATGCATGCAAAGGAGCCCTTTAGACAGTGGGGATTGCACTTCATCAGAGAAATCAACCCACCTTCTAACAGCCAACACAAATGTATTTTAGCAGCCACTGACTATTTCACCAAGTGGGTAGAGGCTACCCTAGCTAGGAATGCTACAGATTCAGTGGTGATAAAATTCATGGAGGAGAACATATTGTCTCGGTTTGGGTGTCCTTTTAAAATCATCATGGATAATACACATGTCTTCAAATATGCCAAGTTCACCAACTTCTACCACAAATTCAACATCATTTTTTGAAACTACACTACATACTACCCTCAAGGGAATGGCTTGGCTAAGTATTCTAATAAAACTGTGGTGAGAGTTTTAAAGAAGATCATCACTGAAAATCAAAGGAACTGGGACTCTCAACTAAAGTTTGCTCTGTGGGCTAACCGTGTAACACCCAAAAGATCCACTAGAAAATATCCTTTTGAGCTAGTATATGGCAAGGTTGTTGTCTTCCCTATCCAATTAGCAATTTCAGTAGCTAAGTTGCTGCAAGAAGCCGAGGAAGAGCCTAGCGCCTTGACTATAAGAATAAATCAACTAGTGGAGCTTCACGAAAATAGAGAGAGCAGGTGGGGACCAAAATATCAAACTACCAACAAAGGATGAAATATCTGTTTGACAAGAAGGCTAAGGACATACATCTTCAGTAAGGAGATTTAGTTCTTAGATGGGATGCCAGGTGAGAAGACAAAGACAAACGTGGGAAGTTTGATCCACTATGGTTCGACCCTTTCAAAATTGTAGAAGAAAGGGGAAACAACACCTACATGCTTGAAAAATTGGATTGTGAACTATTGGAACTGCCTGTAAATGGTCAGTTTCTAAAATTGTATTTTCAGAATTAGAGATATTTGTCTCTTGCTCATTGTAAATATCCGGTGTGTATGTTGAGATTATTATTTGAATTTTTTAGTCTATTTTCAGAAAAGTCCTTTTCACAGAATTATATTTTGTTTAAGAATAACTCCATGCCTAATGGAAGGAAATACTTCTGGTCTACAGGTCCTCAACACCTTTCCAACAAGGCACTGTCCCCAATTGGAGCCAATGTTTTCACTCACTACATTGTGGGTTTCAAATGGTCAAAGTTTCCCCAAGAGAATTGAAATTTGGAGCCGCTTTCTCAGGCCATAGAAGATCTCAGAGCTGAATCAGACTCTCCCCATTACATATTTCTTGAAAATATCTTTCCAACGATATATGGAAGTCCAAAAATGGACTCGTGGAGCAAAAGATAAAGCATTTTCAAGGTCTAACTTGGAAAATCCCAACAAACCAAATATGACTAACTATGGAGGGAAAATCGCAATCGAAGGTCCAAGGGCTGATCGCAATCACAAATCAGATATTAGCAGAAGTTAGTAGGCAAGGATCAATGGTGGAATGACAAGTAGCGATCCGTCGATTGTCGATATCGCATATCAACAGTGAGCGGATTCGGGCATAGCTTTTATCTGTGGGATCTCAGGGCACATGCTAAATCCAAAACTTCAAAGACTTGCGGGGGAAGATCTACGATATAATGTTGTATTGCCGGGAAAGGTCCGAAAATGTTAACAAAGGAAACAATCGACAAAAACAAGGCGGGTGACCCACTTTCTCTCTCCTCCACATGGCATCGGCAATCGATGATCAGCGGATCAGCGGGTTTCAGCTTAAAAAGACCTGCAAACTGCCAATATCACAATAAATTGGTGCATCAACAGGGGGCCGAGAAAACCAAATATAAAGGAAAAGCATGAAAAAACAAGGTTGGGGAGGCCTTTTTCTCTCTCCTCTAGGGGGCCACGTGGCGACCTCTGATTGGTCCTTAGAGTAGACATGGCAACTGACGTCACCAATGACGTGGCAATACAGATGACAAGTGGCAGTACAGAGGACACGTGGTAGTATGGATGTTGACATGGCAGGTAGACACATGTCACTCGGTTTTGGTGTTTTCAGGGGTCCTATGGGGCCATTTCTAGGTGACACATGTCACCACTCATAGGGTGACACGTGGCAAATATGACGTCACCCCGCATATCATTGATCACAATTGCTTAGTGGAAAAGCTTAAGGGAAAGTGTATTGAGCGTTGGATGCGGGATTACAATTGCGATAAGAAAAAGGCCCCCCTAGATGCAATGTTGGATAGGTTGTATTTCATATGCAATGTTCCATAGGTTGTATTTCATAAGGTTTTCGCATCTGGGATATCGGTTGATGGGATGTAAGGGGTTATTAAAGGTTTTCAAGTAACAAAGGAAAAGGCGCCCAAGAGAAAATTGAAAGCCTTATTGCCGAAAGGATTAAGCGCTCAGTTCAAGCCCTCGATCACATAAAAGAAGAAGCAAAAGGGGGTTGTATTCCTAAGGGTGTAAAGGGAAATCAGGCTCATCTGTTCCTATGTTAAAAGGCCAACATTCGAAAGGCTCTTGGGTACTTCATGAAACACGAGACCAGACTTTTCAGAGCATCGATATTATCTAACATAAAGTTAAAAGGGCGTATGAGTTGGAAGCTATTTCAGATGTTGTTAAAGACTAAGAGTGACCCAAAACCAACCAAGAGAGGATTGACCATGACTTAGCAAGAACACGCTAGGACCAAAGGCCAACAAAGAAGAGTGGCATGAAGATATTTCCAGAAATCATCATTTCAGTTGCGATGGATTAATTCCGTTTTGTTGCTTTGATCACTGTATTGTTATTCTTTTTTACTTTCAAGAAAGTAACATCCCTGTTGTAATAGTTAGAGGATTTATGCTGAGACAACCATTCATACAGACAACCGTAAATTTCGACCTGAATATATTTCTGTAACTGATTTTCTTACCCTCCCTCTCATTATAAAAGGGAGGAAGAAACATTGAAGAAAGGCTCTGAATTCTAGGAAAAAATTGTATGTGCTTTTGAAGTTGTATGGATTCCAGATCTACATCTTTCTTAATATGAATGAAATAGTGGTGATTCCCATTTTTGAGTATTGAAATATGTTGTTTCTCTATTAAACTTCCATTATCTTCACACTTCCTCTCTAATTTCAAGCAATTGTAGCTGCCAGAAATATCTCTTATATTCTTATAGATTCATTGGTGTTAACTAGTTAATACATATGCTTGTATGCAAGTTTGAGATTATATCTTTAAATGTGCACTCCCTAAAATCATAGAATTCACTCTTCTTACATCTACTTGTCTATATTTAGCTCAGATAAGTATAGAACTCTTGATGTTTCAAGCTCTATGTGATGAGTTATTATTCTCTTTCCCTTCTTTCATTATTCTGCAAAATATGATTAAACTGTAAGTCCTTAATTACTTGGCCTCCACTTGTTTTTGCCCTATTCTTGTGAGTTGCATATGTGAAAGGATAACATAAATACATGGCTTATATCCTTGGATGAAAAAAGCAACCCATGTTGTTATGTGTATATTTGTATTTTTGTAATTAATCTGTGTAGAAAATGAATATGATGCCTTCGGTTTCTTGAAGATTATATGAGATGCATAGAATTTAGATGTGCCCAAACACTAATCTTATAAGCAATCCAAAGTTATCTCTCAAAGAGACAACAATGAACTTCATAATAATTAAAGAAATCGGAGGTTGGTGTTAATGAGTTTAATTCTTCATGACCAGAATTCCTTATCTATTTCAAGCTAATAGCTTTGATGAAAGGCATCAAAGCCAAGGTTTCGGTGGGCAAGAAATGTGGCGTTCCCAACAACATGATGTAATATATGCATGCGTTAATATGTACAAATGTGGTAGGCATTTTATTTTCGCAATCTGTAAATCATCATTTCTTATAGGTAAGTTTTCAACTAATTATCTTATCTTCTCATTAGTTTAGGCCTACCTCCATAAAATATAACACCACTTATATATACATAAGACACCTTTTGATGTTTAAATTTTATAACGTACACACACTATATCTATATATATATATTAATTAGAATTTGCATTTATTAATAATGTTATATGTTATATATGTACAAGTTTTTTTTTCTGGCAAAACCTATCAAACTTGTCAAACCAACAGTGAGGACAACCATATCCGCGAATGTCGATTTGACTCATCACCGTTATCAAGGAAAACCACGCCACCTGTAATATATTTCATAGATGCCTAACCGTTATATATGTACAAGTTATTTTCTAATATTTACCGTATAAAATAAATATAACTTTTAGCCTAAATATATATTAAGGAAAGGTTTTAATATATATATATATATATATATATATATATATATATATATATATATTATAGTGTTATATTTATTTACATATGTAAGGTTTTTTTATTTATATTATATATATATATATATATATATATATATATATATATATATATATATATATGTATATATATATTATAGTGTTATATTTATTTACATATGTAATGTATAAAATTTTAGTATGTGATTTATTTATAGGTTATTGATATATAATTGTTTTCACATGTTTTTAAGTTATGGGAATATCACATGGAATTGAAGCTAACTAAGGCTAAGGAAATTCAAAGAAGCAACATATCAGAGTGAGAAGTTATAATGATAGAAGCAATAATTCAAGTCATGAGTGACATATGTCTAAATTGCATCTATTAGAAAAACCGTAGAAAATTGAGGGTAGTAAAAAACCAAAATCGATGTGTAAACTCACTCAATACCAAGCAAACATGCTAAACCCTGAAGGATCAAGAAACATTAAAAGCCAAACAATGAAGATAAGGGAAACTATCAATCAATGAAGCGAAATTAGAAGGGAATTTTTTTCTAAATTTATGATAGGGGCCCCTTCATTTTGGTCAAAATATAGTGGATTTTTTGGCAGGCCAACAAATGGCAACTCACTAGGCAAACCAACTATCATTGGTTGAAAGACCATAAATCTATAATAGTCAAGGAATAACAACTAGATGCTTCAAGATGTTAATCCTCAAATAACCAAAAATCTTTGCCATTGACTTGTACGGTTGAAATTTGGAAATTCTCAAAATACCTAAATCATATCCATCATCATTCAAAAACTTATTAAACTATGAACCCATAAATATTTATCGTAGAAAGTTTAATATGAAAATGGTAAACTCCATCGATAATTAGGTTAGGGAAAGAAAAGGAAACCAAGTAAACCATAGTATTGATTGACTTCAATACCACAGGCATGGCCACTTCTTTCAGTAGGTGCCTGTAGGCTCAATGGGGATGCCTTTTAACCCCAATGAAATGCATTTATCCCATTTACTAGTTATAGATTCAAAATTGTTGCCATTTACTTTCTTGTTTATATCATTTATTAAGGTATCAACTGAATATCATTATCCTAGCTTGATAACCAATTGATGAGTGTGCCATTCAAAAGAACCAACAAAAATGAACCACCTGGCTTGTGATGAGACCTCTTGTCTTTCAGTCTTGCGACCAAAATCCATTACCCTGGCTTAGTGACCAGTAGTGGCAATGTCACTTTGTTAGGACTCATAACCATGGTAGGTCTGCTCATGATGAGACCTCGTATCCTTCATTTAATTGTTTACATTAAAGTGAACAATGATTATTAATCTTAAAAGGACGGGGAATAAAATATAATCCTTAAGAGTCAAGGATAGCATATAAAGTTTTCAATGAATAATCTTTACCAATTAGTCCTGCTTTCCCAAAAATGCATGACCTTAAAAGTAAACCATTTGTAAAGATATTCTATTGGGTTAAAGAAAAAGTTTTTTAAAAAAAATGATGGGAATATTTATGAATACATTAAGCATAGTCCAATAATAAGTTCACAAAATTAGAGACTAGCTAATTAGGAGAGTTGAGTGTCAGCACAAGAGATACATCTACTTAAAAATATTTCCTTAAAGATAAGATTTTATTTATATATAGCAGATCATATGTGATTTTCCCAATGAGTATGTCAAGGAAAACAAAAAAATGATGAAATCCACCAATCAAGGAGAAGGATTAGGGAAACCTACAAACGCCAAAGTAAAACAAAAGCATAAAAATAGGCCAAAATTAAATGAAATCGCAAGTCAAGAATGATAAAAAGGATTAAAATCTGGGGATAAGATGAATTTTAAAAACTTACGTATTTTATCCATTTAATCTTTCAATGATGTAAATATGTACTTGACTTTTAAAAGTTTTGTTAGACATTGTGCAGGATGTTTCATGATTTGAGCTTTTATTAAAGAAATTAGAAAATGAAATATCTAAATAAAAATAAACCTAAAGAAAGTGTGTAGTTTTGATTTTGACTTCAAAAGTAAAGGGAGTCATAAAAACTACATTTCATGTGAAATGAAAGAGAAGCCTATGGTTTATCATTCCACTAAACATATTCGTGTTTTGTATTAAAGATAGTGAACAAGAATATAGAAAGCGGAGGAAATAAATTTAAGAAAAATCTTGATGGTTTCATGATGGTGGCTTGTCTTCAACTTAAAATTACCATGCTTTCATACCTGCATTATTCAAGAAAATGAAAGAAAATTAATCTACCTAATTAACCTACCCTAAACTAATCAGTGGTCACAACATTAAGTAAAGTCATGTTTCTAATGTAACCATTGAATCAAATTCAATGATTCAAACTTAAAAAGGAACACAAAAAATTACAGATATAACCATAAATACAGAGATGTAGCAGAAATAACACTTCATTTCATTAATATCAAATATTGAAATATGCTTACAAACATAATGGAAATGAACTAGCTCGAGCGATGGTAGTTTATCTCTGAGAAGAGATGTGGTAGCTACATGCCTCTAAACTTTGTTACAATGAGGCTCAATGGCCTATTTATTATTGAACAACAAGGGAAAACCCTAAACAACCAAAACCCTAACCCCATGAGATGGAATGCCAAGAGTTTGTGGGCCTCGTTGGGGTTAGTTGGGCAACCAACTTCCCAAGGTCATAACTTGGTCATATTATCTTCGTTTGGCGCATATTATACCTTGTTGGAAATATCTCTCCAAGTACTACAGGATTTGTGGTAGGCCTTTATCTATGGATTTATGCCTATAACAGACCTAAAAAAACACTGGTTAGGGGGTCAAATCTGTTCTGGAAGTTCAGGACCTGACAAACTGCTAAAAATAGTAAATGTTGCAATAAAAAAGGAAATGAATGAAACTGCCTGGAGTTCTAGGTGGAATAGGAATATGGTCACCAATATCCACCTAGATCAATCCTCCCTCCTTAGGAAACAATGGTTTCCATTGTGTGCAGAGCGCCCATGAGGTGAGGAAATTTGTGTTGAATCGGGTCCCTAGTGAGCCACTTGCCCTCATGAAGGAGTTGGCCTACTTTGACAACTTGATATAATTGGATCCTCTATTGGCAAGTTTTCTTGATCTACGTTTCCATGATCTGATCAATTGTGGCATGTTCAAGGCAGTCTCGATTTAGCTCTGTTGGTGTGAGTTTTTCTGCAATGTTGGATGTGTCCAACAATGGTGGGAAGTATGGTCGAAGGTGGTCTACATTGAACACTGGGTGTGGACCAAAGAACAGTGGAATGATGAGCTTGAAGGCATTTACCCCTACAACCTTGGTGATGGTGTCGAGTGAGGCACTCCTTCTGCAAATGTAGCCATACTTTGTCGCCCACCTGGAACTTGTGCAACGCCCGATCTTGATCATGGCGTTGCTTGTACTTAGCACTGGCTCTGTCCAATATATCATGGACCTGCTGGCGGATGTGTTGAATGTGCTCAATGAAGTTCTTAGCCCTGTTGGCTTTGGACTGTATGTGAGCCAAATCTATCTTAGTAGCTACAAATGGTATGGCCACATCAATGGGACATAATGGATGAAATCCCATCCCTACCTGAAAGGGGTTGTGGGCGGTTGAGCTATGGAGAGATATGTTGTAGCTATGCTGGATATAGGAGAGGCTTTCATCCCACGTGCATGGATGCTTCAAGTTGTACATGCACATAATGTATATGATCATCATGTTGACGACCTCTATTTTCCCATCAGTTTGGGGGTGGAAAGTTGTGGACTTAGTAAGTTTGGTATCCAACATCGACCAAAGACTTGACCAAAATGCACTTAGGAATCTACTATCTCGATTTGAGACAATGGACTATGGCATCCCAAAGTGTACCCACACCCTCTCAAAGAAGGCCCGACATGTAATCCATGGAGACGGATTCTCAAGGTCAACTAGGAGTAGACAAAGAGTATATAGGGCTTACTTCTTAATAGTTGGTTTGGCAATGGCGCAGCTAGTGTAGGATCTAATGTACTTCCTACCATCTTGACGAAGGTCTAGCCAATAAAAATACTTTTGCGATACTGCCACTATTTTCTCTACTTCGAAATGTCCAACGACCTGACTGTAGTGTGCCTCTCAAATCATCTTGGAATGCCCTCTTTAAGGAACATAGATGTATCCTAGATGGCATAACAATGCATCCTGGAGGTGAAAATTTGGAACTTTTTTACCTTCCAGGAGTGTCTGGTATGTGCTGTTGAATTCTATATCACTCTTGTAAAGATGCAGCCACCCCAAAGTCTCATGCCCATAGGAGTTAAGCACAGTGATCAACACCATGACTGGTATTCGACTGAGGTAATTTAGAAAATTATTGTCGTTTCCCTTATTGTACTTAGTGTTCAAATGGAATTGTTGCATGTATGTGGACCATTTCTAATGGAAATCATTTTGCAACTTCCCTTGTGTTTGTATGAATTGAAGGGGTCGGTGGTCAATGCGGATGACCATTTCCTTCCCTAGAATGTAATTCTTGCATTGATGATAGACCTGCACAATGGAATACATTTCTCTATCATAGGTGGGATACTTTCGAACTGTGTCTAAAAGTGTCTCACTATGGTAAGCCATTGGATGCCCCTGCTGAGTAAGAATTGCACCAATAACATAGTTGGAGGCATCTGTCTCAATCTCAAATGGTTTTTGAAGGTCTATTAATATGAGCACTGGTGTAGAGCAAAGGCGATGCTTCAATTTGACAAATGCCTTCTGTTGGGTTTTGGACCAAAAGAACTTTTATTTCACTTTTCCCTTGGTTACTTGACTTACATGCCAAGTGATATGAGAGAACCCCAACACGAACCTCTGGTAGAAATAGGCAAGGCCTAGAAAGCTGCGGAGCTCTGTTAGAGTGGTTGGGGTTGGCCAATCCTGAATGACTTGTATCTTGGTTGGGTCCACATGCACACCATGCTAATCAATGATGTACCCCAGATATTGAACCTGGGTCATGCCAAAAGTGCATTTCTCCAAATTGATACACAACTTGTGTTGTCATAGGCTTTGGAGGACCTGTCGAATATGGTGGAGGTGACCTTCCCAACTTTGGTTGAAGATCAAGATGTCATCTAAATTCACTACCATGAATGCATTAGTGAAGGGTCACAATATATTGTTCCTCAATCTCATGAAGGTTGTGAGGGAATTCGTCAACCCGAAAGGCATGATCGACTATTCAAAAAGACCCTCCTTGGATTTGAAGGCAGTCTTCCACACATCATAGGATTCGATAGGGACTTGGTGATAACCAAACGCCAAGTCAATCTTGCTTAAATATTTCCCCCCCTTGAGCTGGTCCAGAAGGTCATCAATACATGGGATTGAGTACCTATTTCGAACAATTATCTTGTTCATTGCCCGATAGTCAATACAAATTTTCAGGTCCCATCCTTCTTCTATACCAATACAATCAAGATCCCATAGGGTGATGATCTTGGCCTAATGTTCCCTTTTTGCAACAACTCCTGAATCTAACTCTTGATCTCATTGTTCCCCAGAACAGAGTGTCAATAAATCGGTCCATTGGGTAGCAATGTTCCCGGGGTCAGATCAATGGAGTGCTTGATCTAACAGTGCGGAGGTACCCTTGTAAGTGAGGTGAAAATGTCCCTGTACTCCTCCATGACCTTGCCCATCTATTGTTGTTGTGCGGAGGAGCCGTGTCTAGAAGTCGTGGCCACAATATTCTTGTTTACCTGAGGGAGAATCATAAAGAAAACAATTTTTTTGGTCTATGAAATGATCTTACTGCATTGATTTGTAGTGATCAAAGATATGGTAGTAGGCGAGGCTACCCTCTGTATCCTTTACAACTTATTTCCCAAAGTAATAATCACAGAGCGAGGTCTAGAATCATATACAACATGTCACTTACACAAGTATGGTTGTCCTAATAATACATCACAAACTTCAAGTGGAGAAACATCACACAGTACCTCATCTGTGAAGGGCTTGATGTTGTAGGGAAGGAGTCATTATTGGCTGACGTGGAGATCTATTCCTTGGTGAATCCACTAGACGATGTATGGCTACATATGTGTTATAGTCAGTAGGCCCAGCCTCTTCATGACCTTTGTTGAAATGAGCTTCTTTTGGCTCCCGTTGTCGACAATGAACTGCAGCGGAGAACCATTCACCCACATCTTTGAGTGGAAGAGGTGTTCATCCTCATCTAAATCTTCAGGCTCATTCTTTTAGATCTTGGTGGTAGCCACTATGGCATTGGTCTCCACATCAATGATCTACTTCCCTTTATTATTCCCCTTGTCGGGTTATGACTCAGAGTTGGAACATGCATCTAATTCATAAGTCTTTAGCTCGACCACTAGTGATTGCTTGGCTTGACACTCACTTGTGTTATGAATGGAGATCTTATGGAACTCACATTGTTTTCCTGTGTCGTTCTTTGTCTTCATGGTATTTTTCTTTGCTTACGGCTTCTGCGGGTTGTCCTAGGTTTCCCTACCTTGGCTTTGTCCTTTTCTCTATAGTTTGGGGGCACCTTTTCCTTACTTCAGATTCGCAGATCGAAAGTCTCACTTCTTCTGTTTAAACTTCTACTCAATCTTGACAGTGTATCGGTACGTCGTGCCAAGCGGGGAGATGTCCAAGAACTCCATATCATCCTAGATGTACCCGTGTAGATAGCCATGATACTTGACTATCAAATTTCACTGAGAATCCTTGATACCCAAATTTGTGTGAAGGGTATGAAAAGCATTGGTAAACTTTGGCATGTCCTGGTCCCTTCCCTACCGCAACATGGTCCACTTTATGTATTTATCCTCATAGCTCCCAACAGGCTAGTACTACGCGTTGATGGCATATTGGAATGAATTCCAAGTGGGTGTGGCTGAAAATAGTGAGGGTGTACTTTTTTCCTTCTTCTCACAGTAGGTTTCCCACCAGTTCTTGATGTGTGGGGTGACTTTAAGAAGTGAAAAAGTAATCTCTTCCCGACTAGAAAAATCATGAACAGAAAAATATGCTTCTAGTAGATTTAACCATTTATCTATAACATCTGCATCTATCTGAACTTCAAATATTGGGGTGTCAAAGTTAACTTGTACCTTAAAGGGTGTGGCACTTCCAGAGTGGTTGCTGGAAGGAGATGCATTACATTTGGGTAGTTGTTGACGGATCTAGGAAAAGTTGTCCATCATCGTGTTCCTCTGTCGCTTAAGGGCTTCTTCAAGCAATATTTTGAAAGGATCTCCCTCCCCCTCGTCTTTCTTCTTTTCCGCCATGGGAGCGTGTCTAGGTTTGCAGCTGGTCTTGTAAAGGTTCGACTAGTTCGAGCCCTAACTCCTTATATCCCGACCTCATTGGGGACATGCAAAGAAAAATAGAGAAAGGAAGACTGCTCTAATACCACTGATCCAAACTTAAACATGAATGCAAAAAATTATAGCTATAACCATAAATACAAAGATGTAGTAGAAATAACACTTCATTTCATTAATATCAAATACTAAAATATGCTTACAAACATAATGGAAATAAACTAGCTCGAGTGATGGTAGCTTACCTTTGAGAAGAGATGTGGCGGCTACATGCCTTTGAACTATGTTACAATGAAGCTTAAAGGCCTATTTATTATTGAACAACAAGGGAAAACCTTAAAAAACCAAAACCCTAACCCTAACCATAACCCCTTATATCCTGACCTTGTTAGGGACATGCAAAGAAAAATAGAGAAAGTAAGACTGCTCTAATACCACTGATCCAAACTTAAACATGAATGCAACAAATTACAGATATAACCATAAATACAAAGATGTAGCAAAAATAACATTTCAATTCATTAATATAAAATACTAAAATATGCTTACAACTAGAATGGAAATAAACTAGCTTAGGCGATGGTAACTTATCCCTAAGAAGAGATGTGGTGGCTACATGTGTATGAACTATGTTACAATGAGGTTCAGAGGCCTATTTATTATTGAACAACAAGGGAAAACCTTAAAAAACCAAAATCCTAACCTTAGGAGATGGAATGCCAAGATTTTGTGGGCCCCGTTAGGGTTATTTGGGCAGCCAACTTCCCGAGGTCGTAACTTGGCCATATTATCTTTGTTTGGTGTGTACAATACATAGTTGGAAATATCTCTTTGAGTACTACAAGATTAGCATAGGCTTGTCCCTATGGCTATGGGCCTACTGCAGACCTCAAAAAAAAGTCGTTTAGGGGGTCAAAATTGCTCTAGAATTTTAGGACTTGAAAAAGTGCTAAAAATAGTAAATGTTGTAATAAACAAGGAAACGGATGAAACCGACTGGAGGTCTAGGTGGAATAGGAGGGTGGCCACCAACATCCACCTGGATCATTCAATCCTACAAAGACAAAGAAATCCTCAATTGGTAAGACAAATTGGAGTGTTTCAAAAATAAAAATAAACAAGTCACACTCACTTTCATTATCTTCATTGATAAACAAAGCAAGCATATCCTTACCATTCTTCAGTAACTTTGTTTGATAAGATTTTTCAAGCCAATATTCAATCATATCCCGGTATGTACAAATATTATCATAAAATTGTGTAGATGAAAAATGACCTTGATAAGAATTGTAATGAAAAGAATCGTGTAAAAGAATCTTAGTATTATTAATAGGGTCCATTTCAGCGATTACATCAAGAGAATGAGAACTTGTCATAGTTTTAAATTGAAAGATTGTCCCATTTTCATGATAATCCTTATTGAGCCTAGATATTTCAATTTAAGACAAAGTGACTAGATTAATCAATATTCCATAATCATCATCAATTGTTGTGAAATTTTTGTAATCAATACCATGATAGCAACTAGTAACAATGTTTGATTGATTATAATCTTTAATCTCAAATAACTAATTAAGATAAATACAGGATTCGTCTAAAAACACAAATTGAGGTAAGTCAATAGAAAGCGCAATTTGATACACATTTAAATCATTTCTTAATCCCCATATAGGTAACTAATCAAAATAAGAAGTAATGGATTCATGAGACGAAATATTAGTTTCTCCTTTATCTTCTATATAAAAATTGTTATTAATTTGCACCTTATTACAATTTAACAATGAAAAATAATATAAAATGTGTGGCTTCATAGAAATATTAAATATGTAAGGGTACAATGAATAATATGTAGAAGAATAAAGAATATGCAATGCACCTCTTAAAATGGTAGGCTCATATGATTCCACTTGTGGGGTTTTATTCTTTCATAAAGTGATCAACCGTTGTTGTATGCTCTAGTAAAAAATATGAACATGAAATATTTTCTAAGACAAAGTGATGTTCATTGTCACAAGACAATTCAATTAAAAATGAAAAATAAATATTTTCGCTAATGATGGTGTTATCACAAAATCAGGTACTGAAGGCTGCTAATCAGCAAGACTCTGTGTAACTGTTTCAAACCAGGCTTTTAACTAAGGCTTAGCCTCCTTAGTCTGAGAGGGCTCTCTCATAGGTTATTGATATTGAACAAGATGGCTAACTCTTACAAGACACATGAAAAATGTACTGGCTGGACAGAATTGCTTCCCATTGGGCTTATGGAGTCACTAATATCTCAGTAAACAATAACACTATCCTTTCATAGAAATCAGGGCACTTTACATCTAATGTTCAAACATAACTTACATGAAACACAGTTTGCCTAGGCATACAGGAAGTCAGAGCATGATTCATGAGTTCTGAGTGATTATGCATTAACCAAACTGTAAAAGAACATTAAAGAGAATAAACCATCATACATTTGAACAAGAAGATCCATTGTGAATCCTGAGAAGAAAACACAGTCATTTGCATTACTAAAATTTGTTTATACATAAACCAAAAACAGTCTTCTCCAAAACATCCAACCCCTATTACATCCAAGTTTGATCTATATATAGGAATACATTCTTAACCACCTTGAGCTTCCTCCTCCAGCATGAGGGGAGCTCGAAGGTTGCTATTAACTACTCCTATCTTCTGTTTAACTAACTCATTAAATACATAAGTACTGAACTGTAATTACAAAGAGTCCTAATTTAATCAAAACTCAAAATCTGTCCTCCTCGTAGCATGATTCCTTCTTGATTCTTGACATCTATCTTCTTTTTGTTTTGGCCGAGATATCTTGGAGGAGAATGCAATGAACAAGCTGGCTTTGGATACTGGCTGCGTAGATGGTTCATTAATCCTCAAGATAAGTCCCCTGTTTTCCCGGTCCTTGTCTCCCACCATCCTTCGAAAGTTAAGCAACATGTTCCCAGCTCTTTAATACCCCAAAATTGATGAGCATCACCATATTTCAGATGTGTTGGAGGCCTTGTTGACTAAACAGGTGTATAAACCAAAATCTCCGTATGCATTTCCTATCAGAACCCTAATAACCGGTAATAAAGTACCTTTATCAAGGTTTAACTAAAGACAAAAATATTTCACCTTTTCCAAAAGGCACACTTGTCATTCTCTGAATAGCTAGGATAGTCTTATGTGGTCTCCCTTATGTTCCTTAGGCATTTTCTTCAAAAATTTGCTGATCCCATCATTAAACTCTTTGTTTTCATCATAAAACAGCACCTACAGCAGTTTCGTAGCGCGCTACGAAACTGCTGTTCTGGCTGAAAAATATGTCTTGGGACAGAGCTGATAATTTCTCACAGAAAACGTATTTGGAAAAACTGAAGGAGGTTTTTGTGAATCAATCCGTGCTTAACAAAAACCTCTTTTGGTTTTTTGAAAAAATACTCCAGCTGTCCAGAATCGATCCTTGCAGAAGATGTGTAAAACAGGAAATTAAAAACTGCACCTACAGCAGTTTTGTAATGCAACTTTTAGTCACTTGTTTCTCCCAGCTCATAATCAATTTAAAGAAACTGAAAGAGGTTTTTCTAGTTCAGTATGTTAGGAATAAAAACCTCTTTCAATTTTCGAAAATATTCTTTCAGCTGCTCTAAATACCTCCTGGAAGTTGACTACTTAAACAGAGAAATATGCCTGCCTTGAAACTGTGCATAAACCAAAGCATCTGCCAATGTCAACCTGCCTTCAGCATCCGTGTTATTTACCTCAATTGTCTTCCCGTTTGAAGCTGTAACTATGTCACCAGGCCGCATACTAGTGCCACTAATCATGTTTTCACCTGCAGCAACAATGAAATGGACCTCCCCGGGAGGCTTAATTCGACCAATAGCCTTTGCTGCACCAAGAATTGCTGCAGAACCTCCCATGTCAAACTTCATGAGTTCAATAAGACATCTTGGTCCTGTCTTGATGTTGTAACCTCCACTATCAAATGTCAATCCTTCAACTTTGATGGGGCTGTACATTCTCTCGCATAATGACATGTTCACTTTTGTTTCTATCTTTGCATAAGATTGCATCTCTTTGACTATGATTTGAATCACCACGCGCTCTTTTAATGTTTTGCTGATATGGTGCACCTCCTTGAATTGTATGATCTGTAGTATCTTTTCCATCCTTGTTAATATCAATTGCAGTCTTTTGGCCATGATTTGGATCATCTGACCGACATTCCCAACTCTGCTCAACTAGTTCACCTTCTTCTAATTCAATTTGATTGGTGAATCTTTCCTCCATCAGTCAAACCAAATAAAGCATTTATCATCACACACTAACTGAACATATAGATGAATGGGTTCCAAGACCTTTTTCATGTAGCTTTCAATTGACAATTTACTTATGAATGGCTTAATCCGGATCATGTCTGATGGTTTGGCAAGGTAGCCATAAATTGTCCGCTTTCCATCATCTTCTATTATACACCTATGTGCTTTCCTTCTTATGATTGGCACCTTATTCAAAAGCCACCTTTCTATTAACATCAGCTGTCATTGACAGTGGAGCTGATTGAGGACTTTTATCCTGGTTAGCAAACTTTAAACTCTCACTAGAAGGCAAGCAAACCTGTAGCCATAACTCAGATGAATTACAAACTTCACCATCAATTTGCAGAAACAGGCTTTTCTATGCATATATCATATTCTCACAAAACCCATAGGTGACAAAGGTGATATGGGTGAGATATTGGCTATGGTTTTGAACAATTCCCCAATTTCGTAGCGCAGTTAGTTATAAATTGGCAAAATGCGCTGCGAAATGGCTGGATGCTGACGCGCTGCGAAATGGCTAAATAATAATTGCGCTGCAAAATTAACCAATAAAACTGCACTGCGAAAATACGGAAAGGACCAGTGACATGTACAAGATAAGACATGGCTTATGCAATCATGATGGAGGATGACCAATGGTATTTGAGAATGATTCACATCAAAACCCTTTAGAAACATGACCCCTAAGTAAGAACATAGGACAAAAACCATTTGACACCCATTTTTGACAGTGAACTTAGGACAAAAATTATATACATGTGACTGTAGTTCTAGGTGATAACAGATGGCATTACTTGATAGTTGATCTTGAACTTCTTCAAGTAAACTAGAAGAAGATCTATCGATAACATGATTACAAAGATTAGATTCATCCTCTTTCACTTTGAAATAGTTGTAGTATGTTGAAGAGGATGACAACCATATTTCTTTAAAGCTTCTTCCTCATTAGAAGTAGGCATTGACGAAGAAGAATCATCAAGAGCGATAATGATATCTTTTAAAATATCGTGTTTCCGTTGATTGAACAAAATGAAAGAAGTTGACAAAATCTGCGGTGTTTCTACAACTTTTAAATCTTCAAGATTATTATGAAGCTTCAAACCAATGTGTGTATGAGTATCAATATCTAATTCATATTGGTTACCAACTAATTGGTTTTGTTCATTTGGATGAGAAATGAGATACCAAAACCATTCATTTATAGGAAATCTAGTACAATAATGTATGAGCCTAATTGTGAAATATTCTAACAATTCACCATTTTATTTCTTAAAATAATTCAATTCTTCCTCTAATTCATCATAATCATGATTGGTAAAATCAGTTAAAAACTCAATTACAAACTCAGACCGAGAATGAGTGGAATTAACTGAAAAAAAAATAAATAAATAAATAAATAAATAATAATAATAACAATAATAATAATAATAAATAAATAAAATAAAAAAATAAAAAAATAAAAAAATAAAAAAAAAAATCAAACCAATACTTAACTTCGAAAAGTGAGAGGAAATAATATACATAAAACATTAATATTAGTGATATTATAATTTAAACACTTATAATCAAATTTAGAAAGATGGTATTCTACAGGTGTGCTCCCATCATCATCAAATATGAGTCTTGAAAAGAGAGAAATAGTCTTTTTGGGAATATTGGGTAAAGAAAAGTTGAAAGCATGTTCTCATACAATGATTTGGGCAGGGGCCATTGTTTATATGTGTCAACAAAAACTCGACTCCAAGTAGGTTAGATTGTCATCTAACCTACCTTCTAGTGCGTGGTGAGATGACACAAAGAAGAAGGATTAAATATGAAAAAAAATAGAGGCTAAGGGATTAAATGTTTTAATTCATTAATTTACCGTAGACCCTCTTTCTAGTTGCATTTGTTGATGTGGCTTTTGGGACCATATCTCAACAAGGGGATGTGACCCTATATGAAGTTCTTCACACAACCTAAGTCATTTAAATAACAGCTCCTTATGGATTTAGAGGCTTCATTAGCCTATGGATCTCTCCTCCTCTTTTGAATAAAAGAATGAGAAAATCCTAAAGTAATCCTAAGTTTATATCTACATTGGACCTAGGGTCAATGCTCTATATTAATGCATCCAAAATTACAAATTAAAATAAATAATATAATACAATGCAATAACAGAATTAGAAGTTCGCTTTTAATGTACAATTACTAAAGTACAATGAGTGATATCATATAAAAATTATACTAAAAAGAGTTTACACATATAAAAGAGAAAGATATCTAGAGACTTATTATCATGTCCCCATTTTTATTTTCCTCTATAGTACTTCCAGGGTGGATTTCTAGGGCACGAGATTACTAGGTCATGGGAGCAAGATTATTTATCAGGGGTCCTGAAGGATTTTTGAGGCGTTTTTATGGGATATAATGACATTCACTTGGCATATCCATCATCATGAGTAGTTCTGGACAACTTGTTTCTAGTTTCGTGGCTTTCTGATAATTCCTGTAACATGAGGTTATTATTGAGCATAACTTAATTAATTAAGCTCTAGGTGGTATTTCGACGGGAATATTTGAAGGAACACCTTAGTGTAATAACTCATTGGAACCAGAACGAGAACATCTACATGATGGGATGTTGAAAAGTGACTTACAGTGGGTATGGTGGGAATTTATCATTTTTCCTGATTAAAAATGACTCTAATTAGCCATTTAATTAAAAAGGGGAAAATTAATTAAACGGAGGAAGAAGGAAAAAAGTGACTTAAGTGAAATAAAATAAAATTTAAAAGTCACTTAAGACAAAGTTAAGGGAGGAGCATCTAGAATAATAATAAAATAATAAAATTATATGCTCCTAAAGGCTTGGAGATCTATCTATGGAGTCTTTAAAAATAGGAGGAGATCATTTGGGATATCTTGGAGTTGAGTATTTTTCTTGTGGAGAGGTTTGGAGAATCAGGAGTTCCCATATTCAGTAGTACACTCAGGACAGAAACCCTCTAGTGATTCAAAGACAGTGGGTGAGTACCCATCTCTCTCCTTGGTGAATTCGTCCAAAATTCACAAGTTGTGCTTAGTAGTTTAGTTATTGTGTTGGCTCTATTTAGACTTGTTGTAGCAGATATCTTTGGGAGGCCATACTCTCAGCCATTTCCAACATTATATGTACTCTTTACTTAATAAAATAGGGTTTAGTTATTCTGCATGTTTTATCTTGTCTATTCTTCAGTTGCAGAATATATATATTTTTAGATTTGCAGTTAATTTTATGGTTTAATTTGCATAATCTGTTTGTTAAGTTGACGATGAAAATTTCTAAAGTAATATTTTGGCGCAAAATATATTTATAACATTATAGTGTTATCAGAGCATGATTTTGGCCAGTTGTGAGTTAAAATCAAAGTGTCATGTTGCCATATTGTTTCTAAAGAATAAACGAGACAAGTTCATGGGTTAAATTTCTTAACCTATTTTCTAGAGGTTTTGCAAGAGATTTCTCTGATTTGAGTGAGTGCTTTTATAGTGAATTTGTAGGGATGAAGAGTTGGAGCATTGTGGTATGAATTTATCTTAATTGGAGCAGTGTGCGAAGATGGGAAGACTAAGAAATTCACACTAAATTGGGGCTTTCTTGAGTAGCTGGAATCTGCCCAAGATTTTTCTAGGTTTTTATGGGTTTTGTGTGAGGAGTCTCAGATTAAATTTTTAAAATTTTGGAGCAGTATTGAGGGCAGAAAAACTAGATCATCTTCAGCAATAGAAACGTAATTTCTAGGTAGTGCGAATTTATTATTTCAGCAATTTTGTTGGGCCAATTTTATCTTATTGTGTCAAATTCCTCTTGCATGTTTGATATTATTTTGTTGAGATGAATTCATCTTGTTGTGTCGAAGTTATTTTTCTGGGCCAAATTTATTTTGTTGGGTTGAATTTATCTTTACAGGATGAAATTATTTTATTGAGCTAAATTTATCTTGATGTGCCAACTTTCTATTGCCAGGCTGAATTTATCTTGTTGGGTCAAATTATTTTGCAGTAGTTCAATTTATTTCCTCAGTGTTATTAATAAATTTTTCTAGGTTTCTTGTTGAGGCTTTTTTCAATAAAAAGTTGTGATTCACTGACTATCCAATTTTTGTTGGAATTTATTAAAGTTTTGGCAAAAATACTTCTGGATATTTTCTAGAGAATTTTTATTTGTTGAGGTTGTATTATTGTTCCATTTATCATAATTATTTTGTCGAGTCAAATTCATGTTGCTATCCCAAAATTATTTTGTTGGGCCAAATTTATCTTTATGGGATAAAATTATTCCATTGGGATAAATTTATTGTGCTGTATCAAATTTCTCTTGCCGAGATGAATTTCTTTTGTTGGGTCGAATTATTTTGTAGAAACTGAATTTATTAGTGTAGTAGCTGATTAAATTTTCCTAGTCAAAAAGATAGATAGAGAGAGAGAGATTATTAATAAATTTGGCTAGGTTTCCTATTGTGGCGTTTTTCAATGGAAAAATTGTGATTCACCGACTCCAATTTTTGTTGGAATTTATTAAAATTTCAACAAAATTACTTCTCGAGATTTTCTGAAGAAATTTGATTTGCTAAAGTCATATTATTGTTCCATTTATCATACTTATTTGGCAAAGCCAGATTTGTCTATTAGGGTCAAATTTATTTGTTGGGATGAGTTTATTTATAAGAGCCTAATTTGTTTGCCATAGCCTAGTTTATTTGTCAGAGCCAAATTCATTTCCTGAAACTTGAAACTTGAATTTGTCTATTGGACTGAGATTATCTATTGGGATCAAGTTCTCCTTAAGGGCTAAGTTACTTCTTGAGACAAGTGTTATCATTTCTTAAGGGCGAGGAAGTCTACTATATTGTTGGAGTTGTGCCATATTCCTTGAAATCATTTTAGCATTATAATTCTCTCAAGCATTTGTCTCTCATATTTATTTATGTTACAAGTGTTTCCACTTTATCTGCAAATTGTTTGACGAAAGGACTTCTTGCTAACTATTTGCTAAAAGCTATCAAAGAAAGTTTTTAATATTCGCTAAGTTAGTGGCAGAGTATGGTGATTTTACATGAGGTGTTCATATTATAGTTGGACCTCTATGTAATTGTTGAGTGTGACTTGCGAGGGATGAGTATGTATTGAAGTGAGAAGCCTATGTATTGAGTCAGTAAGCCATGTGATCAAAATTTTATTGTTGTCCCATTGAGTGGATAAGGTATGCCAACTTTGATGTCTTTGTCATCTTTGAACTAAAACATGGATAAAACCTTCATAAACTCCATTAATAAACTAGGAACAACGATCAATAAATCATTTTCCAAGGGGATAGGTTCTATGCTGCAACAAGCGTAGGCACAAAAAGAACATGATATGGGACCCAAAATATATGCACGTAGGAGAGATTTGAGTTTAAAGGGGGTTACAATAAAATACCTTCTCAAATTGGAAGAAATTTCTTCACTTCTCTCCAAGGTGCATTAGTCAAATGGGAAGAGCTTGATTTGGGCTCTAAAACCAACCATGCTTGCCCTAGTACAACATAAGTATTTGGAGCACCCTTTTGAATGGGTCAAAGTTTTGATTGCCTCCTATCTTAATAGTGTCACAATATTGATTGCACCTACAACCCCTTACAATGATAACATTATGATGAGAGTCTTTAGGCTGATAGTGGAGACCTTGCAGGACTTGGATAACAGTGAGGGTCCTACCTTTGGGAAGAAGCTTGATATTCTAGAAGTCATAAAATTGTTGAAACCTATGACATCATGTTTGATTTGGATTGTGATGAAATGATTCTCCAAATGTTCCAATGCTTTGTTAACATTAGGAAACATCAACCTGGCATGGTCAAAACAAACATGTTTTCCATTTTGTCTTCATGTATGGTAGGTCGTAATTCCATTTGTAGGATGTTGTAATATATGTTTCTAGCCATTTGGAGGGAGGAACAATTGGTTTCACTTGCTTCTTATGAACTAGCCGAAAGGTTAGTTAAGTAGAGCATAATTTTTTTCAGGAGGTAGTTGACAAAGGAGGAGTTTCTCAGGATTGGTGGACCATGCAACAAGAATGAGTTGAGGAGGAAGCATCTTTTCTTCATATGTAAGGAACCTTGGGGACCTAACCACTCATGTTTGAGTGACATGGAGGAGATGGCAGAGGTAGATCAGGAGAAGGTTCCTTCTACCTTTCTAGATGAGGATTCTTCTATTAAAGTTGAGTCCATGGTTTCTTACTAGGATGCCTCTGAGGACTATGAGTAGTCACTTGGAGTTGTTGATAGTAGCCAAGATATGCAACTGTATTCAATGGAGGAGTATTATGGGCAATAGATTGTCCCCATCAGGGAAGGATATTAGAGAGTAGATGAGTGACTAATGATTCAACATAGAGAGAAAATAGAGGATCACGAGTTAGCTGAGGAGGGTGATATGCACAGTATGCATGATGTTTCATTTGTGAAGAGTCATTTGGAGGTTCATCTTGATCCTATGATAGAGGAGGATGAGCAACCATATTTTGGATTAACCATTTATGCAGAGCAGACAGATACACAAACAGTTTTCAAAATTGTATTACTTTTAGGTAGCATCCATCTCCAAGGGTACATAGACAAGGCTTGCAGCATAAATTTCCCACTTTTCCCATTATAGAGAGAGGGGAATGATTTCATAGAAAAATCTTGTTGACTAAATGGACATAGCAGCATGAGTTGAGCATGGACCATCATGAGCATAATAGACATTTTCCTTACACAGGTGTCCATATTCGGATTGGTGGGAGATCATGAGTTGGTTTCCTGTTGATGGAGTATCATTCTTAGCCAGGGGCACAGTATAGAAGGAGCCCTTAGATGTGGGGGTTAATGCATGTTTCAATGGGAAGTGGAATGTGGATTGATATTTCATCAATATTCTAGTAGCACTAGCCCAACATCAACATAGTGGGATTGACCTTGGTTTATGCCAAGGATTGAACTGGAGAGAGGTGATGAGTTGGTATTATATTGGTGGAGCAACATCTACAACCATAGACAAAGCACAACCAGAGCCATGGGGTATCAACAATGGTGATTGGCCATGGTGGCTTTGGGATATAGGTGGATCCATTGATGGTAGGATGATGTGAAGATGGGTTTTGGATCCAGGTAATTTTGACGGATCCATTCATGACTGGTTAGCATGGAGGCATGACATGGCACAATGGTTCATATGGGATCCTGGTATCAATTTGAAAATGCCTGTATAGTGGACAGATATAGATTGCTTGAGGGCAAGAAATATTGGGGTGGGACAATTTGTCACATGCCGGTTTTTAGTTTAATATATAGTACAACTAGGGTGGATTTCTAGGGCACGGGAAGACTAGGTTGCGGGAGCAGGATTATGTCATTAGGGGTCCTAAGGGAGTTTTGAGGAGTATTTATGGGATCCAACAACATTCACTTGGCATATTGATCATCATGAATAATTCTGCACAACTTGTTTCTAGTTCCATGGCTTTTGGACAATTCCCATAAAACGAGGTTATTACTGGGCATTACTTATTGAATTATGCTTAAGGTGGCATTCCATGAGGAATATTTGATGAAACGCCTTAATGTAATATCTCATTGGAACTGAAATGAGAAGATATATAGGATGGTATGTTGAGAAGTGACTTCCAGTGGTCAGAGAGAGTATGGTTGGAAATTTTCCTTTTTCCTTGATAAAAATTACTTTAATTAGTCATTTAATTAAAAAGGGAAAAATAATTAATTGGAGGAAAAAGGCCAAAAGTGTCTTAAGTGAAATAAATAAATAAAAATTAAAAAAGTCACTTAAGATAAATTCAAAGGATGGTCTTCTAGAATAATAATAAAATAATAAAATAAGATTCTTATAAACGCTTGTAGATCTATCCATGGAGTCTTTAAAATGAGGAGGAGGTCATTTGAGATATCTTAGAGATAAGTGTTTTTATTGTGGAGAGGTTTGGAGAACCAGGAGTTCGCATCTTCAGCAGTAGCCCTGGGATGGAAATCCTTGGGTGATTTAGCGAGAGTGGGAGAGTACCCATCTCTCTCCTTGGTGAATTCATCTAGAATTCACTAGTTGGGAATATTAGTTCAGTTATTTTGGTGACCTGATTCAGCATTGTAACAAATATCTTTGGTAGGCCATCCTCTCAGCAATTTCCAGCATTATATGCACTCTTTATTTAATAAAATAAGGCTGATTTCTTCTGCATGTTTTATCTTGTATATTCTTTAGTTGCAAAATATATATATATCCATATTTGTTATTAATTTTATGATTTAATTTGCATAATCTTTTTGTTAAGTTGACAATGAAAATTTCTAAAGTATTTTTTTGGAAAAAAAATATATTTGAAGCATTACACTTATGTAACTAAAAAAATGATGTAAAAGAATGTTATCTATTCCATTTATATGACGTTTTGTATTGTCGACAATCATTAGCTACAAAAGCGATATAACTGGAAAATGAATTTGTAAAGGAATCTAGATCCTATGTTAGGTCCCTATAAGACTAATGTAGCCCCTTTATTGTTACTGTTAGTGTATCCCTGTTATTTTTATTTTTGTTCCCATGTAGCCCCCATATTGTTATTGTTGGGCCCCATAGAATCCCACTATTTTTATTGTTGTGCACTTACAATATTATTGCTATGTAGGCTCTAATTATATTGTGACTCCTTAGACTCCTATATATACAAAGGATGTCTTTTCATTTGTATCATCCCATAATTGTTCATTTTTGTAATGTAAAGGAGGTTTCCCACTCAAATAGGATAATTTTCAGTTCTTTGATCTATCTTTTCTTCTATTTTGTGAGTTGGTTGCATAACATTTGGTATCAGACCTTTGGATTCTAGGGTTCCTTTGCTTCAAATAGGCCATTGTGGAATTTTCTCTATAATTGTTTTTATACGAAGCTTCAGAAGCTAAAATTGTGACCTTGTGGATATGAAATATTGATGAGCTTTGTTCCATAATTTAATATCTTATTTCACTATATTTTCTGAGATATGGTCCAAAGAAGTTAAGGTTTTTTCATGCTCCAGAATTCAGTATCAAACAAGTGATTGAGGGAAAATCATCATAACTTTCTCTTCAAACATCGGATTGGAATTTTGTAAAAAGTGGAAAAAACATAATGGAATGTTGTTTCTTTTGTATCAATTTCAAGTCCAAATTCAGAAATAGTGACACGTGTAATTACATATAAGTTCCCTCTACTAAACTAGTCCATAATTAGGTCATCGTGGTATATTTGACATAACATTATCTTGAAGAATCCAATTTTGGTATGACTTGTGAAATTAGAAAGAATAATAAGAGGAATACAATCGGAAGGAATTTCAGACATTGGAGATCCAAAATTACAGAGTTACATCCAATTAAAGATTGAGCTCCTAAAATCAAGAAAAATGTGTGTAGTTGTTTTTTAAAGTTGCATAAATTTTGTTTGAAAAATCAGTTTGAAGTGATTCTAAGGGAATATTGAAGCATATATATCAGTATTGGGTTCTAAAATACCTCCAAAACAAAATAATTTTACACCTATTAAGCCCTTAGAAAGCTCTACTATGACACATGAAGAGGAAAAATTGCAGCATGATATATCAAAATTATGAGACCAAGTGCACCAAATGTTTCTCTCACAAAGAGCAACCGAAGATGAACTGAAAGGGTACATGGATGGCTTAAAAGGTGACATGGATGGTTTAAAATCATAAATAAAATGTGACATGGATGGTATAAAAAGGAAAAATGGAGGCTTTTAAAGTAGACATGGATGCGATGAATGTCAAGTTGAAGGGTTGACAAAGTTGTTGCAAGAAAGGCTTCCCAACGAGGTAATCCATGAAAATAATGATGAGGACAAAAGGAATATGAATTATGATTTTAGAGACTACAACGTGGGGTTTAAGAACCATATCATTCCAAATATATATATTAAGATGTTTGATGGAAAGGATTTGGTAAAATGGATACTACAAATGGAGCAATATTTTGATCTATAGGATGTGCAACCCTCACAAAAGGTATGTATTGCATCTTTATATTTAGAACCCAATTAGTTTGTACAGTATAAATGGATTTTTTCTTGTAAACCACTTATCACCTGGTCAACTTTTATGGAGTAAATGATAGCACATGATGAATATACAAAGAGCAACACCTTCTTTAGCCAATTAATAAATCTCAAACAAAAGGGTTCAATGGCGGAGCACATTAAAGAGTTCCAAAAATTGAATATTAGGGTAGCCGATATTCCAAAGGAGTATATGATTGATGTATTCATAGGGATTTTAAAATATAACATCCAAAATGAGGTTCACCTTTGGGAACCTGATTCATTAGAGAAGACATTCATGCTGGCAAGAAAAGGTGAAAACAAAATTATGGCAACAAGGAAGTCTACCACTCACAACTATGAAGATGGAAGTGTTGTTGCTCCTAGTATTCCACAAACTACAAGATTGACACCACAACAATTGGAGGAAAAAAGAGAAAAAGGGCTTTCTTACAGTTGTGATAGAAAATACACTAAAGGTCATAAGTGTGCTGAGAGGAAATTATTCTACATAGATTGTGAAGAGGAGAAAGAAAATGAACAAGAAACATCAAAAGAGGAGGATATACACCGGGAACCAACCCCAGATAAAGAATAAATGAATCCTACCATATCTTGTAATGCATTAGCAAGAATTATCACTCCTCAAACTCTCAAGAAAGAAGGATATATCAAGAAGAAAAAAGGAATAGTGTTGATTGATTCAGGTAGCATCCATAATTTTATTCATTGTAAGATAGCCAAGGAATTGAAATACTTCCTATATCCAACACGAGAGTGTCAAGTGATGGTTGCAAATGGAGGAACTATAAATTTCTCGGGAAAGTGTCATAATATCAATCTAACCATGGGGGAATATGTATTGAACAGTCCAATGCTTTTCATCTTAATGGGTGGTGTTGATGTTGTACTAGGAGTCCAATGGTTATAATCTTAGAGGACAATAACTTTCAATTTTCAAGAACATTTCTTGAATTTTGTTTTGGAAGGAAAGGAAGTTGAATTAAGGGGTATAGAAGGGAAACCAGGAGGGATAATAAGCTCTAATGGCATGACAAAGCGTCTGAAGAAAGAACGATGAGGTGTAATTGCACAGTTATGATCACTAGAAGTTCAAACATCAAAATCATATATTTCTCCATATCTCCAAAAAGTGTTGGGCAATCATTCCAATGTGTTTGCGACTCCCAAAGGCCTCCCACCTATTCATGATCATGTTATTCATTTTATTCCAGGAAGTGTTCCTCCAAACATCAGACCTTACAGATATCCTTATGCTCAAATGAGTGAAATTGAACGTATGGTCGCAGGAATGCTAGAGGTTGGTATAGCTTAAGCTAGTTAAATTTCTTTCTCTACTCCAGTAGTGTTGGTGCACAAGAAGGATGGATCATGGCGTATGTGTTTGGATTATAGGGAGCTCAAAAAGATCATTATTAAAGATAAATTTCCCATTCATATCATTGATGAATTGTTGGATGAATTACATGGAGCAATTTACTTCACCAAGGTGGATCTTTGTTTAGGATATCATCAAATTAGAATGAATAATGAAGACATTCTAAAAACAACATTTAGAACTCATGAGGGTCATTATGAATTTTTGGTCATTCCTTTTGGCATTACTAATGCACCTTCCACATTTCAAGGTTTGATGAATTCCTTTTTCAAACCCTTAGAAAATTTGTGTTAGTATTTTTTGATGATATACTAATCTACAACAAGTCTTGGAAGGATCACGTTCAACATGTTGACAAGATGCTCAAACTATTGGAGGAGAAACAATTATATGCAAAAATCTCTAAATGTTTCTTTTGAGTATAGGAAGTGGAATATTTGGGTCATATCGTATCTCATGAGAGTGTTAAGGTAGATCCTAATAAAATTAAATCCATTAAGGAATGGAAACTTTCCACAACCATAAAGAATCTTCGAGGATTTCTCGGGTTGATAGGTTAATATCGCAAGTTTGTTAAGAATTATGAGAGAATTGTGCCACCTCTAATATCATTACTTAAGAAAGATGCATTTTATTAGACTCCAGAAGCAACTAAGGCCTTTGAACATCTTAAAGAGGCAATGTGCCAAGTGTTGAGAAATCAATGCTAGTAGAATTAGGGTTATATTTCTCTTTCTTGATAATTACTTGTGAATTATGTTGGCTTCTTTTACTTATTTGTTGTATTATCTTTCATTAAGAAATTACCAAATCATGTGTGTATGAAGATCAGAAAAACAAAAGACACAAGATGTAGGCACTCTACCAAGGAAAAACCCCTATCTAGGGGAAAACAGAGTCAAAATATCTTCCTTCAATATTCTTTACTGAGATTCTTCAACCTAGACACAGACCTCCTCCACACCAACTCAACCCTTCCTTCTTCAATCCAAATCTTCGACCTAGCAGTGATAGCACTTCGACCCCAACAACTTCGACTTGGCATCAATAGGCAACAATTGGTAGCAGCGACAACTTCGACTTTGACAAAGATACTTTGATCTTCTAAAGTAGCCGACACAAGAGAGAGATAGATAGCCCAAAACTTCGATTTTGTCCTTCCCTTCCTTCTTGACCAACTTCACACTCCTTTTAGCCTCCTTCTTCAACTTCGCACCTTTTCCCAACTCTTTCTTGGATATTGACCTTGTGAGAGAGATTGTGTCCAAATGAATTCAATTTGCTTCAATATATAGGCTTCTAGTGAGGTCAAATTGCCCAATTGAGGCCGACTTGGTGTGGAGGTGACATAATTCATTTTTGACTAAAAAATAATTCTTTTTACATAGTTCAAAAGCCCAAGAAGGGTCTCATAAAATGTACAATGACTCTAATGACTCAATATTAATCCTAGGAGTCCACAATGGGGACTTTGACTAATAAAAATATGACCCAAGCATGAAACACATGCTTTAATAAGTCATTGTAACAAAAATAAAAATTTATTTTTCATTCTTTTGACAAGTACATTACATAAATACATTTATGAAGACCAAACCTAATTACATTATTCAACACTTCCTCTTAACTAGGGAGGTATTCATAACAAGAATAAGGAAGATCTCAAACTATATGAACTATGAAGAGTCTAGTTACCACAATTCCATGAACTAGATTCCTAACCAGGGAAATCTATTCAAGGTCTCTCAACAGTTTAGGCACCACAATGTCACAGACTAGGTTACTGACCAGGGAAATCTATTCGAGTGGGACTAAGATGGACTAAAGCTTTCATCCTCTCTAGATACCATCAAGCTTACTTGCTAACCATCAACCCAGGGATCTAGGTACATATTCAAGGTCAGAGCTTCATGACCAACACCACCCTCCCTACTTTGGGAACTAGACATAAATGCATAGTGCCGACCATATGTCCTCCCAAGCAATGTGCCTCACACACAAAGCCTCAAAAAATATCTTCCAAACTTTTATCATCATCAACAAGATCAACAATATCAATTAAACCAAGCATGCTTCTAAGATATTCAAACATCTTATTAGGAAGAGAATTTGTTAGTATATCAACTACCTGATCATCTGTCGGGACATATTGTAGCTTCAGAATCCCATCCTGCACCAAGTTTCTAATATAGTGGAACTTATTGTTGATATGCTTCTTCCTAACATGAAAGACATGATCTCCAAACATCTTGATGCAACTTTGATTATCACAATTTATCACAGTAGGATCCAGAGGCTTCTCGAACAAATCTATCATAACCTTCCTCAACCATACAACCTCCTTTCCTACTTCACATGCAGCCACGTAATCTGCTTCAACACTAATCAATGCAATAGGATCTTTCTTTCTACTTATCCATGAGATCATGGCAGATCCCGAACTAAAGCATCCACCAATAGTTTTTCTTCCATCGATCTCACTGCCACCCCAATCAGAATATGTGAAGCCAATCAACTTGACTTCCTTGCTATTGTACTTTAGGGAGTGATGTATAGTTCCACGAAGATATCTCAATATATGCTTCAAAACTATCCAATTACCATGACGAGGCTCCAACTGAAAATGACTAAGAATGTTCACATCAAATCATATATCTGGCCTAATATTTACCAGATACATCAAAGAACCCATCTACTGATAATAGGAGGTAGGATCCACAAGACTTGACATTAGGGGATTTTTTAGGTCTAAAATGGGCCTCCTAAGGAAATTATAAAATAATAGTGGAAATAATAAAATAATATTAGATTACATCATCAAATTTTAGAGGGAAAAAAGAAAAAACTATTTTTTCAACTTGTATTTTCAACTTATCCCCCTACAGGTTTACTCAAATTTCAAGTGGAAACACTCATTGGATGCAAAATTTGATTCCCCATCCAAAGAGTACCCATGTTGAATAATTTTGATGGACCTTGCTACACGAAAAATGAGAAATACATGAAAAATATGATTGGAATAACGTGTTTTCATGTATTTCTCATTTTTCGTGTAGCGGGGTTCATCGAAAGTATGCAACATGGGTACTCCTTGGATGAGGAATCAATTTTTTCATCCAACAAATACTCCTGCTCGGAATTTGAGTAAAATCTTAGGGAGATAAGTTAAAAATACGAGTTGAAAAAGTAGTTTTATTATTTTATTATTATTTAATATTTTTACTTTTTTACTCCAAAAATGGTGAATCATCCCCCATGGTTGACATCATCATCTTAAATCCTATTGATTCTTATAAAGTTTATTTTTGTTGTACATTTTTCTTAGGAGGCCCATTTTAGACCTCAAACGTCCCCTAATGGTCAAAACTCCTCAACTTCTTAAGATTGGTGATCATAGGAGTAGTCATGGGCTTGGAATCCATCATCCCAAATTTCTGAAATAATTTGAGGATATACTTTCCTTTCCCCAAATATATCTCCCCATGGTTTTTCCATACTTCCAGACCTAGGTAATAGTGCATTTGTCCTAGATCCTTCATCTCAAATTCAACTACCAACATTTTCTTGCATTCTTGTATTATTCATTCCATACCTATAATGAATATATCATCCACATACAATAGAATAATGAGTGGCTCATTATCCACAACCTTGATGTAGATATTAGGATCAACGTAACTCTTCACGAACCCAATACCATGCGCTAGGAGCTTGCTTCAAACCATATAGGGCCTTCTTGAGTTTACAGACATGAGTATTCTTGCTATTTACTTCAAAGCCTTAGGGTTGCTCAATGTATACTTCCTCATCGATGGTCCCATTCATAAATTTTGCATTCACATCCATTTGATGGATATTCCATCCCATTGTAGTAGCCAATGAAACCAAAGATGTAATGGTAGTATGCCTTGTAGTTGGTGCAAAGGTTTCTTCATAATCTATGCCTTCCTTTTGAGAGAAACCCCTTGCAATAAATATGGATTTGTATTTTTCTATACTTCCATCAATAGCGTGTTTGATCTCGTAGATCCATTTTTAGGTGACAACCGATTTGTCACTAGGTATAGGAACAATTTTCCAAACCCCATTCTTCATGATGGATTAATATTCTTCATGCATAGCTTTCTTCCATAGTTCTTGATGAGCAGCTTCTTCAAATGTAGATGGTTCATCTTCAATTAGTTTTTTCATATATGCAACATATCCATAATATATATTCATCCTTTTGCTTTCTCTAAAGGTTCCTTTCACAACACTATGTCCTTCAACATCTTCAAGAGTAGCTTTTAAGCAATTTGGCCTCTTCCTTGTGTTCGATATGATCATGGGTTGTATAGGCTTACTTGGTCCTTCTTCTTCTTCTTGAAATGTACATGGATTGTCAAGTTGTACTTCTTCTTTTCAAATATAGGTATGTCTTCCTCATCAGAATCAATCAGAATGTCCTAGGATATTTTGTAGGCTTGATTTTCATCAAATACAAAGTCCCTTCTTACTTCAATGTGTCTCCCTTCCTTGATATAGATTCTATATGCCTTCGAGGAGAGATTATAGCCAATGAATATCCCTTTAATGCGTGTAGAATCTAACTTATTTCATTTGTCCTTTGGAATGTGGATATAGGTAGGAATCCCAAAGATTCGGATATGGTCCATACTTCGCTTCTTCCCTGTGAATTCTTTCTCAGGTGTCATATTTTCAAGAATTTTATGAGGACTTATTTTCTTAATATATACAGTTGTCATTTCTACTTCTCCCCATATAAATTTTGGTAAGTCTTGATCAAGGAGCATTGTTCATATACCTTCTTCAATTGTCCTATTCTTTCTTTTAACCACTCCATTTTGTTTCGGATAGTAGGGAACAATAAGATCCCTCTTAATTCCTGCTTATTTACAATGTGAAATCAATTCTTTAGAAGTGTATTCCCCACCATTGTTGGATCTAAAAGTCTTTATTTTTCTTCCGATTAGGGTTTCTACTTCACATTTGAACTCCTTGAATTTCTCAAATACTTCATAATTTTTATTAAGAAGGTAGATCCATGTCTTTCTAGAGTGATCATCAACGAATGCCACATAGTAAAGATGACCTCCAAGTGATTTTTCAAACATAGGCCCACACACATCAGAATATATGAGGTCTAATATTTATTTAGACCTTGTTTCACTATATGAAAATGGTTTTGTTGTATGTTTTCCCAAAGAGCATCCCTTGCAAACTCCTTCACGATCTTCTTTGATATCAGGGATGTCATGAACTAGTTGATTAAGAGTGGGAATGACCTTGTAGTGAAAGTGACCATATGTTCTATGTCATAGTTCAATGGGAGTGGTTTCCATATGAACTAGAGCTTGAGGAGGTGGTGTAATGACTATATATAAGCTTCCTTCATGAACTCCAATAACCCTAGCCTGATCAATACTTGAATGTTTTCCCAAAACCAAGACCTTTCCATCAACACAAGCAACTCTATCCCCTTTATCTTCTAAGAAATAAATTGAAGGAAAATTATTTTTCAAACTCAGAACATATAGTATATTATTGAGATGTAGTTTAGCTCCATTCTCAAGCTTCAAATATGTTGATCCCAGACCTCTAACAACATAGCTTTTTTTCTCTCCCAATTCCACTTCATGAGAATATGGTTCCTTTGATAGAGTTTTAATTTGTTTACATTCCCCCATCATATACGTTGATGTTCCACTGTCAATGATCCATGCATTGTCATCATTAAGTGAACCTATAAGTGCAGCTGAGAACCCTTGACTCTTTACCTTGTTGAATAAGTAGTAGAAGATATTCTTGATCCATCTTCCTACAATATTGAATCCCATTTTTATCATAGGGAGTAATCATTTCCTTCAAGCCAATGAAGTGATCTTCGATCTTCTTTGACCTTAGCTTTGATACCATGTTGAGAAATCAATGCTAGTAGAATTAGGGTTATATTTATCTTTCTTGATAATTACTTGTGAATTATGTTGGCTTCTTTTACTTATTTGTTGTATTATCTTTCATCAATCAATTACCAAATTATGTGTTTATGAAGATCACAAAAACACAAGACACAAGATGTAGGCACTCTACTAGGGAAAAACCCCTATCTAGGGGAAAAACCAGTCAAAATATTTTCCTTCAATAGTTTTTCGTGAGACTCTTCAACCTAGACACAAATCTCCTCCACACCAAGCCCAACCTTCCTTCTTCAATCCAAATCTTCGACCTAGCAGTGGCAACACTTCAACCCCAGCAAATTCAACTTAGAAGCAACATGCAGCAACTGGTAGCAGCAACAACTTTGACTTTGACAAAGAGACTTTGATCTCTTAAAGTAGCCCACATGAGAGAGATATAGATAGCCCAAAACTTTAATTTTGTCCTTCCCTTCCTTCTTGACCAACTTCACACCTTTTAGCCTCCTTCTTCAACTTTGCACTTTTTCCTAGCTCTTTCTTCGATAGCTAACTTGTGAGAGAGAATGTGTCCAAAAGAATTCAATCTGCTCCAATATATAGGCTTCTGGTGAGATCTAATTGCCTAGTTGAGGCCGACCTAGTGTGGAGGTGACATAATTCATTTTTGACTAAAAAATCATTATTTTTACATAGTTCAAAAGCCCAAGAAGGGTCTCATAAAATGTACAATGACTCTAATGACTCAATATTAATCCTAGGAGTCTAAAATGGGGACTGACTAATAAAAAGATGACCCAAGCATGAAACCCATGCTTTAATAAGTCACTATAACAATAATAAAAATTTATTTTTCATTAATTTGACATATACATTGCATAAGTACATTTATGAAGACCGAACATAGTTACACTCTTCAACACCAAACACCGGTCTTAGCTACACCAGACTTCACAAAAACCTTTATTGTGGAATTTGATGCCTCAGGAAATGGAATTGGTGTTGTTTTAATGCAAGAAAGAAGACTAGCCATTACTTTTGAAGGTCGTCCAATCAAGGGAAAGTATTTACACAAACCTATTTAAGAGAAGGAAATGTCGGCAATACTAAATGAACTAAAGCAATGGCGACCTTACCTAATGGGAAGACACTTCAAGGTAAAAACAGATCATGATAGTCTTAATTACTTTTTGGAACAAAGATTATCTTCAGAAGAGAAGAAAAAATGGGTGACAAAGATGTTGGGTTATGACTTTGAAATCACCTACAAAATAGGGAAGCAAAATGTTGTTGCAGATGCACTCTCAAGAAAGGATGAGGATGTAGAAGCATTGCTTTGTGCCATTTCTATTATCCAACCTCAGTGGATAACCGAAGCAAGGGATGAATAGAAGAATGATGAAGAGGTGTGGACACTCATTCAAAAGTTGCAGCAAGATCTCAATACATATGATACATTTAGCTAGAAAAATGATTCATTATGGTACACAGATCGCTTATATCTTTGTAAGAATTTCCAACTCAAACAAAATATTCTTTTGGAATTGCACACCTCTCCCTTAGGAGGGCACTTAGGATTGTTAAAAACTTACCATAGGGTCAAGAAGGATTTTTTTTGGGATGGCCTTAAATCTGATATTCAAAAGTCTATGGTAGAATGTTTGGTTTGCCAACAAAATAAAGTTGCCACAAATACGACCCCGAGTTTGTTACAACCTTTAGTCATTCAAAGTCAGTATTGAGAGGAGCTCTCAATGTATTTTATCTTAGGTTTAACCAAGTCTAAAGGAAGTAGTGCCATCATGGTGGTAGTTGATAAACTTACCAAGTATGCACACTTTTGTGCATTATCTCATCATTTTAAATCCAGTACAGTTGCTACTGCATTTATGAAAACAATTCAAAAGCTTCATGGAAACCCAAAGATTATAGTAAGTGACAGATATCCCATTTTCACTAGAAATTTTTTGAAAAAAGTATTTTCTTGTCTTGGTACTCAATTAGCTCATAGCTCATATTATCACCCTCAATCTGATGGGAAAACTGAGATAGTGAACAAATGTTTGGAAGGATATCTTCATTGCTTTGTATCTGATAAAAAAATACAATGGGTCAAGTGGTTTCCTCTAGCTAAATGGTAGTATAACACTTACTTCCATGCTGCAGCAAAAATGACCCCATTTATGGAACTTTATGGATATCATCCACCATCCATCACATCAGCTTTAAAATAAAATTATAAGGTTCAAGAAGTGGAGGATCACATTGAGCATCAATAACAAGTTCTCTAACTCTTAAAGGATAGCCTCACTTTGACGCATAATCGAATGAAACAACAGGAAGATCAGCATCACAGTGAAATAAGTTTTGATGTAGGTGACTAGGTATTCTTACGGATACAACAATGCAAACAAATGTCTCTCAAGCAAGTTAAGAAGGATAATAAATTATGACCCAAGTACTACGGTCTTTACAAGGTGTTGCAAAAGATTGATACTATGACATACAAATTGGAGTTTCCTGCATCTTCTTGAGTACACTCATTTTTCCATGTTTCATGCTTAAAGAAGGTTATCGGGGACAAGCTTCCAGTTCAAATAATGTTGCGAGAACTTGACAAAGAAGGAACAATCATATTTGATCCTGAAGTAGTCACAGAAACAAGAACCCGACAACTACAAAATCGATCAATTTCAGAGTATCTCATTAAATGGAAGAACTTACCTGCTGAAGATGCCACATGGGAGGATGAGAATTTTGTACAGAGGCATCCATAACTACTCAAGCATTAAGGACAACACTTTTTTGAAGGAGATGGGTATGTTAGGTCTCTATAATACTAATGTAGCCCCCTTATTGTTATTGTTAGTGTAGCCCCCTTATTATTATTGTTGTGTCCATATAGCCCCCATATTGTTATTGTTGTGCTCCATAGAAGCCCACTATTGTTATTGTTGTGCTCTTACATTATTATTGTTATGTGGACTCTAATTATATTGTGACCCTTAGATTCCTATATATACAAATGAGGTCTTGTCATTTGTATTATTCAATAATTGTTCATTTATGTAATGTAAAGGAGGTGTCCCCCTCGAAGAGGATAATTTCTAAGTCATTGATCTATCTTTTCTTCTATTTTGTGAGTTTGTTACATAACATCCTAAAAGTATAGAATGAAAATAAGAGTATGAATGACAAAATAGAACACAACTAACTCTGTCAGTCCATCAAACAATCTGCAAGAAACCACAAACAGATTTAGTTATTAGCATTAAAAGATCATAAAATAAATAAAGAAAATCTAATTGAATCTATCCAAAAGCTATCAGGCTGCAGATCCTGTTAGGTTCCTATACCAATACGTGTCATATTTCATGATTGACTGTGGAAATTCCAAATATGATCATCCTTTCCATGCTGCAAAGGTTCCATATTTTCAGAAAACCAAAAAATTTAAGAAAATGTAAAGAAAGTATGCCCTAAAAGAAAAATCAAAGGGAAAAAAGAATGAATTGGTCAAGAAAGAAAGAAAATGAACCCCAAAGAAAAGACCAGGAAAGTGTGCTGGTCCAAAATGCCACTACTATCCTATTTTTTGCAAACAAGTTCAGAATGTGCAATCAGTGACTTCTGTCACAATTGATGGATGGCCAAACAACTCAATCTTGGCCAATCCATGTTTACATTTCTTGTTGTAGAATTAGAGAATAAGGATTGTTCAAACAGTTTAAGCTTGGAAGATCAGTAGTCAGGTAGAGAAGCAAGGGTGCTCAACAGCTAAATATGAGCCCCTAGAAAAGATAAGGGCAGACTTAGATAGGAGGACAGTTAAAAGAAAAACAAAAGAGAAAGGGTTTTCTAGTTCAAACGCACCCTGGAAAAAGAAGAAAAAATGTTAGGTGTATTAGGCTGGGTAGGCAGTTGGATGTTGCAGAAGCAAGTTCATGAACAGTTTTGTCCTTTTTGTGATCTATCTCATGGCTATCACAGGTACCATGGCAAAGTGGCTGCAAAATAGTTGGAGCATGACTAATTTCCCCTTTCATTTCCCAAAGAATACTTACTAACATCCCTTCAAGGACAGTGAGATCTGATCAGGGGTCCTAGCTCACTTCATTTCATGAAAAATACTAAGTGGAACTCTGTGTTTACTTAGCAAAACAAGCAACATTTCTTGTGTAAAAAGATCCTTCCATTTCCCTTTCATTTCCCTAAAAACCTAAGTTTTTACCTTATAAACTTGGCGTTTTCTATCCACAAAACCATATTAACGCTTTAACTCTATTATATAGCTCCTATTTAAAGTTTTCCCCACCCCTATTATACATAAAATAACATAAAATGTCCCTAAAAATCTAAATATCCCAACCCCCTGCAATTATAGCCATAAAACATGGCATTTTGGGAATTATAGGTTCACTTGGAACCTATAATAAGCCCCCTGCGCACGTATAACCTTGGGATTTAATTAACACTTGGTTGATTAAATGACCAACACGCAAACCCAAAATTGAAATACATTGTGATACTCCGCAAAACCTTACAAAACAATAAAATGTTATGGCGCGTCCCATATATTACACCTCCGCCTGTTCAACATGCCACCAGCCGTCGGATCCGATCCCCCAGATCAGACGAGCCTCATGCATATCACTAGCCCTTATATGCTCAACGATAGCGTCTAGGGGATGGGCGGTATTGCTGTCGTACAGAGGACAGGTGTCAGGCTCCCGGCATGATCACTGCCCCTCTGAAAAAACCACTATGGCCCAACGGCGGTGCGGGGGCCAAACCACTTACTGCCTATGTCCCCTCCACGCCAACGTCACCCTCTCGTCACCCTCACGTCATCAGACATGTCATCTTCCACCCCGCCTCAGTATCATCCGCCGTGTCCACTGTTATCACTCAGGTTGTCCCTTGGCTCCTTAAGGGATACGACCGAGGTAACCACAAACCAATCTTTGGACTACAGGTCCTAGCCTACCTGCAATCAGATAGGGCTCTCTCTTTCTGTTTTAAATTTGTTTTGGGTTTATTTTAGGCTAGTTATATGCTTCTTTGGGTTCTTGTTTAAGTTTTGGTGGGATGATTGATGTTTTCATGTAGGGAGGCATGCATCGTGTGAGAGGTTCAAACCATTGGGCATGGAGTCATGGAGTTGGGCTGCTGGTGCGTTTTCTTGGTCACAAGAGGAATATAGAGTAGGATAGCTACACATGAAACAATCATTCAAGCTAAAAGGATGAAATGAAGGCTAAGGAATGAAAGGCAACTAAGAATCTCTCATCCAGCTTAGCAGAGGGAAGGCGAGTGAACTATATTTAAGAGCAGTCAAGAATTCCTAAATAACAGTCATACATGAATGAAACAGAGCAAATACGAGCCATGAGGAATTCATATTTATGCCTGAATCAGAAGAAAACATATAGAAGTTACAGAAACTGAGCATAGAGTGCAGCCACGCAAATTCTAAGCTAATCTTTCTTTCTGTAACTTAGATGGTAATATATGTATGATATAAACATATATGAATTGAAAACAGAGGTAAGAAACACTTATTGGGCCATGTAGCAGCGCAAGAATTCTATATTTCACTCTTCAGCCATTAGTAACACAACAAACAGTCCATCCTCCAAGCTTTTCAGCAGTCTTTGATTATAGAAACTCTCAAACATACAGTGCGAGTCTAGCATCAGGATTATCAACCAACCAATCGTTTAAACAATGAATTAGGGTGGTTTATATAGGGAAAATATCTATATCTATTACAATAGAACTTAAACATGTCTGAGAAATGTGTTTTTTAATCTAATCTTGTCGCAGAATTAATGCAGGAAGATATCTAAGTGCTGCGCTGGAGCAGTCGCCTCAAAAATGAGTCAAAATCTGTCCTTATGGCTCTGTGCTGTTCATTTAGCCATAACTATGCTTTGGGCTTTGATCCCCTGCTCTTGAGTGGTTTTGATATGAATTAACTATGATCTGATAGCCTTTAAATGGTTTTACCGCTTTCTTTGACTTTGCTTGGGGGCCTTTAATGTTCACCCGCTTCGATCTAATACTCTTTAATTTAATCGAGGCTTCATCTTTCCTCCGATAATATTTAACACTTGAATTGGGCCACTTTCTCTTCCTTGACGTGTTTGAAACTGTCAAATCGCCCCTTTTCTACCCTTTCAGGCAAGAATGGCTGCTGCAAATGATTTCCGTGGCCTCTGGAATGCTACCGGCGCTGGCCGATGAACATAAATGAAGAAATCCTATCAAAACTGCGATTTTTCGGTCCTGCTGGTAGCCGAGCGATATGAAGCCTTCCATTTGAGTCATTTTTTCTTAGCACTAAGCGCTAATCACGCATCGAAAACTGCCTCAGTTTTTCATTCCGGGCTCTCTTTGCTGCGATTTGCGCCCTTCGCGCCTTCCTTTAGTGATGACGTCAGCATGATGTCAGTATGACGTCAGCAGTGGGTCCCAGTATGACAGTGACGTGGCAGGGTAATGTGGTAGGGTGACGTGGTAGTACAGCAAGGATTAAATCAGCGATCGGCAATCGGCGGGGACAGGGGGCACTGGCTTTTATATGTGCGGGGCGATGGGAGCGATTGTCGATATCGGACAAAGCGATAAGGCATGCGGCTGTGCGAAAATGGGAAATATTGTGGAAATGAGCGGATCGCGATGCGATATGCTTTCAAGTGCGATAGCAATATCGTGTAGGCGGATGGGAGGGGGGGATATATATACAGATATAGAACCTTGCGAGTGCCAATCGCGAAATTGCATTGGCGAATTGATATCGAGGAGTTTATAAAAGGGGGGGGGGGTGGGCCGGCGATGAATGAATGTTGCGACTTCCGACAACGATATCACATCGGAGGGGAGGAAAACTCATCGGAAGAGGAAACACTCAATCGAAAGAGGGTTAATTCGATCGGAGGATGATTTATGTGATCGGAAAAGGGCTTTTTTTAAGCTTTGGAAAGGTCCTTAATGCATCGGAAGGAGTCCGGTAGCACTTGAAGGGGGTTGTTGTGTTTTGGAAGGAGTCCAAACACCTTAGGAAGATGGTTTTTGAGCAAAATGAGGGTTCTTACTAAGTTTCAAGTAAACTTAGAAATTCCCAAGCGATATTTATGGTTATATTTCAACCAGAGGAGGGGATATGTAAATAATGGGGATTTTTACCATATTTTCTAGTATGGGCAGGAGAAATAAGGAGGGATTTACATAATAGAGTTAAGAGTTAATATGAATTTTGTGAAGAAAGCGCTAAGGATAGGAATCTTAGGCTTTAAAGGGGAAACCGACTCATAGAGGAAGTATGAACATTCCTTGAGTAAAGTAGATCTTTACCAAGGAAAATGGTATGGAAAATGATGAAACTAAGTAGATATCAAGCAGATCTTGACCTCTATGGGGAGGTTAGTGAATGATTTGGGGAAAAAGAAGATGGGGGAGTTAGTCATGCCTTGTTTGAAGTTCTTCAAATGAAAAACTGCCTCAAAACTCGTGATATGAATAGATATGACACTTGAAAAGATGAAATGGATCACAATCCATGATTCTAAAGCCACAAAACTACCTACCCAGCCTACTCACCTAGCATTTTCTCTTCTTTTGGTTTGGGCGCACTTAAACTAGCATACCCAGCTTTTCATTCTTTTCTTCTTGCTGTCCTCCTATCTACATCTACACTTATTTCATCCAGGGGCTCAGATTAAGCTGTTGAGCACCCTTGTTTCTCTACCTATCTACAAATCTGCCAAGATTAAGCTGTTTGGACAGATAATGATTCTCTATATTCTACAACAGGAAATTGAAACCTAGGGAGACCAAGATTAAGCTGTTTGGCCCTCCCTTAACTGAAAACTCATCAAAAATGGATCAACTTATAAAAAATGAAACATAACAGTGGCACTTAGACTAGCACACTTTCATGGACACTTCTTTGGCCTCTGTAGCAAATATGGAATGTTGCCGCATGCAAAGTATGACATATTTGGCATGTAAAAAAGTCGATCATGAAAGATGAATACCTGTCGCAACAGGAGGCTAACAGTGGCTCCACTTGGGGATGGCTTTTCCTTGTGAAAAGCCAAGAACAGCAGGTCAGACTGCCTTGATATTCTATTATTGTTGTGGAGCTGAAAACAATTCTTCGTTGGATGCTAAAAGACTGGAATTTTGAGACCTGAACAGCACTCTCCTCAACTGAATTGCTGTGAACTATATAGCGTCACCTGCTTTCTTCTGCGTGCTTAATGTTATGTACAATGTTGCCTGAGCACTGTCCTTTGAAATAGTCTCAAAAAATGGATCAAAAACTAATGTATTTCATTTATTTTTGCTTTGACCAAGGGTGCTGATATGAAACCTAAAACGCTCCTCTATTTTGATACTATTGACTGAAGTGGGAAGCTTGATTGTAGCACTTCTAACTGAAATTGATTTGATATAACAGTGTTGCTTTGTTCCAAGCAATCGGATTGCTTATACAAACATAAAAGGAAAGCGCTAACATATATACAAACACTAATATACAAATATATACACAGGGGAATTGTATCCCTTTAAAAGGGATCTCGATAATGTTTCAACATTTGGCCATTTACAGGGTTGTCTTTCACTGTGCTGTCATCTATAGATTTGAGAAAATACGTGTTGTTGCCTTGCACAACACTGATAACAAATGGGCCTTTCCATAGAAAATCAAATTTTGCATGTTTTCCATTATCTTCTGTTCGTGAGTCCCATCTTAGAACTTTGTTGCCAATGTAGAAATCCTCAGCCTTGGTCCTTTTGTCAAATGCTTTCTTCAGCCTCTCTTACACAATTTGAGCTCTGTCATACACTTGCTCTCTGGTTTTCTGAAGATGAATGGTCTGATTTATTCTTCGTTGAATATCATTTGGTTCTGCCTGAATCTCTTGTAACAGCTTCATAATGGAAATGCCCAAAGAAGATGGAAACCTAGCCTCCATGCCATACACCAGCTCATAAGGGCTCATCCCAATGGATCTCTTTGTTGAAAGTATGTCTGCCCAAAGGGCATTTCTGAGCTTTTTATGCCAGTTCTTCTTGTTTTCTTCTAAGGTCTTCTTGATAATATTAATCAGGCTCTTTTTGGATGATTCGGCCAAGACATTACCTTGAGGGTAATAGGCTGTGGAATGGCCTAAGGTGATATGAAATTTATGGCAAAAATTGATCATATTTTTGGATTTGAAGGCAGCAACGTTTTCAGTGATAATATTCTCAGGGCAGCCAAATCTAGAAAGGATGTTGCATTTGAGGAATTATATAATGGTGGTGTCATTAGCTTGCCTACATGGGATGGCCTCAATCCACTTGGTGAAATAGTCTGTGGCTGTTAGAATCCATTTGTGCTGGCCCGAGGAAGAGGGATGGATTTCTCCAATGAAGTCAAGACCCCATTGTTGAAAAGCCTTTTCGGTTGAAATGGGCTTAAGCGGCAAGGGCAACAGCTTTCTTTTGCCCTCAAAGATTTGGCATTTGTGGCATGAGGTAGTAAACTTCTTTACATCTGCAAACAGAGAGGGCCAATAGAAACCAGCCCTTAAAATTTTATCAGCAGTGGACTTCCAATATAGATGTCCTCCACAGTCCCCTGCATGGAATTCTTTCATGACATTTTTAGTTTCATTCATGGTTAAACAATTAAGCAATATGCCCTCATGATTTTTCCAAAATAATGCACCATCTAAGACACAAAACTTTAAAGCCTTCATTTTTAAAAATATTTTCTTAGTTCTGGACAATCCTGGGGGAGCAAACAGGTTTAACAATACAAAGCATATATCAGCACACCATGGGGATTGCAAGAAGGTTTCACTAATCTGTGGAGTCGCCAGCTCCTGTTCATTGTCCAGCTGGTTAATTTCTAAGGCTTGAAAGTTTGTTTCGGACATCAGTTTGGCTAAACATTGTCCCTTTATGAGTTTGGTTGGCTTTATCTCAATGTCATACTCAAGGATATTAGCAATCCACTTGCCTCTTTTGCCTTCTAATCCCTCTTGGGTTAATATGTCTTTTACAACAACATTCGGGACATAGGCAATCACATGTGAATATAAAATGTAAACTCGGAAATCTTTTATTGCTTTAACAAGGGCATAGGCCTGCTTCTCCATGATTTGGTACTTCAAAGGGGCATCCTTAAGGGCTCGGCTAAAAAATGAAATTGGCTTCTCATTTCCTTGATCATCCTTTTGTAAAAGGACAACAACTATGGTGTGATCAGATGCAAAAGAAAAAATGATAAAATCTTTGTCAAATTGTGGACTGATGAGGACAGGGGCTTTGGTTAAGGCAGCTTTGATACTCTCAAAGGCTTGCTTGGTTTCAAGAGACCATTTTACCTTGGCATCCTTCTTTAACATGTTGCTTAGCATTCTTATTAGTTCAGCTAAGTTTGGGATAAATCTTCTAAGAAAATTGATCTTTCCAAGGAATGCTTGCAACTCTTTTATGTTTCTTGGATATGGGATTTGAAGGACGGCTTGAATTCTTTCAGGATCAATTCTAATCCCCTCGCTTGAAATGATATGGCCAAGTAGTTTGCCTTTTTCAAGGCCAAAGAGAGAATTCTTGGGATTCAAGGAAATGCCATATTTCCTACATGTCATGAATATTTGCCTAAGGTGTTTAAGGTGCTCTTGATCAGTTTTGGAGAAGGGGGTTAAGTCATCAAGGTAGACAACTAGGAAATCATGGATTTCCTTGGCAAATGCAATGTCCATTGCCCTTTGAAATGTTGCACCAGCGTTCTTTAGTCCAAAAGGCATTTTAACATACTTAAATGTTCCCCACGGTGTGGTAAAGGCTGTCTTGTCTTGGTCATCCGGGTGAACCAGTATTTGATTAAAACCTGAAAAGCCATCTAGCAAAGAGATTCTAGATGACCCCACTACTCTTTGTAGGATGTGGTCCATTTTTGGCAATGGGTAGTGGTCTTTTAGGGAGACTTGGTTTAAATTTCTTAGGTCCACACATAGCCTAATCTCACCTGTCTTCTTTCTTGTGGGAACAAGATTCGACACCCATTCAGAAAATCTAATGGGTGCTATTATGCCAGCCTCAAACATTCTCTTTACTTCCTTCTCAATCAAAGGGAGAAGCACGGGATTGATTCTTCTTAGTTTTTGTTTGAAGGGCTTTTGGTTTGGTTTTAAGGGAATGGTGTGTTGGATCACTGAGGTGTCATAGGACTTCAAATCCTCATAACTCTAAGCAAATACATCTTGGAATTCTTTGAACAAATCAACATATTTGGACTTTTGATCAGGTGGCAAAGATTGAGATAGTTTGATCATTTTGGGCTTCTCTGTTGTCCCAATGTTGTGTTCTTCTATAGCAGCATTTAAGGGCTGCATTTTTGGCTTTTTGGGAACATCATTTGCGTCAAACATATCTTCTAATGGAGCGAGGCCAGCAGGGAGAAAGTTATCCTTTAGATCAATGATCTCAACCTCTATTTTGGCTATTTCCTCCAAATGCATTTGTTTCAGCTCTTCTATGTTTGCATTGTCAAAAACAGTTGGGTTTAGCATTTGTTTGGTTGTTACAGCTGTTATAGCCTATTGATTTTCATTTGTTTGCTATTTTTCATCCGTCATAGCATCCATGTCAATGTTAATATTTGAAAACTCATGCTGAAGAGTGAGGAAATTGTTAATCTGGGTATCATTTTCGAACACTTGCCAATCTTTAACATTATTTGGGACAACAGGTCTATGTTTTATCTCAGCAGTGGAATGGTGATTTGGCTCAAAGGGAAGCTTGGATGTACTAGCAAAAGTGGCTAGGCTGTTGATGAGCCCCAATTTTTGGTACAATTTGTGCTCATTTGGCCTACTTGCTCTGCTCAAACCATTCATTTTTTATTGCTTATGCATTAATTTCTTGGTTTATTCGTGTTGTTTGTAGGAAGAAGGGTAGGCATTCTATCCACGTGACTAATACATGATGATTTCAGGTTTTGGCATTAAAAGGGAGCAAAGACCATGAGAAAGGAGACAAGGAGACAGTGAGGTGGCACTGCTGGTTTTTAGGAGAGGATGTCCACGGTCTTGGGGACCTTCCTCGTGATTCCCACCATAGCTCCGAGCTCCAATCAATCTCCCCACCGAGCTTAGAGGCAGCCAACTGTTCTACAGGAACAGCAGTTATAACTGTTCTACAGGAACAACAGTTATAACTGTTCTACAGGATCAGCAGTTTAACCTTCAGTTGGACAGCCGAGCTCCACAAATCAAGGACACCTGTTGGATGATCATTTTGCATAAATACTGAGGCCGTAGCCTTGGATAGAAGCTTTTTGAACTTTTGTATTGCTCTTGTAATTTGGAAGTACGAGCTACAGCTCGGTGTTTTGTTCCTTTTGTAAGCCAGTTTTGGCATGACATCAAATTTTCGTTTATGAATAAAGGCAGGAAGATTTTGATCTCATTCTGAGTTTCTAAGGGAGCTATAGCTCTCAGGTTAGGGCCCAACCTGAGAGCAATAGATCTCCTCGGTGTTGTAATGTTGTTTGCATTTCGTTCCAGCACTTTGAGTTTTTACTTTAACATGCAATTCGAATTTACAGTTTGTTAATTTAGTCTTTTTCATGAGATTGAATAGGATTAGTTTATGGTGAATTTGTTTCCAGTTGCTTAGGTTAGAAGAGGATAGATATAATTCACTGGAGCTCCAGAAAAAGGTTGTTAGAGCTCACTGCCATCTCTGCTTAGGGATTGGGGTGCAGTCCATAACCGACCACCAAAAAGAAACGCAGTTCTTCTCACTTCCATGCAAGCTGCAACATAGTCATTTTCGTTGAAGATCCATCCATGCACTTCTGATATTGAAGCCTACTTCTACATTCCACTTCCATGCACGAGTTTCATTTCTTGGTTTTCCATTGCTGTTCATAGGTTTCATGGCACAGTTATCATAGGTTAATGAATTCTCGTTTTTGGTGCATAAGTCGTTTGTTTCATTTACACTGCTCCATATCATTCCACTTCCTTCTTCTTCTTCTTAAACCTCTCCTCAAGACACCTACTCAGCCTCTGTCCAGCTCGTTTACCCTCCAATTCATCCATTTCCACGTAGCTTCATCTTTTTGACCTTTTGTTGATCCCATCCTTCCAGCCATCAACCCATTGCATGCACTCTTCCTCCATCTGATTTCTCTGCTCCTGAGCCATCACCAACTCCACTCCATCTCACCTATCCTCCCACACCACTCCAACACTTCACCATCTCCCAAAACTTCCACGGTCAAACATCCTGTAGAATTGCACAGACTTCCTGTAGAAATCCCTGAGTTTCCTGTAGGATCCCCTGCAGACTTCCTGTAGAAACCTGCAAACTCGGATGCTGACCATCCGAACGTGGTAGACATCTGTGGACTGATGCTAGAGACCCTCTGGGACCTCCCCTAGCCATCCTGACCTTGCCCATGCTTTCCTTCCATTCCAACCGCTCCTGCACAACCAAACCCTAATCAAAAGCATCATCACAATAAATCCAACCACTTAATGAAAAAATACAAAAACATGTCTTTTCAGATGCAAGTAGCTTAGATGCATGTATTTCAGTTCACTGCAAGTAATGGCATTATTGGTAGTGGTTTCATTCACAGTTTTGCATAGTAAGGGTCTAGCTAGTCAAATTAGGGTTTACTAGGGTTTCCATGCTTTGTTGGCTTTCAGTTTCCTTTTTGCAAAGTAGGCTAGCTTTCTTCGAGATAGCTTTCGTCCATCACTCATAAAGCTTCTTCTGAGAGCATATAGAAGTTGGCTTGAGCCCTAGCGGACTTGTGCCAGCTGACCAAGTGACAGCTGCGACAAGAGCTAGTACTTGTGCATACAGCACCGTCGCTTCCAAGTTTGTATGAACTAATGGGTTGATAAAATTAGAGATAGGAAGCTCCAGGAGTTGTAGCATTATTGCTACAATACTGGAGCCCACCATCTTTTTGGCGCTGTTGCCGGGGAAGCGTCAGAGTATTAGTAATTGTTGCTTTTCTTCTACTTTCTTACTCTTGCCTTCTGCTAATTAGTTTACTTCATTTCCATTCTGCAAAAGTAGCATAGACATTTCCTGCTTTCATAGATTAGCATTTCCTGCTTTCATAGATTAAGCATTTCCTGCTTTCATAGATTAGCATTTCCTTTCTGCAAGCGTAAACTAGAATTTTCATTCTTGCAATTTCATTTGAGCAAAGTAGATTAGTTCTTTCCTACTTTCAGTTTAATTCTGCATCTTTCATAGTTAGTTGTAAATCAATATGTCTCAGTTTTGCAGGTACCAAAAGAAAAGCAAAGCAAAAACAATCAAAAGAAAAAGAAAGTCTTTTCCATTTCATGCCTTCTAGGAACCGAGATAGATCAGGCAAATTCCTACCAAACACCCCCACCACATCACTGAGTCACCCTTCTCTCTTCTTTGGTGACAGTGACCCAGAAGAACCTATAGGTGAACATCCTGAGATATCCAAAGATCCTATAGTAGAAGAAGAGTTAGAGACCACTCCATCTGAAGTTATGGTTGACAATAGAAGAGAAGATGAGAGAATAGAAGGTGCCTTCCCCATCCGAGAGACCAATGGAGAGATGAAAATGAAGAACATTAGCCCCTCCGCCTTACCTCACTTCCATGGGCTGACCACTGAAGATCCGGATACCTTCCTATTTGAGTTTGCTGTCCTTTGTAGAACCTATGACTATACTGAAGATGAGCAAAAGTTGAAACTTTTCCCTTCCACTCTTAAGGATGCAGCACTACGCTGGTTCATGGGCTTACCTGGGAATAGTATCACCACTTGGGCTCAGATGCAGCAAGCTTTCAACACCAAGTACCGGGATTACTGTAGGTCCAAGGAAACAAAGGGGGAAATCTTTCGGATGTCCATGGGAAATGATGAGTCCTTAGAGGAATATGAGGAGAGGTTCCAACTAAGCTATAAGCGGGCCAGGTGCACACTTGACCCTGAATCCCTCAAGTTGGTCCTGCTCCGAGGAGTTCCTGAAGACCTCTTAGATACCCTTCACATGTTAGCTGGGGGGGACATTTACCAACTGCCTTATGAGGACATTGTTATAGACATTTTTGTGCCTTACAGCATGAAGCATGAAATGTCGATAATCTGAGGGATCCAAAGTCACTAAACATGTTGTTCCTACCCCTAGAGGAACAAGGTCAGCAAACCACAGCACTTCAGATCAGTTCTCCACTGAAAAACACTCAAAAACAGGTCAATTTTGGATCAAAGCAACTGCTCCACTGAGCATCTGCGCTGAATGTCAACTGCTCCATGGTGTACCTGCGCTGAATGTCAACTTCATCAAAGGCTACCTGCACTGAGCGAGTTTGGACATGTGGAGGAATCTTTCCTCAATGTGTTAGTGCCCAGGAAGCTTCCAAAATGACACTTGGATCAAAAGATTCGCCTAAGTGAAGAGTAAGAGGTTCTAAAACTCCGAGTGGAAGGTAGAATCTCCAAGTGGACTCAAGAATTGAAGAACAACTGGGGTTGAAGAGGACAACAGTCACACATCAAGCTGACTTATCTTCACTCCAAAACTCTATATAAGGATCTCATCCCATGGGATCTGGAGGCCGGAATTTTGTGCAAAGAATTGCTGTTGGTTTACAGTTGAGGGTATTGGGTGATTGCTTGAGGGAGGTGAAGAGGAGATTTCTTTCCGTCGGGAAGGTGATGCTGGATTGGGCCTCTTATGGTTGTATCACCGCCTGAACCTTACTTTCTTCCATTAATAAAGCATTTGAGGTTCTTCTATTCGCATGTGTTTCAATGATGTATTGTCTTACTTGCGTATTTGATTTATGCTAATCCTTGAATCAATTATGAATGCATGCTTCTTGTAGTTTCCCTTTCTCGTCTTGTTTGCAGGATCTTGTGTAGCTGGGCCCGTGAGAAGACAAGGAGCTGGGAGCGAGCAGCAAAGAGAGAGAAGATTGGATCGACCATTTGCGCAAGACATCGGTAAGTGGATCTCTTCCTTTCCTCTTTTGCATGTCATAAAGAAGTAATCTTAGATAGCTTTGCTTTGACTGTTGCTAAGGAACTATCACCCTTAGAGTGGGATAGGGTCATTCCGTGTTGGATACTTTTCCCCACAACAAACTGGCGACTCCACTGGGGAACGTGTCTTGTTGGTAGCTTGTGTTTCTTGCTATTCATTTCCTAAACAAAGGGAGTACCGAATCGAACTGCATTCGAATCCTTCGAAGGCAAAGTAGAGGGCAGCTACTCTAGCTCAGTTCTGGGCATGTTTATGATTTGAAGAGCTGATCCACAAGGACTCTTATTAGCTCTTTGTGATAGTGTTCATCTTCCTTTAATCATCCTCTAGTGTATACCTGGTTGATAGCCTCTGATTTGGCCTAAAACAATTGATTTTTGAGCAATCTGTGACCCGAAACCAAAGAGAGACGAGAGTTTTCTCTTCAGTGCAGCTGCAGTGAAGGCTACTTGCGCTGCAACGCAGGTCCCGAAGGGGCTACCTGCGCTGAATGTCAAACTGACAGTGTCTTACCTGCGCTGAACCAGTTTTGCATTGTGCTACTGGGGTTCCCTGCCTTCTGTTGCCCAGTTTTCAGTATTGTTTTTGCAGCCTGTTGTCAACCTGTATACCCATCTGAAACTATCTTTCTTTGCCATCATTCCGCCTCGGTTGTGTGAAGAAACCATGATTGTTCTTATTGTATTTCTTACTTTCATTCACAGTTTCCCGTAGCGAAAGTGAACTAGTCTTGTTGTGGCCTCTTGGATCTAGACCTGTGATAAAGTGTCGTTGTGATTCTAAGAGCTAGTTTATTGCTGTTCATAGCTGCTTGAGCATTTGCTTTCGTTATATGGTTCGGATTTCAGTATTTCTTGTGTTGAAACGAGTGAATCTTAAGGTGTTCTTTTGATTATTGGACAAAAGCTTGTTTGCTTTCGCTTGAAATTGAATTCGAAATCATACAACAGCTTTCTTTTTGTAATACATCAACATTAAGGAAGAAGAAAAGAAATACTTGCATTGTGCATGTGCATTTTGACAGTTTGCATGTCGATTTAGGAAAGTGCATCAGTGTGTGCTCTATGATCTGTTTGAAAAGATGATGTCTTTCTTTTCCCTCAGTAGTTAAGATTTTCATAAGTTGAAAGAATTGAAAAAAGCTTGCTTATCATTCTTAGACTACATTTAGGAGTTGTATCATACATCACGTGGTGATCCATAAAGGCAAACTGCTAAGCAAGATCAACCTAAAACGAACTGAATTTACATAACAACGCTTTGAAACATAACGAAACACAGTAGAGGTCTAGGTAGAGACGTGTTCCGGCGTCGTTAAACATAGTGACTGTCGATCTCTACGAAGGTGGGTGATTCCTCCTGAGGGACGATAGCACTAATACGGACTTGTGCTCCCGCGTACCGTCGCGTATATTGGGAGACCCCTATAGGAACAAAGCCTTTATCCATAGGAAGCCGTGTCGGCCGCCCTACTGATCGCGATGCAGTGAACACAGCATTCACGAAGATCGACCACTCGTACCGTAAAACGTATTCTGTGGTTTCGCGAAAGGTTTGGCACACCCTCTGCCTAGAACTCCAGAGTAGTTTCTTTTGGCCTTTTTCAAACTCTATAACTGAAAAAGTCCATCCGAGAATTTGTCACTTCGGGCTCGTTAATACATCGAAGGAGACTAGAGTCATCTTTAGCTTTTTCTCGACTCTTAAAAAGTGAAAAAGCAAGTTGTGTCTTTAAAAAGCGTCTAAAATTAATTCAATTCGAAAACACATTTTTACCCTGTGTATTGTTGGTTGATCAAGTAATCCGCAACCGTGGAAGAAAGTCAATCGATGACCCGTCGTTCGCGGAAGCTTACGAGTCAACCGTCTTTGTCTCCGGAATCGAAAACAACCCGGGCAAAGCAAACTCGTTCAACCGGTTCCAAATCTCCTGTCAAAGTTAGAACAAGTGTTCCAACGACATCTGAGGTTCCGGTTATTCCAAACATTTCTGGAAACCCTGCCCATATTGAAGAAGTTCAACAGCCCCAGAGGGACGGTAACGCTGATCCTAGTCTGAGAGCAAATACTTGTGTTACTGAATCAGTTCCATCGGTGATCGGTTCAGAGAGTCTTGCTCCTCAAACAACTGTCGCTGTCGAAACAACCCCTTCTTCGGCACCAGAAATATTTTACGGACCTGACGGTCTTCCTCTTCCACCTGGTCTGATCGCAATAGAGGAAATTGTAGAAGATCCGCAAGCAACTACTCCAACCCATTTTGGAGCAGGGATCACTCTATTTCCTTCTGCATCAGAGGCTAGCCTATCACCCAGGGAGGTTCCTGAAGAATCACTAGGCAATCTACTGGATAGACTCAAAATGTCTGAACAACCGTCAACATCTAGGACTGTGCCAAATGACACAGCGACAACAGAACCCCCTGCAGTCACTCCGACAATGTTCGCCGGCATACCATCTGTCCCCAGCTCTCAACAGCTGGAGGGAGCCCCTTCGGGGGCCATGACGACAATATGGTCTGTTCCTGTTTGTTCTCCCGGGATAATACCCGGTAACTCCTATGTTGGAACTCAACAAATTGATCCTTTCGGAAATCAGTTTGGGCAATCCGGTCCTCAAGGTTTGATAAATCCTTTCAGTTCCGGACCACCACCGTATGGGGGGCAATATGCTTTTTCGTTACCCCCTCCGGGAGGTTACCCATACGGGAGTTCACAACCGTATTCAGGTTATACTGGAATAACTACAAGTGGTTGGATAACTATGCTACCCCAGCAACCAAGAGTTGTGTATTCTATGCAACAACAAATGCCTGTGACGAACATCCCGACGACACCAGCGATTGTAACCGTATCGCAAGTTCAGACGATGCCTATTGTATGTCAACCTCAGTTTCCTCAGGTTGTAATGCAACAGCCCTTTGACCCTGCAACTCAACCACAATCGCCAACTGGCGGGGCGGCACAAGCGCAAACGGGTACCATTACCCCTCATCTTGGTCCAGTGGTTAGTATAGCACAACAACCCATGGCGTCACAACCATGGTTGGTGCAGTATCAACAACCGCAATTCCAGCAAGTGTACCAAGGTACCGAGCAGCAGATTTTTGCGAACAGTGGGCAACCGTACATACAAAACGGTCCAAACCAACCACTTTACAGTGGGGTAGTCCACCAACCGTATCAATCATACCAGCACCAAGTACATTATGCCGGTATGCAAAGACCAACTGCTCAGGCAATCCCATCGTATCCTGGGTACGCTTCGCCTAATCTGAGTCAACAGCTGCCATTCGTAGCAACTCTAGAGTTACCCGATTTACATCGGTTGACGAACGATCCGATTGCTTATGCCCCTTGGTGGCCAGCGATTCCCCATAAACTCCCTTCGGACATTCCTAAATTCAATGGAAATCCAGGTGAAGACCCGTCGAATCACGTCATGACTTTTCATCTGTGGTGTTCGTCGAACACTCTAAACGATGATTCGATAAGACTTCGCCTCTTCCAGAGGACATTGACAGGTCCGGCGGCCAAATGGTATATAGAATTGCCAAGAGCCTCTTTCGACAATTTCAGCTCCTTAGCCACGACTTTATTAACCCATTTTCAATTACCAATCAGGTATGAAACAGGAACCGAGATACTGACCAACTTCAAACAGACGACAGCTACTCACATATCAGATCATATACATGAGTGGCGTCGCGTCGTAGGATGGTGAAAACATACGTTCCTGATCAGCTATTAGCTGAATGGTTTATAAAGTCATTACTTCCGGCTATAACGGAAGATGTGGCCAAGGGGGGAGTCGTAACAGAGGAGCAAGTCATCGCTCGTGCTCAATATTTAGACTTAGTATATACTCAGTCTGGCACGCTCTACGACAAAATACCTGACGCCCCTAGACCTGAATTTTCAATTCCTCCACCTCCTAAATCGAATATTGACTCTCATGCCGGGGATGGCGTGATTGGCACTGCAAGCGCGAAATCGAAAAAGGCTTCATCCCAGAAAGCCCGTAAGACTTCAGATCAAAATGCCCATGAAGAGATTCTTGCTTCGGAAGTAAATGCCATATCAGCAGATAAAGGCAAAGAAACCAATCAACCAGGAAGCAAGAAGAAGCAAAACAAAGGGAAGAAGAAGCAACAGGACGATTAGTCACCTGAAAAAACTTCTTCAAACCCTCCTGAGAAAGGGAAAAAGAAATGGACTTGTATGATATGTGACGAAGATCACAAGACAACAGATTGTCCATACAAAGCTGAGCTCAAGAGATTCTTTAAAAGTCCAAAGAACCCAGCTGTGTTGACAGATCCATTTCCCAATCCAGGTCAAAATATGGTTGATAGTGGAAATGCTTCCCCGTCACAAGTGCTAATGTTATCGATCTCCAAGCAGCAGAATGATGCTTTGATTTCGACAAGGAACAAAGATTACGGGAATCCGCAACTGTCGAACGAAAAAGGTAAAGATCAACCTAGTAGTTCGACAACGACTTCGACAGAAGTTGTCCCACCCATAATGCCAGAGTTAACAATAAAACCACCTAAGGGTGTAGTACACAAGTCGACCTTTAATCCTCGCGCCAGAGCGGCGCAGCATTATAACATAGTAGAAGATTTGGCCCAATCGCCATCCGCTATGTCGACTCTAGAGGTACTACAAAATTGTCCATCCCAAAGGCAAGCGTTGTTATCGGCAATAGGGGGGGTTGATCCTAAGGATTCCAATCTTGTGTCCTTTGATCACAAAGGATATGACCCTCAGTTACCAGCTCAACTAGCTTTCCTTATTCAAGTGAAAGCCCTCAACAAAACTGTTCATCGAACCATTATTGATGAGGGGGCATCTACATGTATTATGTCGATGAGTTGCTGGAAAACATTAGGGTCGCCAACCTTGTCAAGATCTTCGACAACACTAAAAGCATTCGACGGTAGGACATATACCCCTTACGGTATTCTAAGTAACTTGAAGGTTGAACTAGGTGGAAAAACAGTAGAGATTGATGTTGAAGTCATAGATGGGAATCTGGATTACAACATCCTGCTGGGAAGACCATGGATTTATGCCATGGCAGCTGTCGTGTCGACTTATTTTAGAAAGATCGCATTCCCGTTTGAAGGAGGGATTACGGTCGTCGACCAACAGAACTTCCTCCTTAATGGTTCACAAGTTACAGGAAGCATTCCCATGATCCATGAGAACGACCATTTAATCCAAGATATCGGAGTAGGCCTGCTGAAAGACCCCACGATGATGGGGACTTTCTCGCTACCGAATCCTATGTACATAGGGAATGTACCGTTGGTAGCAACCTGCAACATGATATCTTCCACGAAAGTCGCAAAAGACAAAGTCATCATGGATCGTGCAATGGTGTTGCATCCGAGCCCAATCGAAATATTGTAGCAATCAATGTTTCAGGCATGGGAGGCGAGCCCAAATCAACGCTCGTCAAGCGTTTGGGTAGACAGGTCAGGAGAATGTGGTACCCCTTTGGATCCTTGGTCACGAGTGCATGCAAGTGACGAAGGAATCCTGCAGTCAATGTTGATTGAGGGGGCACCATGGGATGATAACCACCATCGTTCCCTTCCTCAGGAAGATACTCAAGGCGACCTGTATCACCCTTCAGTATTTGAATTCCTAACAAATACTGTAAATACGGTGGATTCCGAGAGAAACCTATCCAATATAGAAGAGACTATAGCCATAAATATCTCGACCAAAACAGACATTGTAGAGAATATTTATGTCGGCAAAGGTTGTTCCCCTTCAGAACAGGAAATATATAAAGCTCTTTTCCGCGAATTTAGAGATGTCTTTGCTTGGTCATATGATGAAATGCCAGGCATTGACTCGAGTATCGTTGAACATGAAATTAAGATGTATCCTGATGTCAAACCAGTAAGACAACGGCTTCGGCAGGTGCACCCCAAGAAAGCCGCTGCCATTAAGGCAGAAGTTGAGAAACTCCTCCATGCTGGTTTCGTCTATCCAGTTCCTCTGACCGATTGGGTATCGAATATTGTCCCCGTGATGAAAAAACAGGGAACAATACGAGTGTGCATCGACTATAGGGATGTGAATCAAGCTTGTCCAAAGGACAAATACCCTACACCCTTCATCGACCAGATAATTGATGAATGCGCCGGATGTGAAATCTTTTCTTTTATGGACGGATTTTCTGGGTATAATCAGATAAATATCCGCCCACAGGACCAGTCAAAGACTGCATTTATTTGTCCGTGGGGCACATTCGCTTATCGAAAATTACCCTTTGGTTTAAAGAACGCAGGGGCGACGTTTCAGAGAGCAATGAATTATGCTTTCCATGACATCAAGAACATCGTTCAACCTTATCTCGACGATCTTCCGGCTCATTCGCAAAAGCGGACTGATCATCCGCAACATTTAAGAGCGATATTTCTGCGTTGCCGACACTACAAGATTAGACTCAATCCACACAAATGTGTGTTTTGCGTCGGTTCTGGTCGTTTACTCGGCTTTATAGTCTCCAAGGATGGGATTCGTCTCGACCCTTGCAAGGTGCAGGCAATCATTAATTTGCCTCCACCTTCGAACTTGCTTCAGATTCAGAAACTCCAAGGGAAAGCAAACTTTCTGAGGAGGTTCATTCCAAATTACGCAGAACTTGCTAAAGGTTATACTCGTCTCTTGAAAAAGGATGTACCTTTCGTCTGGGACCAGGTTGCGCAAGCTTCCTTTGATGCTCTGAAAGAAGCGCTAGTAAAAGCATCATTAATGTACGCCCCGGACTATCAAAGAGACTTTAACCTGTATCTGGCTGCAGCAGATACGACCATTGCAATGGTTTTAGTTCAAGAAGTCGACGGAATTGAACACCCTATATATTATTTGAGTAAAAACTTAAATGATACAGAAAGTAAATATTCTCATGTTGAAAAGCTAGCACTTGCTGCTGTTCAAGCGATACAAAGATTTCGCCATTATGTCCTCTTCAGGAAGACCACCGTATTGTCAGATTGCAACCCCATGACTTATATACTGTCGCGACAGTTGCTTGGGGGAAAATATTCAAAATGGATAGCTATCCTTCAAGAGTTTGATCTGGAATTTGTGAAATCCAAATCAAAGAAAGCTTTAGTTTTCGCGGAATTATTATGTGATCTCCCATCATCGTCCAACGATGAAACGTCCAAAGAATCGATCGTGGACGAGAGTTTGTTTCTGATATCAGCAAGTGATGAGTGGTATGGAGATATAATAGTTTATCTCCAAACCCAAAAGTTTCGACCAGACACCTCCCACTCAGAACAAAAACGCATTCGATACCAAGCAAAAGACTACATGATCGTCGGTGATACGCTTTACCGTCGTGGTGTCGATACGGTTCTGAGAAGGTGTCTCACCCATGAGGAGGCCGAAAAAGCCCTGAATGAATGTCATTCAGGCACCTGTGGGGGGCATCAATCTGGATATGCTACAACACAAAAAATCTTACGAGCAGGATACTTCTGGCCAACCATGTTCAAAGATTGCATAACCGCAGTCAGAAGTTGCCATGCTTGTCAGATTTTTGATAGCAAAACCAGAAGACCCCCCGCTCCTTTACAGCCAATAATAGCTGTAGGGCCTTTCGCCAAATGGGGCATCGATTTCATGCAATGTAACCCCACCTCGACCGGGGGGCATGGGTATATTATAGTCGCAGTTGACTATTTTACCAAATGGGCCGAGGCGATGCCTACATTGGATAATACTGGTGAAACAACAGCCCTATTCTTTTTTAATCATGTAGTCGCCAGATTCGGCATACCACAGGCCATAGTAACAGATCATGGATCGCATTTTCGCAATCACATGATGGTTGAATTAACTGCCAAACTAGGATTGTCCCACGACAGCTCTACCCCGTACTATCCGCAAGCTAACGGACAAGTTGAAGAAATCAACAAGGTCCTGAAGCGCATGATGCAAAGGATGGTGGGGATTCACAAACGAAGATGGCATTTGATCTTGTACTCGGCTTTGTGGGCCTACCGAACATCGGTAAGGAATGCCACTGGGTTCACACCATTTCAACTGGTGTATGGCCTGGAGGCGATCCTACCAATCCAGTGTGAAATCTCGTCCCTTAAACTCGCAATTGATCTCCTCCCCGGAACTTCGGAAGAAGAGGCTCGTTTCTTGGAATTAATCCAGTTGGATGAAACCCGTCGTGATGCCGCTTTGGCTAACGAAGCCCATAAGAAACGAGTCAAGGCGCAGTTCGACAAAAATGTCAAACCTCGCGTCTTCTCAGAAGGTGATTTGGTCTTACTTTATGACCAAGAATCCGACAAATTGGGGGCTGGGAAATTTAAGTCCTTATGGATGGGCCCTTATATTGTTAAGAGAGTATTAGCAAAAGGAGCCTACGAGTTGGTAGATTATGACGGGATTCCACTGGCGCAACCCCGCAACGGGTTATACCTTAAGCGTTACTATGCCTAATAGTAACCCGTATGATTTTGTTACATTTTTGTTTTCGCTAAAGCGTTTGTTTCGGTTTAAGTAATCCGCTTTTTACACTTATTGCAGATGTCAAATCCATTGGAACCGTGGGTTGGATATGCCGATGGAGCGAGTCGTAGTTCGAGGAACCTATCCTCTGCAGCATGGGCCATTTTTGACCCAAGCGGCGAGTTAGTGAGTTTCAGGGGGATATGTATTGGTCAATCAACGAATAACATCGCTGAGTATAGCGCGTTGATAGAGCTCCTCTCTGATGCCATCACCCATGGCATACGCCGGCTAGTCGTCAGGTTAGACTCACAGCTCGTGGTACTACAACTCAATGGTACCTACTCTGTCCAAAATCCAGCTATTTATCGCAAGTTCCTAAGGGTTAAAATCTTGGAAAGACAGTTTGATTTTATCCAATATCAACACATTTCCAGAAACTTAAACACATTAACCGACTCATTAGCAAACTATGTGTTAGATAGACATTTGCAAAATTGATAAAAAGAGAAGCATCGTCGATGTTTCATACATGGATCACATAAAAACTAGAATAAACACCGAAAATCAAAAATATATATAACTGTTTAAGGTTTACATATAATGTTCTGTAACCAAGACAAAATCGGTCATATGACCCCAAAACTCAAAAATGGCTAGGGGGCACCCTAGCCTAGTGATGCTCATGATAACATGCCACGGCCTGTGCAATCATGCGCAGAAGACGAGTCCATCGTCTAGGAACACCAGCAGTATGTCGCTGCAATCGTAAAGGCAACTCGTCGATCCGTACATCCGGAATCCCAAGGGTAAGACCCTCGACCTGTTCCTGCACAGCTGCTAGAGTCTCGGCCAAGTCAAGGTCGCGGAGAATAGCTCTCCCAGGAGCCTCCCCTACTGGGGCAGCGGCCGGAGCTCTCGGACGAACTGCTGGACGGACAGGACCAACATCTGCATGCACACATGAGTTTGACTAGAGTCTTGATAGAGTAAAGCACAAGGACATTATAAATAAAGAAACAGTAAACAGTGATAAGGTCAAGATTTTACCAAGATCGCCCCACTGCTCGCCATCCGGTAGCACCAAATCCGGATCACCTCGGAAATCCATGCCAATATATGGATACTCGGAAAAGGCCATATCCTGCCGCTCGAACCACCTAAAGAAGGTGTCAGTAAAGGTAATCTGAGATTGACCTGCATGTCTGGACATGTGGTCAACCCACCTCTGCATGCGTGGCTCAGTGGGAGAAGGCAAGTCGAGTGCAATGTACTGAGGTTGCATCAGTGGTATCTTCTCCAAAGCGAAGGCAGTCAGAACTGAACCAAAACCAAAATTCTTCAGCTTCCCGTCCTTTACTTTGGTCAACTGGCTTTTCATCTGAACCAGTACTGCATCACACCAGTTAAAAACTTTCGGCTGAAGACACTCCAGGGCATGCTGCACATAAGACCTGTTGGCAACATGAGGGGATGCACTACCGGCCATCCTACAAATCGTGTACAGAATAGACCTGAGAGACCTGTCAGTGACCTCACAGATAGTAACCTTGCCGTCTCTGCTCGGCTGGGACCCTTCCCTACAATACTGACGGACATAGTCTCTCACGGAATCACTCCCTCGGGCCGAACCGGACAAGGAAATGGGGGCACCCCGCCTTGACAACCCAGTCAAGAAGTAAATGTCCACTATGGTCAAGGGGATGGACTTGCCCCTAATCTGGAACACTTGGTTAACAGGATCCCAAGCATCAAGCAGGTACTGCAGTAAAAGTATCTGTGCCCTCATGCTAGAAATGCGGAAGAATTTTAGCAAGCCGCAGTTCCGCAGCGCGTTCACCGTAACAGGATCATGGAGGGCAATCATGTCCTCCTCTTCATGCTCTCGTTCTCGCCATGTAAGAGTCATTCTGCTCCAATAAACTCTGCAAAACAAATAAGAGGAGGAGTAAGATCCCTGACTTGGTGAAAAAATGGCAAAATTTCCATGAAAAATTGTGCAACAAAGAAGCTTTTCTACGCCCAACGCAGGTAGAGAAGGGTCCCACCTGCGTTGAGGGACAAAATGCCCTTAAACAGCTTGAACCCCAACGCAGGTTTCGAATGAGGCACCTGCGCTGATGGCAGAGCGCCCTAATGAAACCCCAGGGGCTCATGGGGGCAAGAAAACGGGCACAAAACTGGAAAATGAAACCATGAAAAGGGAGAGCTAAGGTTTAGCTCCTACCTGGTCCAGACGGCGCTGAGAATCGTCCACAGAATCTCCCGAAATCAGCTGGTGAAAAATCAAAAGGAAGAGGCACCTCCAAAGCTCCAACAAGCCAAATGCAAATGAAATGGTAAAATGAGAGGTAAAAATATCTTTTAATTGCTTTTTACGTAGTTCAAAGTGAAATATTAGCATTTTTACCTCATAATATCTATTTCTAACTAAGTTTGTTGCAGCAATGGATGATACAGTACTATCTCTGAAAAAGAAAAGACTAGTCATGGTAAAATATGAGTTTGATCTTATAAAACGAGCAGTTTTGGCAACGTTCATGCTCGTTAAAAAATAAACGCAAAAACGAGCAGTTTTGGCAACGTTCATGCTCGTTAAAAAATAAACGCAAAACCGAGCAGTTTTAACGCGGAATTCATGCTCGTTAAAAAATAAACATAAGCATGTGAGCAAGCTTCCTCCAGAGTTCGAGCTCATCCAGAAAAAATGAACCGGTAAATAACCATTTGAGACCGTAAATTCATCAGCCATAAAAAGCCTTGGTCGTGTTTGCACCGTCACCTCCACTTTTTCATTTGGCCGATCATTCACATCCACTTGATTGTTTACCTATTTTGAGGAACAGCTGCAAAGAGTGATTTCACCTAGCCATCCTTGTGACACTGCCGTGATTGGAAAATTCCAACCTGTACCTGGAATCTACTGCTATCCCTGTTTATCACTCGTTCCTCAAAATACGAGTCTTCTTTGAGCTCTTTTCACTGACTCGTAAAATATGAAAAGTTTGTCGAGTTTTGGCCTTCCAGCTCATTAAAAGGACCGGAAGAGCTATCCCTCCTCTAGATTTTAATCTTTTTGGGCCTGAGGGATTATTGCACAAAAATATCGAGCGCTTGTCTAGTTCAGCTCGATAAAGCTATCGAACATTCATCCCTTCTGTATTGTTTTATACTTTTTCGGACTTAAGGGATTAGATGACGAAAAAGGACCTTTGGAGTTGACTTTATGTACCCTTTTTAGACTCTCTAAAAATGAAAAGGACCGAGTTGTCTTTGTCGCTAGGCTCGTTAAAAATACTGAATAGCGACAAACTTGTCTTTAGACGAGAACGAGTTTCCCTATCGCTAGGCTCGTTAAAATATAGCGATGGGCTTGCCCGAAGGGCAGGTTATAGAACAAGCATATGTTATCCTCCTCAAGCTTGACAAAAATAAAGAGGTACTGGTCAGAAATGACTGGGGAAAAATGGGGAGAACCTCAAAGCTTAATGGTAGCAAGTCGCTCTTGAACATGACACTTTTGCCTCCGTAAAAACATCGGGTTGGGTTGTTTTCATTCACCGGTCCCTTCACCATGGTCTCGCCATGCCATCCACATTTGGGGTAATGCTACCGATCCATCACATCAGTGTCATTATATGTTCAAGAGATGTCATTCAGAGAGTGTCAACCAGGTCCCATCCACTGCCATACATCATCTTTCATCCTTTCATGGCCGCCACCCTGAATCATATTTCACAGATCGTTTTCACCATCATCACAATTACTAGCTCCGTTCCGTGTCACTGATGTGGGATTCATTAAGGCCCTCCTTTGACAGATCGCTTCTTGTCGACATCAGCTCATTATCCAAGAAGTTGATCTAGGAACACCCCCTCAGTACTTTGAAGCTTGCATGCCTCAATGGCAAGTTTCTCACTTCCGGCGACAGGTATACATTAATGACCTTCGACCGGGAGACTTTGCGTGGTGTTCGATGCCAAATCCTATATTCATGCCACGTGAATTGTGCTGCAGTACCTTGAGGGTCATCATCATTATCGGTGATTCCTCTCGCGCTTGTTAACAGTTTACATCATTGACTGGTAATCAAGCGATGTCTTTCCATGTTCGACTCCAAGAAATTCTCACATGGATCGACCTGTACTAAGAGTGAAGATCGGACAAGTTTGAAGACCCCGGATCTAGTTTCATCCATCCGGGCTGCGACATATATTCAGGAGATAAAGACATAGACATGTGCAACAGATGATCATCCTACTAAAAGGATGATAATTTAAGCAGAGAATTATCAGTCTACTATCAGACGATCGTCTGTTTATGTACAGAAAATGTATTTATAAAGCTGAGCATGGGAAATGCCCGCATCAGCTAGATCATGAAAGCAGTATGAAAAATAATGTATTGTCTTGTATTTTGTTATAGGTCACCTCCCGACGATTGAATGAACTTCGGATCCTCCTAATAAAGCATTTCACCCGATAAACGACCTCATACTTTAGGGGGCAACTGTTATAGACATTTTTGTGCCTTACAGCATGAAGCATGAAATGTCGATAATCTGAGGGATCCAAAGTCCCTAAACATGTTGTTCCTACCCCTAGAGGAACAAGGTCAGCAAACCACAGCACTTCAGATCAGTTCTCCACTGAAAAACACTCAAAAACAGGTCAATTTTGGATCAAAGCAACTGCTCCACTGAGCATCTGCACTGAATGTCAACTGCTCCATGGTGTACCTGCGCTGAATGTCAACTTCATCAAAGGCTACCTGCGCTGAGCGAGTTTGGACATGTGGAGGAATCTTTCCTCAATGTGTCAGTGCCCAGGAAGCTTCCAAAATGACACTTGGATCAAAAGATTCGCCTAAGTGAAGAGTAAGAGGTTCTAAAACTCCGAGTGGAAGGTAGAATCTCCAAGTGGACTCAAGAACTGAAGAACAACTGGGGTTGAAGAGGACAACAGTCACACATCAAGCTGACTTATCTTCACTCCAAAACTCTATATAAGGATCTCATCCCATGGGATCTGGAGGCCGGAATTTTGTGCAAAGAATTGCTGTTGGTTTACAGTTGAGGGTATTGGGTGATTGCTTGAGGGAGGTGAAGAGGAGATTTCTTTCCGTCGGGAAGGTGATGCTGGATTGGGCCTCTTATGGTTGTATCACCGCCTGAACCTTACTTTCTTCCATTAATAAAGCATTTGAGGTTCTTCTATTCGCATGTGTTTCAATGATGTATTGTCTTACTTGCGTATTTGATTTATGCTAATCCTTGAATCAATTATGAATGCATGCTTCTTGTAGTTTCCCTTTCTCGTCTTGTTTGCAGGATCTTGTGTAGCTGGGCCCGTGAGAAGACAAGGAGCTGGGAGCGAGCAGCAAAGAGAGAGAAGATTGGATCGACCATTTGCGCAAGACATCGGTAAGTGGATCTCTTCCTTTCCTCTTTTGCATGTCATAAAGAAGTAATCTTAGATAGCTTTGCTTTGACTGTTGCTAAGGAACTATCACCCTTAGAGTGGGATAGGGTCATTCCGTGTTGGATACTTTTCCCCACAACAGACATCAAGACTGTGTTTAGAAACCACTCCAGGGCAGCTCAGAAATGAGGTAGAGGAAACCACCTCTCAACTAGTGTCCCTTTCTCCAAACATGAGCTTGCAAATCAATTAGAAGATCTTAAGAGTGAGGTGAGACAGACCATTTCCATGCAGCTTGACACATTCAGGATTCAGCAAAAGAAAGAAGAAGCTGAGAGAGCCTTGGCTGTCTTCTGCCCTAGGTGCACAAGGAGACACCCTAAGAACGAATGTCCATTGCATTCGGTTGAAGTGTGTTTCGTTTGTGAGGAGGACCATACCACAAATCAGTGTCCAACCTTACCTGGGTTTAAAGCCATGTACCAAGGGGCGGAAGCTCCCACTGAACCTCTCTATTACCTCAACCAAAGGAGGCCACAGGGATCTAGACCTTATCAGCAGGGGATGCAAGGGGCATCTCAAGCTTATTACAACCCCAACCAATCGACTCCTATGCCTTCCTGGGGTCCCCCTGCTCATCCTTCATGGTCCATGCCTTCTCCATGGTCTTATCCACCTCAGTACCCCACTCAACCTACTTCTCATTCATATCACTCACATGCCCAGCCATAGCCTCAATGGAATGCACCTCAGTCGGGGTGGAGGCCCCAATACAACACTCCTCCTGCCATCTTGCCTCCACCACCAGTTCAACCTCAGCCATTACCTCCTGCTCCTCCAAGGCAACCTCAAATGCCTGCTCAACCGAACCTGAACCCCAACAATAGACAGGCCCAGCAGGTATACACTGGGGAAACCTCATGCCCTACCTATGCTGTGGAGATCCAGGAGATCAATCTTCGATCTGGAAAGACTCTACCAGATCGCCAACCTCCTCCCCCAGAGGATGAGGAAGATAAACAGGAAAGTGAACCGAAGGTTATTCCACCCTTTCCTGAGAGACTAACAGCCACCACACAACCCAACCCAGAAGAGGATGAGCTTCTGGGTGAGCTCAAGCAGTTGTGTGTAAAAATACCACTTCTCCAAGCCATCAAGGATGTGCCAATATACAACAAACTGGTTAAGGAGAAGTGTTTCAAACACCCAGGCAGACGGAAGAAAGATGCCTCAACTATCAATGTCATAGGACAACTGTCTGACCTTATGTTAGGACAAGTCATCTGCCCAAAGTACCTAGATCCTGGAAGTCCTGTAGTAGATGTTCACATCAATGGAACCATTATACCTCACACCTTGATTGATCTGGGGGCTGCCATTAATGTGATGACCAGGGATACCATGCTTAAGCTTAATCTTCAGGGTTCCTTGAGGAAGACCTCGACAGTACTGCAATTAGCAGATCGCTCCACCGTGACTCCCGAAGGGATTGTGGAGGATGTCTTGGTCTCTATTGACTCTTGGGAATACCCTGCAGACTTCCTGGTTCTGCAACCAAAGGCCAAGCTTACTGGATATCCTCTCATTTTGGGAAGGCCTTGGTTAGCTACTGCAGATGCTTACATAAGTTGTCGTGCAGGAAACATGACCATCAAAAATGGTCCCATGTCCAAGCAGCTAGTCCTATACCCTCCTGCCCAACCCTCCTTAGAGCATGACTTACCACTCTGGTTGGAAGAAGGAGAGGAAGACGAGGTGTACTCAGCACCTCTGTGCACCTTAGATACCACTAGAAGAGACCCCCCAACCGAGGATGACTTGATCGAGACATTGATCCAGAATCCACCTTCCAATGAACTACCCTTAGAGAAATTGGTGGAGGATGCCCAAGCCAGCACCTTAGTGGATCTTTGTACAACCAACCCTGTTACTCCCAGAGTCAAGAATGTGGAGTTCGGCCCTGAGAAAGCATTGAAGATCTGCTCCTCCCTATCTCCTTCCCAGGAAAAGGAGCTGTGTAGTCTGTTGGCCAACCACCTAGATGCTTTTGCTTGGAGCTATAAGGAAATGAAAGGAGTCCATCCTTCGGTCTGTACCCATCATATATACATCAAAGAGGATTGTAAACCGGTTAGGCAACCTTAGAGGAGAATGAATCCAGCCCTTAAGGACATTGTCAAGGAAGAATTGCAAAAACTGTTGGATTCCGGGTTCATCTACCCCATCTCAGATAGTGAATGGGTGTCCCCTCTAGTGTTGGTTCCCAAGAAAAATGGGAAATGGAGAATCTGTGTGGACTACCGAGAATTGAACAAAGCTACCAAGAAGGACCATTTCCCTCTACCTTTCATAGATCAAGTGTTGGATGGACTGGCAGGAAAGAAGTTCTTCTCTTTCCTGGATGGGTTTAGCGGGTACAACCAAATCCAAATCAGCCCGGAAGACCAAGATAAGACCACCTTCACTTGTCCTTGGGGTACCTTTGCCTATCGAGTCCTTCCCTTTGGGCTATGCAATGCTCCTGCTACCTTTCAGAGAGCTGTCTTGAGCATCTTCTCGGAGCTGGTCCATGATGCGGTGGAAATCTATATGGATGACTTTACTCCTTATGGGGCCAACTTCCAGGAAGCATTGTCCAACCTGGGAAAAGTCCTAACCAAATGCACCGAGATGAACTTGTCCCTTAGTCCTGAAAAATGTGAATTCCTAATGACTGAAGGGACCGTGCTAGGCCATACCATTTCTTGCCAAGGGTTGCAGGTGGATCCTAACAAAATTGCTCTCATCAAGAGGGTTCCACCTCCCCAAAAGGTAAGGGATGTCTGGAGTTTCTTGGGATTAGCAGGATACTACCGGAGATTCATTAAAGATTTCAGCAAGCTAGCCTCGCCATTGTTTGGCCTGTTGGCAAAAGATGTGGAGTTTAATTGGACTGACGATTGTCAGAGGGCTTTAAATGAATTAAAGGACAAGTTGGTGTCAGCCCCAATCCTGAGAGGTCCAAACTGGGCCCTACCTTTCCACATCCACACTGATGCCTCGAACAAAGCCATAGGTGCAGCTTTAGGACAAGTTGAGCAAAAACTTCCATATGCCATTTACTTTGTTAGCAAAAACTTGTCCAAAGCTGAGCTGAATTACACTGTAACCGAGAAAGAATTCTTGGCTGTGGTCCATGCATTGAACAAGTTCCGACATTATATTACTGGTTACCAGACCTTTGTACATACTGACCATGCTGCTATTAGATATTTAATGAATAAACCAGATGTGAATGTTCGTATTATTAGATGGTTACTTTTATTGCAGCAGTTTGATTTGACCATTGTTGACAAACCAGGTAGAGAAAATGTTGTTGCTGACTTTTTATCTAGATTGGATTTGTATGCAGATGAGGATGGAACAGTGGATGACCAGATGCCCGATGAACATCTGTTTGCTATTTCAGTACTCTCTCCATGGTTTGCTGATATAGCAAACTATCTTGTTTCAGCACAGTTCCCTCCACACCTATCTTCCAGAGAGAAGAGCAGAATCATCAGAAAAAGTGCCTCATTTACTTGGATCGGGGGCAATCTGTTCAAGCTTGGCCCCGATCAGATCTTAAGGCGTTGTGTAAGGGAGGAGGAAGTCTTTGATATCCTCCTCACTTGTCATGATGGGCCTTGTGGAGGACATTTTGCAGCAAAGAGAACTGCCTTCAAAATCCTGCAGGCAGGCTACTATTGGCCCACACTTCATCAAGATGTCAGAAGATATGTCAGTCAGTGTGACCAATGCCAAAGAATGGGGAAACCGACCCAAAGGGATGAGATGCCTCTCCAACCTCAAGTGACTCTTGAGCCATTTGAGAAGTGGGGCATGGACTTTGTGGGCCCAATCAACCCCTCTTCGAGGCAAAGGACTTACATCATTGTGTGTACTGACTATTTGACAAAGTGGGCAGAGACCAAAGCAATCAAAGCAGCAACAGAAGAAAAGGTGGCCGAGTTCCTAAGAGAAAACATCTTCTATAAGTTTGGCTATCCAAGAGAGCTGGTCACCGATCAAGGGAGCCAGTTCACCTCCAACCTGGTTGAAGATCTACTAGCCCATCACAAGATCAAGCATAGGACTTCCACCCCTTATCACCCTCAAGCAAATGGGCAGGTGGAAGTCACCAATAAAGCATTAGAAGGGATCTTGACTAAGGTGGTGAGCAGCAGCAGAAAGGACTGGGCAGATCGCCTGGTTGAAGCCACATGGGCTTACAACACCACCTGGAAGACCACCACCGGCTTCACACCGTATGAGCTGGTCTATGGGAAGAAAGCTTTGCTGTCCATTGAGTTTGAATACAACACTTTGAGGATGGCAGCTCAGCTGGACCTGGATCTCAGCCATGCACAACAAGAAAGGCTACTGCAGCTGAATGGCCTGGATGAGCACCGAATGCAGGCCCTCCTTCACTCAGAAGTGGTTCAACTTCAGAGAAAGGTGTGGCATGACCAACATCTCCATGACAAGCAATTTCAGCCGGGAGATTGGGCTTTGTTGTATGACTCCAGATACAAAGACTTCAAGGGGAAGCTGAGAACCAGATGGCTAGGACCATATGCAGTGGAGAAATGCCATGACAATGGATCTGTCCTCATTCGAACCATTGATGAGGAAGCCATTCCCATGCTTGTCAATGGGCATCGATTGAAGATCTACAGGAGACCTCTCTCAAGACAAGAGTTCATCAAAACCGTGGAGAAATCTGTATTGGTCCTAGAGAGGGGTTCTGCCTCTGCTTTTGGCATACCCTGAGGGATATGAAAAAAATAAAAATAAAAAAAATAAATAAATAAATAAATAAAGCAAAAAAATAATAAAGATCCTTGGGTGAAAACCTCTCTGAGGCACCCAAGGCAGGTGGTAGGGGTGAAAACCTCATTGAGGCGCCCCTATTGTCTTTCAAAAAAAAAGGAGAAAAGGTTTGAAAAAGATCCTTGAGTGAAAACCTCTCTGAGGCGCTCAGGGCAGATGGCACGGGTGAAAACCTCTTTGAGGCACCCCTGTTATCTTTCAAAAAAAAAGAAGAAAAAAAAAAGAAAAAAAGAAAAAAAAAACAATAAGCAAAATATGGTAAAATTGCATGCAGGTTGCAGATGTTCTATGGAGGAGAGGAAGCCCTTCAACTCAAAGCCAAGGGTCCTTATCATGCTGTCAAGAGACCTCACCAGCACCTCCTCCAAGGGTACCCATGTTTTTTTTTCAAAGTATGTGCAATTTTATCATGGTTTGAGTCCTCTACAGGAAGATGCAGTCTTTCTACAGGAAGATGCAGTCTTTCTACAGGAAGGCGCGGATTTTCTACAGGAAAGTACAGACTTTCTACAGGAAGGCCGAACTTTCTACAGGAAGCTCTGTGTTCTACAGGAAACTTCCTGTAGAAGTTTGGGACGGCCCAGAATTCATCTTAAAAGGAGATTTAGCGACTACGGATTGGTTTGGATGCATGCAAGCCTCTGTTGGCACCCTTGCACATCGCGGTCACCTTGCTCCACCATCCTTGTCGACATGCAACCGAGTTCCCTGCACCAACAAAGCAGATCGATGAGTTCTCGCGGGAAAAGCCATTTTCAAAGTTAAACAAATGCTGGGATCTCATACCGCAGGCATCAAGAGCTCCGGGAACGTGATTGAAAGGCCAGATCCTCCGTCGTGCAGCATGCACCCAAGGAGGAAGAACTGTTACGAGACACCTCGCGGGAATCCTGTAACAGTTCAACCTGCTAGAGTGGATACCATTCACAGCACCGCCATCTGCAAGGAAACGCGGGCGCATGCAACCCAAGCATCCACTCCACCGTCGGCAGCCTGTAACCATGAGCCTCCGGGTCTGTGTAAGTTCGCATGCAGCAGGTAGATCCACTCACCATCGTCCAAAGACTGGAAAAATCGTGTGCAGCCACGCAGGTAAGTGTCTCGACCCTTCCTTCCATCAAATCGCATGAATTTTACTTTGAATTGTTTGCATGGCGTAAAAGTGAATGGTTGAGCGGCCGTATGGCCAGTCGACTGGCCACGTCGGCTAGTTAAAGTGTAATTGGATGTTTGGGTGGTGGCCACGACAAAGAGAATGAGCGGCACGCACGTGAGAAACACTCCCGTCGGAAACAATGAGTTTAGCAGAAATAGGCGGCGGCAGATCTGTGGGAATGGATGCGGCAGCAAGTGAATACGCAGGCGAATGATGGATGACGTCGCCCAACGGTCCGGCGGGGACAGCTCACCCCCCGCGCCACGGATTGCGCCGATTCAAAATCTAATCAGCTAGATCATGCGCATGCATTTATCAACCACCACTTCAAACTCGGGTGGCTATTCTGATCTCCTCTGCACTTTGATACGCCGAGCTGTTGGCTACCAGAACGCCGGTGAAGCACACCTCGAGCGCGGGCCAACTACAGTCCTCCCCGAGAATTGCGCACAGTCTCTACAGGAACGCAGTCTTCTACAGGGAAGCGGGTGCCTCACGGAAAAAAGGTGGCCAATTAAAGAGGTAACCCTGAACTCTTCATGCAACTGGTTAGTAAGAGTGGCAAGACCATCGTCCACAGTCTGGTCATAAAGATATTGGTGGAATTGTTGTTTGCTGTGCCTATGCTGTCGTTCTACAGGATGTCAGTATAAGTAAACTGTGTTGAATTTTGTGGATTATGTGCATGCTCTGTCTTAATAGACCAAATCTCTTTTGCATTTGCCACCTTTAATTAAAACAACAGTGTTCATCATGCCGGGTGGGTTTATAAGACGGGAACCCACTGATTCAACCAAATTAAGGGAAAACCCGGCAGTGGTAGAGCTCTTCACCAGAGCACAATGGATGCCTTTTTGTGATAAGCTGCAGGGTTACGATGATGAAGTGGCCGAAGAATTCTTACAGGCTCTGAAGCCTAAATCCCAGACACTGGCCACAGTGAACTTCAGAGGTCTAAGCCTCAAGCTCACCCCGGAACATATCAGTCGGATCACAGAACTTCCTATGGGTTTGCCGTGGGATAAGGAAGAAAGAAAGCTAAGCCAGCAGGCAAAGAAAGAATTCTTTCCACCTGAGGAAGAATTCTCGGAGGACAAAAATGGGGTGCGAAGAACGAGCCTGTTGCCACCATGGAATGAAGTCAGTTTGCAAATCATGAAATATATCACTTGTGAAGGCCGTTTCAGCATCGTGTATGCATATCACTTTCGGCTGCTCACTGAATTGAGGCACCGAATTGATCTTCCTGTAGAACAAAAACTAAGCATCCCTTATTACCTACTGCAGTCTCTAATGGAGTGTGTCACAAAGCTGAAAGAGGGCATACCAGATCAGATAGCCCACCATGGGTTGATCAAGCTTCTTGTGGAGGATTCGCTGCACTCATATAAGGCCCCCCTCTCATGGGAATCCTTCCGGAATTTAACAAAAGATGGAGACATTAAAATGTTGATCGAAGAAACGGGTTCCTCGAGCAGTGAGGAACAAGAAGCAGTGGCCGAGGGACAGAGAGAAGAAGGCCAGAAGACCCCGACCACAGTACAGAAGAGAGAACAAAGGAAGAAGCATGAGGAAAAGGAGGACAAAGAAAAAGGTGGCACACCTATCTTGTCAGCAAGAGAAAAGAGGATGAAGAGCAGAATGGACAAAGCTGAGGTGGTCCACGTCAGCCCAAGTACCTCAACAGCACCTGCAACCAAAGCAAAAAGCAAAACTCAGGCAGGCAAGCAAGCGGAGGTGGAGACACCTGTGTCTACAGGAAAGCAGAAACAGGCTTCTACAGGAAGCCCGAAAACAAAAACAAAGGCTTCTACAGGAAAACCGAAAATCATTGAGAAAAAGGCTTCTACAGGAAGCCCAAAAACAAAGACAAAGGCTTCTACAGGAAGTCCAAAAATCATTGAGAAACAGGCTTCTACAGGAAGCCCGAAAACAGAGACAAAGGCTTCTACAGGAAGCCCGAAATTGCAGAAACAGGCTTCTACAGGAAGCCCCGAAAAGGCGAAACCCAAAGAGAAGAAGGTGGACATTCTGGCACGGGAGGCAGCAGCTGTATTAGCTGGCCTCAGCACGCCACCTAAGCCAAAAGAAAAGAGGAAGAGGGAGACCCCTCTATACTTTAAAGCTCGCAGAAGTGTTAGGATAAAGACGGGCAAGCCACAGCCTCAATCCAGTAGCCCGATCGTCATCGAAGATACACCTGCTTCTCCCAAGGAAAAGTCACCCTCCAGGATCACAGTTACCTACGAGAAGGGGAGTCCAAAGAAAAATACGTGGCAAGAAAGGTTAGACTTGTTGACCTAAAAAACTCGGCTACAGGAAGCTGAAAATGTTCTACAGGATACTCTGGCCCGGCTACAGGAAACGGAAAAGAGGGAAGGAGAAGGACTCTCATCACCACCAAGGGAGGGTGAGGTAGAACCACCTAAAGAGATAGAAAGGGAACATATACCAGAACCTAGCCCTTCGCCTAATCTGAATTCATACTATACCTTTTTAGAGGCGGGCAAAATCATACCGCAGAAATTTACTGTGCCTTTATTTTTTGCATTAGAGGAAGAAAGAGTCCGTTCCCACACATGGATGCAGATCGCCAAATCAAAGGGTGTGGCGGACATAGGCCCTTTACAAGAACAACTCAAGGAGGTCAGGAGTGAATTCACCATGGCTAAACATGTGGCTAATTGCCAACGTGTGCTTCTACAGGTAGAAAATCAGAAGTTGAGATTGCAGCTACAAGAACTAAGGGCAGGGGCAGGAACATCCTCCAAGGACATCACAAATGAACAACAAAGCAAAAAGGAGCTGACCACCAGTCTTGAAGAGCCAATGACACTTCTACAGGAAGCAGAACAGCAAACAAAAATTGAAGTGCAAGCCCTAAGAGAACAGCTGCAACAAAAGGAAGCACAATTAGCCTGCATGGCCAGTTGGGCCATGGAGGCAATTCAGTGCAGACCACCTGCAAAATCCTATGGATTGTTCTTAAAAGATCAATGGCTGCAGTTCCAAATAAACACCCTGGCACAAAGAGGTATTTCACATATCCAAAACCCACAGCAATTTTCTGAATTGTGCAGTACTAGTTCATCAGAGGACAAAGCCAAATTAGCAGAGTTTTACCTCCACAATTTGGCTTTGCCTGATGAAGTCTCCTGGGATCCCAATATTGCCTTGGGTGATATGCAATTGATGGCATTCGCCTCATGGTTAAACCATGAGGATCAAAGAGCAGCTGAAGCAAAATCGGTCATGAACCGAGAAGTGAGCGAGCCACTGTTCATTCGACCAGAACTAGAGGATCCGGTGGCACTCATCTCAGCCCACCAACAGTTGGCTACAGATCCCACAGCTTCCTTGAGATTTATGGACCAACAGGCCCAAGCCATAGCTCACTTTGAAGACATGGAAAGGTTGTTGGGAGAAAATGCTGCCCAAGCATGTGCACGCAGATGGAATACCCTGGCACACAGCTTGAAAATCAGAGAGTACCATACCCCCATTCGGATGAGGGAAGCTTTGGCAAGGGTTGAACTTTACAAGAAGTCCATGCAAAGCCTCCAGGCCAGCTGGATTGGCCTTAAACTCAGCCCACCACTACTGCTAGGATTGACTGAAGGCAATACCGAGGAGGATGACAGTCAACAATGGGAAGAGGTGAACAGGAAAGCAGGGTTTCATATCCACAGAGAAGACACTACCACAGAGCCTTGGGATGCAAGGGAAGCAGTGAAAGCAATGAAGGATGAAGATTTGGACTAAGTTGCTCAAGGATGAGCAAATAATTTAGCTGGGGGGTGATGATGAGCCCCAATTTTTGGTACAATTTGGGCTCATTTGGCCTACTTGCTCTGCTCAAACCATTCATTTTTTATTGCTTATGCATTCATTTCTTGGTTTATTCGTGTTGTTTGTAGGAAGAAGGGTAGGCATTCTATCCACGTGACTAATACATGATGATTTCAGGTTTTGGCATTAAAAGGGAGCAAAGACCATGAGAAAGGAGACAAGGAGACAGTGAGGTGGCACTGCTGGTTTTTAGGAGAGGATGTCCACGGTCTTGGGGACCTTCCTCGTGATTCCCACCATAGCTCCGAGCTCCAATCAATCTCCCCACCGAGCTTAGAGGCAGCCAACTGTTCTACAGGAACAGCAGTTATAACTGTTCTACAGGAACAACAGTTATAACTGTTCTACAGGATCAGCAGTTTAACCTTCAGTTGGACAGCCGAGCTCCACAAATCAAGGACACCTGTTGGATGATCATTTTGCATAAATACTGAGGCCGTAGCCTTGGATAGAAGCTTTTTGAACTTTTGTATTGCTCTTGTAATTTGGAAGTACGAGCTACAGCTCGGTGTTTTGTTCCTTTTGTAAGCCAGTTTTGGCATGACATCAGATTTTCGTTTATGAATAAAGGCAGGCAGATTTTGATCTCATTCTGAGTTTCTAAGGGAGCTATAGCTCTCAGGTTAGGGCCCAACCTGAGAGCAATAGATCTCCTCGGTGTTGTAATGTTGTTTGCATTTCGTTCCAGCACTTTGAGTTTTTAATTTAACATGCAATTCGAATTTACAGTCTGTTAATTTAGTCTTTTTCATGAGATTGAATAGGATTAGTTTATGGTGAATTTGTTTCCAATTGCTTAGGTTAGAAGAGGATAGATATAATTCATTGGAGCTCCAGAAAAAGGTTGTTAGATCTCACTGCCATCTCTGCTTAGGGATTGGGGTGCAGTCCATAACCGACCACCAAAAAGAAACGCAGTTCTTCTCACTTCCATGCAAGCTGCAACATAGTCATTTTCGTTGAAGATCCATCCATGCACTTTTGATATTGAAGCCTACTTCTACATTCCACTTCCATGCACGAGTTTCATTTCTTGGTTTTCCATTGCTGTTCATAGGTTTCATGGCACAGTTATCATAGGTTAATGAATTCTCGTTTTTGGTGCATAAGTCGTTTGTTTCATTTACACTGCTCCATATCATTCCACTTCCTTCTTCTTCTTCTTAAACCTCTCCTCAAGACACCTACTCGGCCTCTGTCCAGCTCGTTTACCCTCCAATTCATCCATTGCCACGTAGCTTCATCTTTTTGACCTTTTGTTGATCCCATCCTTCCAGCCATCAACCCACTGCATGCACTCTTCCTCCATCTGATTTCTCTACTCCTGAGCCATCACCAGCTCCATATCCATCTCACCTATCCTCCCACACCACTCCAACACTTCACCATCTCCCAAAACTTCCACGGTCAAACATCCTGTAGAATTGCACAAACTTCCTATAGAAATCCCTGAGTTTCCTGTAGGATCCCCTGCAGACTTCCTGTAGAAGCCTGCAAACTCGGTTGCTGAGCATCCGAACGTGGTAGACTTCTGTGGACTGATGCTAGAGACCCTCTGGGACCTCCCCTAGCCATCCTGACCTTGCCCATGCTTTCCTTCCATTCCAACCGCTCCTGCACAACCAAACCCTAATCAAAAGCATCATCACAATAAATCCAACCACTTAATGAAAAAATACAAAAACATGTCTTTTCAGATGCAAGTATCTTAGATGCATGTATTTCAGTTCACTGCAAGTAATGGCATTATTGGTAGTGGTTTCATTCACAGTTTTGCATAGTAAGGGTCTAGCTAGTCAAATTAGGGTTTACTAGGGTTTCCATGCTTTGTTGGCTTTCAGTTTCCTTTTTGCAAAGTAGGCTAGCTTTCTTCAAGATAGCTTTCGTCCATCACTCATAAAGCTTCTTCTGAGAGCATATAGAAGTTGGCTTGAACCCTAGCGGACTTGTGCCAGCTGACCAAGTGACAGCTGCGACAAGAGCTAGTACTTGTGCATACAGCACCATCGCTTCCAAGTTTGTACGAACTACCGGGTTGATAAAATTAGAGATAGGAAGCTCCAGGAGTTGTTGCATTATTGCTACAATACTGGAGCCCACCAGCTGTGAGCATGTATGTTGTGGCTTCTAGAAATTTTGGCAAGCTTGGATTCAGAGAATGCATTGAGTATATTAGTGGCAGTTGTCCTATAGGCCCTTATTCTATTGTCATTAGTAACAAAGTTACTTTCATTCGTTGGATTACTAGGTCGGAGTCACCTAGAATAGACACTTTGGCAGCTCCTAAAGCTTTGAGCAGCTTAAGGCCTAAGAGGAGTGCCTCATACTCGGCCATGTTGTTGGTGCATTTGAAATTCAGTCTATATGCATGACCTTGTGCATGATTGTTATGTGTGTTGTGGATCCATACGCCTGCCCCTGCTCCTAACTTGTTAATAGAGCCATGAAACTATAAATACCATGTGATTTCTTGCTTGTGGTTAGTATTAAGAGTTTTAACTATTTTAGGTTTGGGCAGATTTGAAATTTCTGTTTGGGGAAGTTCTTCTAGTATGCTGGTTGCATTGGTCATTTTGACAGTTTCATAAGTATGGGCAACCGATTCTTCATTGATGCATGTTTCTTGTTCCAAAAGCAAAGTCTTCTCAGCAGTGGGTGGGCAGCTATCATCATTGATCAATATGAAGGAATCCATATCAGAATGGATTGAATAGATTGGGAAGTTTTGGGGTTTTTCCTCATTACTTACCACATACTTCATCAGTGTTTCTCTATATAGTCTTTTTGGTTGTCGAAAGACAGATATGGTGGCATAAGAGAGGTCTAATTGGAGAGATCCTTGGAGTTTTGCTCCCCAAGATCTTGATAATAGCATGTCGTACTTTGGTGGAATGTCAGCGACCACCACATCCATGAGGATTGTCTTGTTTGGGTATTGGACTAAGAGACACATAAGTCTTTGATTAAGCCTAAACACTTGACCTGACTTGAGTCGAAGGAGAATAAGTCTTTGTAGGGTCTTGTAACATCAAGGTTTAGCTTTTCCATTACAGCTTTGGGCATAAGGTTGTGTGAGGCACCTAAGTCAAACATGGCATTATGCAAACTTTATCATGAATGTGCAAACTGACATAGAAGGGTAGAACAGCTCCATGTCCTGATTTACCATTGACTTCAGGACCAAAAACTAATTCTGGTTGATTATCTAAGACATTAACATCATCCCTGTTCTCTGGCATTTGAAGTGATCTTTGGATTTGTTGCCTATATACATCATGCTTAGCAAGTTCAGATAGGGGGATGGATATCTTAAGTTTACCTATTTCTGCCTCTAAATCAAATGTTTTCTCTGATTGGGTTTTAGTGTTGTGATAGGCAGTGTTCCCTTTTTCCATGGGAATATTAGCGATTTTCTGTTTCTCTTCATTGATTTCTTGAATTATTTCTGATTTGGAAAGGCTTTCAGGAGTGCTGTTTATGTTTTCCTTTGAGGGGAAAGATACAAAAGGCTGATTCTCAGAGGGTTGAACATATGTGATATCCTCTATGGTCACTTGTTTTGGATTTGGGATTGTTTTATCAGCACTGTTTATGAGGGAAGCCTTTTCTTTGATCTTCTTAGACTGCTTTGATTCCTTCTACTTGATGGCCTCGGGCACATCAATTGTTCTAGTTCTCAGTTTATACTGTTTGTGGGCCTCATAGACAGCTGAATCATAGCCTTGTTTGAAGTCAAACGACTCACCAGACTGAGTCTGAAATTTATTATAGTCATGCTCATCTTGGTCTTCTTGGGTCAGGAATACTTGTTGTTCACTTTTCAAACCCATCAAGTTTATATGAGTGTTTTCTGTCTGCTCACTAGATGTGGATGCTTCTGTATAGTTTTCTTGGAAAGGAGGCCTTATATCCTGGTCTGGGCTAGACCTACCAGTGTTTGTGTTATGAGTTTTCCTGAAATTTGGGTTCCTTATGGTATTGGGCTATTGTCCTTCCCATGTAGACTTCCTTTCAACACTTTCCACTCTATCTTCCAGTCTGTGCATGCCACTGATAATAGCATCCAGCTTTTGGTCTAAGGCTGAGGGTTCTTCCTTAAAGGTGGTTCTTCTCTTAATTCTAGCTCTATTTCTTTTGGCAATCAGATTTGCCTCTACGCTAATAGCAACATCTTGCATGTCTGCTAGGCTTTGAGGGGCTCTTTCCCTTAACTGATAAGCCATGTCAGTATCAAAACCATCAGGGAATTTATACAAAGCAAGATCAAGTGGAGGCCTGAGGTTCTGTGGTATTGCATTATAAATATTGTTAAATCTTGCACAATAGTCTAAGACAGCCTCTTGAGCGCCTCTTTTGATGGTGTCATATTCAGATAATATGTGCAAGGGATCTTTCTTTTTCTCCCATCTGTTAAGAAATATTTGGTAAAGGGCCTCTGGGTTAGCTATGGAATTTGCAGCAAGGCTTCTAAACCAGGGTCTTACATCTCCTGTTAAGCTTTGGACAAAAATCTTCATTCCCACGCTATCATCATCTATCTCGTAGTTCTCAAAATATTCTTGCATCTTCTTGGTATGTTGCAGGGCTGTGCAAGAACCAGTACCATCAAAATATGTGATTTTAGTTTGATAATCCTAAGGCATATCCCCTGGATTTGCTGGCAACTGCAACGGTGCATATATATTAGACATATTTACAGGGATAAGTGGAGCAGCAGGGATAAATGGAACGACTGGAACAACGGTAATAATAGTGGTAACAGGAGTATGTGCAGTGAATGGAGGTGTGGAAGGAGTGCTTTGAGAGGTGGATGATGAACTAGGGGAAGTAGGGTTTGAACGAAATAAAACTTTGACAGGGGTTGGAAAACAGCTAGGCTGAATGGTTTTAGGACTGGAATCAGCAAGGTCTGCTTGTTTTTGCTTGCTGAGGTTTCTAGAGATTAAATTGGGATTTTCAAATACAGCTGGTGGATTTGGGTCAGGGTTTGACCTGGTATTATGTTTTTTCTTCTTAGGAGCCAGCTTCTAACTTGTTTTTTGGAATTTTATGAAAAAGTTCCCCAGCGGAGTCGCCAATGATGTTATCACTCAGGTTGTCCTTGGCTCCTTAAGGGATACGGCCGAGGTAACCACAAACCTATCTTTGGACTGCAGGTCCTAGCCTACCTGCAATCAGAGAGGGCTCTCTCTTTTTGTTTTAAATTTTTTTTGGGTTGATTTTGGGCTAGTTATATGCTTCTTTGGGTTTTTGTTTAAGTTTTGGTGGGATGATTGATGTTTTCAAGTAGGGAGGCATGCATCGTGTGAGAGGTTCAAACCATTGGGCATGGAGTCATGGAGTTGGGCTGCTGGTGCGTTTTCTTGGTCACAAGAGGAATATAGAGCAGGATAGCTACACATGAAACAATCATTCAAGCTAAAAGGATGAAATGAAGGCTAAGGAATGAAAGGCAACTAAGAATCTCTCATTCAGCTTAGCAGAGGGAAGGCGAGTGAACTATATTTAGGAGCAGTCAAGAATTCCTAAATAACAGTTATACATGAATGAAACAGAGCAAATACGAGCCATGAGGAATTCATATTTATGCCTGAATCAGAAGAAAACATATAGAAGTCACAGAAACTGAGCACAGAGTGCAGCGACGCAAATTCTAAGCTAATCTTTCTTTTTGTAACTTAGATGGTAATATATGTATGATATAAACATATATGAATTGAAAACAAAGGTAAGAAACATTTATTGGTCCATGTAGCAGCGCAAGAATTCTATATTTCACTCTTTAGCCATTAATAACACAACAGACAGTCCATCCTCCAAGCTTTTCAGCAGTCTTTGATTATAGAAACTCTCAAACATACAGTGCGAGTCCAGCATCAGGATTATCAACCAACCAACCCTTTAAACAATGAATTAGGGTGGTTTATATAGGGAAAATATCTAAAAATATCTATTACAGCAGACCTTAAACAGGTCTGAGGGAAATGCATTTTTTAATCTAATCTTGTCGCGGAATTAATGCAGGAATATATCTAAGTGCTGCGCTGGGGCAGCCGCCTCAAAAATGAGTCGAAACCTGTCACTATGGCTTTGTGCTGTTCATTTAGCCATAACTGTGCTTTGGGCTTTGATCCCCTACTCTTGAGTGGTTTTGATATGCATTAACTATGATCTGAGAGCCTTTAAATGGTTTTACCGCTTTCTTTGACTTTGCTTAGGGGCCTTTAATGTTCACCCGCTTCGATCTGATACTCTTTAATTTAATTGAGGCTTCATCTTTCCTCTGATACTCTTTAAGACTTGGATCGGGCCACTTTCTCTTCCTTGACATGTTTGAAACTGCCAAATTGCCCCTGTTCTGCCCTTTCAGGCAAGAATGGTTGCTGCAAATGATTTCTGTGGCCTCTGGAATGCTATCGGCGCTGGCCGATGAACATAAATGAAGAAATCCTATCAAAACTGCGATTTTTCGAGCCTGCTGGTAGCCGAGCCATATGAAGCCTTCCATTTTGGTCATTTTTTCTTAGCGATGCGCAATTACATCGAAAACTGCCTCAGTTTTTCATTTTGGGCTCTCTTTGCTGCGATTTGCGCCCTTCGCACCTTCCTTTAGTGATGATGTCAGTATGACATCAGTAGTGGGTCCCAGTATGGCAGTGATGTGGCAGTACGGCGGGGATTAAATCGGTGATCAGCAATCGGCGGGGACAGGGGCGCTAACTTTTATATGTGCGGGGCGATGGGAGAGATTGCCGATATCAGACAAAGCGATAAGGCATGCGACTGTGCGAAAATTGGAAATATTGCGGAAATGAGTGGATCGCGATGCGATATGCTTTCCGGTGCGATAGAAATATCGCGTCGGTGGATGGGAGGGGGGGATATATATACAGATACAGAACCTTGCGAGTGCCAATCGCAAAATTGCATCAGCGAATTGATATCGGGGAGTTTATAAAAGGGGGGGGCGATGAATGAATGCTGCGACTTCCGACAGCAATATCGCTTCAGAGGGGAGGAAAGCTCATCGGAAGAGGAAACACTCAATCGGAAGAGGGTTAATGCGATCGGAGGATGATTTATGTGATTGGAAAAGGGTTTTTTTGGAAAGGTCCTTAATGCATCGGAAGGAGTCCGGTAGCACTTGAAGGGGGTTTTTGTGTTTTGGAAGGAGTTCAAACACCTTAGGAAGATGGTTTTTGAGCAAAATGAGGGTTCTTACTAAGTTTCAAGTAAACTTAGAAATTCCCAAGCGATATTTATGGTTATATTTCAACCAGACGAGGGAATATGTAAATAATGGGGATTTTTACCATATTTTCTAGTATGGGCAGGGGAAATAAGGAGGGATTTACATAATGGAGTTAAGAGTTAATATGAATTTTGTGAAGAAAGCGCTAAGGATAGGAATCTTAGGCTTTAAAGGGGAAACCGACTCATAGAGGAAGTATGAACATTCCTTGAGTAAAGTAGATCTTTACCAAGGCAAATGGTATGGAAAATGATGAAACTAAGGAGATATCAAGAAGATCTTGACCTCTATGGGGAGGTTAGTGAATGATTTGGGGAACAAGAAGAAGGGGGATTTAGTCGTGCCTCGTTTGAAGTTCTTCAAATGAAAAACTGCCTCAAAACTCGTGATATGAATAGATATGACACTTGAAAAGACGAAATGGATCACAAGCCATGATTCTGCAGCCACAAAACTACCTACCCAGCCTACTCACCTAGCATTTTCTCTTCTTTTGGTTTGGGCGCACTTGAACTAGCATACCCAGCTTTTCATTCTTTTCTTCTTGCTGTCCTCCTATATACATCTACACTTATTTCATCCAGGGGCTCAGATTAAGCTGTTGAGCACCCTTGTTTCTCTACCTATCTACAAATCTGCCAAGATTAAGCTGTTTGGACAGATAATGATTTTCTATATTCTACAACAGGAAACTGAAACCTAGGGAGACCAAGATTAAGCTGTTTGGCCCTCCCTTAACTGAAAACTCATCAAAAATGGATCAACTTATCAAAAATGGAACATAGCAGTGGCACTTGGACTGGCACACTTTCATGGACACTTCTTTGGCCTCTGTAGCAAATATTGAACATTGCCACATGCAAAGTATGACATATTTGGCATGTAAAAATGTCGATCATGAAAGATGAATACCCGTCGAAACAAGAGGCTAATAGTGGCTCCACTTGGGGATGGCTTTTCCTTGTGAAAAGCCAAGAACAGCAGGTCAGACTGCCTTGATCTTCTATTGTTGCTGTGGAACTGAAAACAATTCTTCGTTGGCTGCTAAAAGACTGGAATTTTGAGATCTGAACAACACTCTCCTCAACTAAATTGCTGTGAACTATATAGCGTCACCTGCTTTCTTCTGCGTGCTTAATGTTATGTACAATGTTGCCTGAGCACTGTCCTTTGAAATAGTCTCAAAACATGGATCAAAAACTGATGTATTTCCCTTATTTTTGCTTTGACCAAGGGTGCTGATATGAAACCTAAAACGCTCCTCTGTTTTGATACTATTGACTGAAGTGGGAAGCTTGATTGTAGCACTTCTAACTGAAATTGATTTGATATAACAACGTTGCTTTGTTCCAAGCAATCGGATTGCTTATACAAACATAAAAGGAAAGCGCTGACATATATACAAACACTAATATACAAATATATACACAGGGGCATTGTATCCCTTTAAAAGGGATCTCGATAATGTTTCAACATTCGGCCATTTACAGGGCCGTCTTCAACTGTGTTGTCATCTATAGATTTGAGAAAATACATGTTGTTGCCTTGCACAGCGCTGATAAAAAATGGGCCTTTCAATAGAAAATCAAATTTTGCATGCTTTCCCTTGTCTTCTCTTCGTGAGTCCCACCTTAGAACTTTGTTGCCAATGCATAAATCCTCAGCCTTGGTCCTTTTGTTAAATGCTTTCTTCAGCCTCTCTTGCACAATTTGAGCTCTGTCATACAATTGCTCTCTGGTTTGCTGAAGATGAATGGTCTGATTTATTCTTCATTGAATATCATTTTGTACTGCCTAAATCTCTTGTAACAGCTTCATAATGGAAATGCCCAAAGAAGATGGAAACCTGGCCTCCATGCCGTACACCAGCTCATAAGGGCTCATCCCAATGGATCTCTTTGTTGAAAGTATGTCTACCCAAAGGGCATTTGTGAGCTTTTTATGCCAGTTCTTCTTGTTTTCTTCTAAGATCTTCTTGATAATATTAATCAGGCTCTTGTTGGATGATTCGGCCAAGCCATTACCTTGAGGGTAATAGGTTGTGGAATGGCCTAAGGTGATATGAAATTTATGGCAAAAATTGATCATCTTTTTGGATTTGAAGGTAGCAGCGTTGTCAGTGATAATCTTCTCAGGGCAGCCAAATCTAGAAAGGATGTTGCATTTGAGGAATTGGATAATGGTGGTGTCATTAGCTTGCCTACATGGGATGGCCTCAATCCACTTGGTGAAATAGTCTATGTCTATTAGAATCCATTTGTGCTGGCCTGAGGAAGAGGGATGGATTTCTCCAATGAAGTCAAGACCCTATTGTTGAAAAGGCTTTTCGGTTGAGATGGGCTTAAGGGGCAAGGGCAGCAGCTTTCTTTTGCCCTCAAAGATTTGGCATTTGTGGCATGAGGTAGTAAACTTCTTTACATCTGCAAATAGAGAGGGCCAATAGAAACCAACCCTTAAAATTTTATCAGCAGTGGACTTCCAATATAGATGTCCTCCACAGTCCCCTGCATGGAATTCTTTCATGACATTGTTAGTTTCATTCATGGTTAAACAATTAAGCAATATGCCCTCATGATTTTTCCAAAATAATGCACCATCTAAGACACAAAACTTTAAAGCCTTCATTTTTAAAAATCTTTTCTTGGTTATGGACAATCCTGGGGGAGAAAACAGGTTTAACAATACAAAGCATATATCAGCATACCATGGGGATTGCAAGAAGGTTTCACAGATCTATGGAGTCACCAGCTCCTGTTCATTGTCCAGCTAGTTAATGTCTAAGGCTTGAAAGTTTGTTTCGGACATCAGTTTGGCTAAACCTTGTCCCTTTATGAGCTTGGTTGGCTTTATCTCAATGTCATACTCAAGGATATTAGCAATCCACTTACCTCTTTTTCCTTCTAATCCCTCTTGGTTTAATATGTCCTTTACAACAACATTCGGGACATAGGCAATCACATGTGAATATAAAATGTAAACTCAGAAATCTTTGATTGCTTTAACAAGGGCATAGGCCTGCTTCTCCATGATTTGGTACTTCAAAGGGGCATCCCTAAGGGCTCGGCTAAAAAATGCAATTGGCTTCTCATTTCCTTGATCATCCTTTTGTAAAAGGACAACAACTATGGTGTGATCAGATGCAAAAGAAAAAATGATAAAATCTTTTTCAAATTGTGGACTGGTGAGGACAGGGGCTTGGGTTAAGGCAGCTTTGATACTCTCAAAGTCTTGCTTGGTTTCAAGAGACCATTTTACCTTGGCATCCTTCTTTAACATGTTGCTTAGCATTCTTATTAGTTTAGCTAAGTTTGGGATAAATCTTCTAAGAAAATTGATCTTTCCAAGGAATGCTTGCAACTCTTTTATGTTAATTGGATATGTGATTTGAAGGATGGCTTGAATTCTTTCAGGATCAATTCTAATCCCCTCTTTTGAAATGAGATGGCCAAGTAGTTTGCCTTCTTCAAGGACAAAGAGAGACTTCTTGGGATTCAAGGAAATGCCATATTTCCTACATGTCATGAATATTTGCCTAAGGTGTTTAAGGTGCTCTTGATCAGTTTTGCAGAAGGGGGTTAAGTCATCAAAGTAGACAACTAGGAAATCATGGATTTCCTTGGCAAATGCAATGTCCATTGCCCTTTGAAATGTTGCACCAACATTCTTTAGTCCAAAAGGCATTTTAACATACTTAAATGTTCCCCACGGTGTGGTAAAGGCTGTCTTGTCTTGGTCATCCGGGTGAACCAGTATTTGATTAAAACCTGAAAAGCCATCTAGCAAAGAGATTCTAGATGACCCCACTACTCTTTGTAGGATGTGGTCCATTTTTGGCAATGGGTAGTGGTCTTTTATGGAGACTTGGTTTAAATTTCTTAGGTCCACACATAGCCTAATCTCACCTGTCTTCTTTCTTGTGGAACAAGATTCGACACCCATTCAGAAAATCTAATGGGTGCTATTATGCCAGCCTCAAACATTCTCTTTACTTCCTTCTCAATCAAAGGGAGAAGCACGAGATTGATTCTTCTTAGTTTTTGTTTGAAGGGCTTTTGGTTTGGTTTTAAGGGAATTGTGTGTTCGATCACTGAGGTGTCATAGGACTTCAAATCCTCATAACTCCAAGCATATACATCTTGGAATTCTTTGAACAAATCAACATATTTGGGCTTTTGATCAGGTGGCAAAGATTGAGATAGTTTGATCATTTTGGGCTTCTCTGCTTTCCCAATGTTGTGTTCTTCTATAGCAGCGTTTAAGGGCTGCATTTTTGGCTTTTTGGGAACATCATTTGTGTCAAACATATCTTCTAATGGAGTGAGGCCAGCAGGGAGAAATTTATCCTTTAGATCAATGATCTCGACCTTTGTTTTGGTTATTTCCTCCAAATGCATTTGTTTAAGCTCTTCTATGTTTGCATTGTCAAAAACAGTTGGGTTTAGCATTTAATTCGCTATTACAGCTGTTATAGCCCGCTGATTTTCATTTGTTTGTTGTTGTTCATCCGTCATAGCATCCATGTCAATGTTAATATTTGAAAACTCATGCTGAAGAGTGAAGAAATTGTTAATCTGGGTATCATTTTCGAACACTTGCCAATATTTAACATTATTTGGGACAGCATGCCTATGTTTTATCTCAGTAGTGAAATGGTGATTTGGCTCAAAGGGAAGCTTGCATGTACTAGCAAAAGTGGCTAGGCTATGAGCATGTATGTTGTGGCTTCTAGAAATTTTGGCAAGCTTGGATTCATAGAATGCATTGAGTATATTAGTGGCAGCTGTCCTATAGGCCCTCACTCTATTGTCATTAGTAACAAAGTTACCTTTCATTTGTTGGATTAGTAGGTCGGAGTCACCTAGAATAGACACTTTGGCAGCTCCTAAAGCTTTGAGCAGCTTAAGGCCTAAGAGGAGTGCCTCATACTCGGCCATGTTGTTGGTGCATTTGAAATTCAGTCTATATGCATGACCTTGTGCATGATTGTTATGTGTGTTGTGGATCCATACAACTGCCCCTGCTCCTAACTTGTTAAAAGAGCCATCAAACTATAAATACCATGTGATTTCTTGCTTGTGGTTAGTATTAAGAGTTTCAACCATTTTAGGTTTGGGCAGATTTGAAATTTCTGTTTGGGGAAGTTCTTCTAGTATGCTGGTTGCATTGGTCGTTTTGATAGTTTCATAAGTATGGGCAACCGATTCTTCATTGATGCATGTTTCTTGTTCCAAAAGCAAAGGCTTCTCAGTAGTGGGTGGGTAGCTATCATCATTGATCAATATGAAGGAATCCATATCAGAACGGATTGCATAGATAGGGAAGTTTTGGGGTTTTTCCTCACTACTTACCACATACTTCATCAATGTTTCTCTATATAGTCTTTTTGGTTGTTCAAAGACGGATATAGTGGCATAAGAGAGGTCTAATTGGAGAGATCCTTGGAGTTTTGCTCCCTAATATCTTGATAATAGCATGTCGTACTTTGGTGGAATGTCAACAAACACATCCATGAGGATTGTCATGTTTGGGTATTGGACTAAGGAGACACATAAGTCTTTGATTAAGCCTAAACACTTGACCTGACTTGAGTCAAAGGAGAATAAGTCTTTGTAGGGTCTTGTAACATCAAGGTTTAGCTTCTCCATTACAGCTTTGGGCATGAGGTTGTGTGAGGCACCTGAGTCAAACATAGCATTATGCAATACTTTATCATGAATGTGCAAACTGACATAGAAGGGTAGAACAGCTCCATGTCCTGATTTACCATTGACTTCAAGACCAAAAAGTAATTCTGGTTGATTATCTAAGACGTTAACATCATCCCTGTTCTCTGGCATTTGAAGTGATATTTGGATTTGTTGCCTATATACATCATGCTTAGCAAGTTCAGATAGAGGGATGGATATCTTAAGTTTACCTATTTCTGCCTCTAAATCAAATGTTTTCTCTGATTGGGTTTTAGTGCTGTGATAGGCAGGCTTCCCTTTTTCCATGGGAATATCAGCGATTTGTTGTTGCTCTTCATTGATTTCTTGAATTATTTCTGATTTGGAAAGGCTTTCAGGAGTGTTGTTTATGTTTTCCTTTGAGGGGAAAGATACAAAAGGCTGATTCTCAGAGGGTTGAACATCTGTGATATCCTCTATGGTTACTTGTTTTGGATTTGGGACTGTTTTATCAGCATTGTTTATGAGGGCAGCCTTTTCTTTGATCTTCTTAGACTGCTTTGATTCCTTCTGCTTGATGGCCTCGGGCACATCAATTGTTTTAGTTCTCAGTTTATACTCTTTGAAGTCAAATGACTCACCAGACTAAGTCTGAAATTGATTATAGCCATGCTCATCTTGGTCTTCTTGGGTCAGGAATACTTGTTGTTCACTTTTCAAACCCATCAAGTTTATATGAGGGTTTTCTGTCTGCTCACTAGATGTGGATGCTTCTGTATAGTTTTCTTGGAAAGGAGGCCTTATATCCTGGTCTGGGCTAGACCTACCAGCATTTGTGTTCTGAGTTTTCCTGAAATTTGGGTTCCTTATGGTATTGGGCTGTTTTCCTTCCCATGTAGACTTCCTTTCAACGCTTTCCACTCTATCTCCCAGTCTATGCATGCCACTGATAATAGCATCCAGCTTTTGGTCTAAGGCTGAGGGTTCTTCCTTAAAGGTGGTTCTTCTCTCAGTTCTAGCTCTGTTTCTTTTGGAGCAGTAGGGATAAATGGAACGACTGGAATAACGGTAATAATAGTGGTAACGGGAGTATGTGCAGGGAATGGAGGTGTGGAAGGAGTGCTTTGAGAGGTGGATGATGAACTAGGGGAAGTAGGGTTTGAATGAAATAAAACTTTGACAGGGGTTGGAAAACAGCTAGGCTGAATGGTTTTAGGACTAGAATTAGCAAGGTCTCCTTGTTTTTGCTTGCTGAGGTTTCTAGAGATTAAATTGGGATTTTCAAAAACAGCTGGTGTATTTGCGTCGGGGTTTGACCTAGTATTATGTGTTTTCTTCTTAGGATCCAGCTTCTAACCTGTTTTTTGGAATTTTCTGAAAAAGTTCCCCAGCGGAGTCGCCAATGATGTTATCACTCAGGTTTTCCCTTGGCTCCTTAAGGGATACGGCCGAGGTAACCACAAACCAATCTTTGGACTGCAAGTCCTAGCCTACTTGCAATCAGAGAGGGCTCTCTCTTTCTGTTTTAACTTTGTTTTGGGTTGATTTTAGGCTAGTTATATGCTTCTTTGGGTTTTTGTTTAAGTTTTGGTGGGATGATTGATGTTTTCAAGTAGGGAGGCATGCATCGTGTGAGAGGTTCAAACCATTGGGAATGGAGTCATGGAGTTGGGCTGCTGATGCGTTTTCTTGGTCACAAGAGGAATATAGAGCAGGATAGCTACACATGAAACAATCATTCAAGCTAAAAGGATGAAATGAAGGCTAAGGAATGAAAGGCAACTAAGAATCTCTCATTCAGCTTAGCAGAGGGAAGGCGAGTGAACTATATTTAGGAGCAGTCAAGAATTCCTAAATAACAGTCATACATGAATGAAACAGAGCAAATACGAGCCATGAGGAATTCATGTTTATGCCTGAATCAGAAGAAAACATATAGAAGTCACAGAAACTGAGCATATAGTGCAGCCACGCAAATTCTAAGCTAATCTTTCTTTCTGTAACTTAGATGGTAATATATGTATGATATAAACATATGCGAATTGAAAATAGAGGTAAGAAACACTTCTTGGGCCATGTAGCAACGCAAGAATTCTATATTTCACTCTTCAGCCATTAATAACACAACAGACAGTCCATCCTCCAAGCTTTTCAACAGTCTTTGATTATAGAAACTCTCAAACATACAGTGCGAGTCCAGCATCAGGATTATCAACCAACCAACCCTTTAAACAATGAATTAGGGTGGTTTATATAGGGAAAATAACTAAAAATATCTATTACAGCAGACCTTAAACAGGTCTGAGGGAAATGCATTTTTTAATCTAATCTTGTCGCGGAATTAATGCAGGAATATATCTAAGTGCTGCGCTGGGGCATTCGCCTCAAAAATGGGTCGAAATATGTCCTTATGGCTCTGTCCTATTCATTTAGCCATAACTGTGCTTTGGGCTTTGATCCCCTGCTCTTGAGTGGTTTTGATATGCATTAACTATGATCTGAGAGCCTTTAAATGGTTTTACCACTTTCTTTGACTTTGCTTGGGGGCCCTTAATGTTCACCCGCTTCGATTTGATACTGTTTAATTTAATCGAGGCTTCATCTTTCCTCTGATACTCTTTAACACTTGAATCAGGCCACTTTCTCTTCCTTGATGTGTTTGAAACTGTCAAATCACCCCTATTCTGCCCTTTCAGGCAAGAATGGCTGCTGCAAATGATTTACGTGGCCTCTGGAATGCTATCGGCGCTGGCCGATGAACATAAATGAAGAAATCCTATCAAAACTGTGATTTTTCGGGCCTCCTGGTAGCCGAGCGATATGAAGCCTTCCATTTTGGTCATTTTTTCTTAGCGATGTGCTAATCGCGCATTGAAAACTGCCTCAGTTTTTCATTCCAGGTTCTCTTTGCTGCGATTTGCGCCCTTCGTGCCTTCCTTTAGTGATGACGTCAGTATGCCGTCAGTAGTGGGTCCCAGTACGGCAGTGACATGGCAGGGTGTTGTGGCAAGGTGACGTGGCCGTACGGGGGAGATTAAATCGGCGATCGGCAATCGGCGGGGACAGGGGGCACTGGCTTTTATATGTACGGGGCGATGGGAGCGATTGTCGATATCAGACAAAGCGATAAGGCATGCGGTTGTGCGAAAATGGGAAATATTGCGAAAATGAGCGGATCGCGATGCGATATGCTTTCGGGTGCGATAGCAATATCGCATCGGAGGATGGGAGGGGGGGATATATATACAGATACAGAACCTTGCGAGTGCCAATCGCGAAATTGCATCGGCGAATTGATATCGGGGAGTTTATAAAAAGGGGGGGGGGGGGCGATGAATGAATGCTGCGACTTCTGACAGCGATATCACCTCGGAGGGGAGGAAAACTCATCGGAAGAGGAAACACTCAATCGGAAGAGGGTTAATGCGATCGGAGGATGATTTATGTGATCGGAAAAGGGCTTTTTTAAAGCTTTGGAAAGGTCCTTAATGCATTGGAAGGAGTCCGGTAGCACTTGAAGGGGGTTTTTGTGTTTTAGAAGGAGTCCAAACACCTTAGGAAGATGGTTTTTGAGCAAACTGAGGGTTCTTACTAAGTTTCAAGTAAACTTAGAAATTCCCAAGTGATATTTATGGTTATATTTCAACCAGAGGAGGGGATATGTAAATAATGGGGATTTTTACCATATTTTCTAGTATGGGCAGGGGAAATAAGGAGGGATTTACATAATAGAGTTAAGAGTTAATATGAATTTTGTGAAGAAAGCGCTAAGGATAGGAATCTTAGGCTTTAAAGGGGAAACCGACTCATAGAGGAAGCATGAACATTACTTGAGTAAAGTAGATCTTTACCAAGGCAAATGGTATGGAAAATGATGAAACTAAGGAGATATCAAGCATATCTTGACCTCTATGGGGAGGTTAGTGAATGATTTGGGGAAAAATAAGAAGGGGGAGTTAGTCATGCCTCGTTTGAAGTTCTTCAAATGAAAAACTGCCTCAAAACTCGTGATATGAATAGGTATGACACTTGAAAAAACGAAATGGATCACAAGCCATGATTCTACAGCCACAAAACTACCTACCCGGCCTACTCACCTAGAATTTTCTCTTCTTTTGGTTTTGGCGCACTTGAACTAGCATACCCAGCTTTTCATTCTTTTCTTCTTGCTGTCCTCCTATCTACATCTACACTTATTTCATCCAGGGGCTCAGATTAAGCTGTTGAGCACCCTTGTTTCTCTACCTATCTACAAATATGCCAAGATTAAGTTGTTTGGACAGATAATGATTCTCTATATTCTACAACAGGAAATTGAAACCTAGGGAGACCAAGATTAAGCTGCTTGGCCCTCCCTTAGCTGAAAACTCATCAAAAATGGATCAAATTATCAAAAATGGAACATAGCAGTGGCGCTTAGACTAGCACACCTTCATGGACACTTCTTTGGACTCTGTAGCAAATATGGAACGTTGCCGCATGCAAAGTATGACATATTTGGCATGTAAAAATGTCGATCATGAAAGATGAATACTTGTCGCAACAGGAGGCTAACATCTGCCACGTCACTGCCAAGTCGGCCTCTGTACCCTCGCTATATGACAAAATCAAGACGTCATGCTGACGTCATCCGACCAAAGCGTGCCAAAAACCCGCCAAAATCAAAATTTTTGTCAAAAAGCCGTTAAACGTCATTTTTTGTCCATTTCACCTTGTTTCTTCTGTGCGATGTTTGCATGATCTTCAACGTCCAAAACGCCATTTTCGCTGTACAGTCCACCACCCAGGGAAATCAACTCTGCTACTCAGTCCCTCAGCTCAGTCTACCACCCACATTGTGCACCAGGCGTCCATAAAACAACTATTTACCCAAATTCTTCTCCCAAACCCTGTTTTTCCAAGTTTTTCTCCAAAAAATTTCCCGTAGAACCAAATTTCGAACTAAAATCACAGTGCTGCCACCGAACCTCTGCATTTTAACCTTTGTTCAACCCATTTTTTTTCAAAGAAAATCTATGAACTTTGTCTCCCTCTGTAAATTCGCCCATCGAGCCGAAATTAAGCTTATTTCGGCCTGCAATCCCCACAGAAAGCCCCAGAAACTGATATTTTACCTACTGTTGCTGTGAAAATTCAAAATTTCAAGTTAAAAAATCATAGAGGGTTGAAGAATGGAACCTCCAGTAGCCCTCAATGTCGCCCCTTTGAATGCACCACATAAGGAGCTGGAATGGTTGCCCTTAGTTGATAGGGACTTCCAAATATAAGACTTAATGGGTATCAAAAATCATCTGCAGACATTTTGTGAAATTAGAAACAGCTACCTAAACAAGACTGATCCCTATGGCATCAGGGAGTCCAATCTGCCCATATATTGTCTTCCATCAGTCAATGTGTTTCCAGATATAATCCGCTTGTGATGTGCTAACTATGAGCCCACTCAAAGAGCAGTCATGTCCCCAAATGGCACTGTGCTATTCTATATCACTTCTGACTCAATCAATGAGATGTTACATTTCAAGCCTAATCATCCTCTGGCTCCTCTGTCTATGAAACATTTGCTGGACCAAGGCTCCAAACTATCCTCTGCAGAAATAGGTCGAATTTCCAAGTTATTCATGAGCCCAGACTCCCAGCCCAGAGACTCACCTCCTTTTCACCAGGTCTATTTCAATGAAGTTGGGAGAACTGTTATTGGCATGATATCCTATGTCCTAGGTTTTAGAACAAATGAGTATGTTGATAAAACCATTCTAGCTCTGATGTCTATATTTATTCCAGGACATCCTCCCTCCATCATGTTTGACTTTGCTACCTTCATTAGCAACAAAATCCATGAACAGTTCATGAGCATAAATAGAGAATGGGTTTTCAAGTATACAGCCTATATATATCATCTGTTCTTATACTATCAAACAGATAGTTTTTAGTTCCCTGTCAAGAAATTGGATGCAAAAGGAGAAAGGAGATCTGTCATATTTTGGACCCCAGTCTTCCATATAGTCCATAATTCTCCTTATACTTATTGTGAGTTCATTGATCTATTCATATATCCAGTCTCATCTCTGCTGATGAGAAGTCCCCCTCCTAGACTCTCAGCTGAAATGCAGAAAATTTTGTAGCTGTCCAAAAGCTATAAAATAGGTGAATGGTACTTTTACCAAAATCACACAGAGATCAGGATTTATGTTTGTGAATTGTGCCCCTACAAGCTGCCATGATATGTGCCTATGAGATTGTTTGCCCTTGAATACTTTAGGCAATTTCTTAGCTCAGATTTGACTCATTTTTATGAAGCCAAGAAAAAGGCTCAGCTGAAGCTAAGAAACCAACTAGGCCCCCTCATCATTAAAAAAAAGGAAGGGTGGAAAGATGTTGAAAAGATATTAAGTGAGCATCTCAAACTAAAAAGGATCTTTTGGTGGGTACCCTATGACCCAAAAGGATTTATCAATGATAGAAAGACAAAATATAGGCTATCAGGCTATGAACATTGTAGAATCCCTGATATAGAAAAGTATGCTAATCAAGATGAATGGGTAGAGGGCACATTGGTAGAACAGATTACTGAGGAAGAGAAAATGGAGCAAGCAATGAAAGACCTTGAAAAAACTCTTGACCTGGACTCTTTTGGACGGGTCTCTTTCAAATTGCCTCAACACATTAAAGCGAGCACATCAGCTGCTACAACTTCACAACAACCTGCCCAAGAAGATACTCCTCCTGCGGGCACATCCAAAGGCAAAGAAGTGATGCATTCAGAACAACAAGAAGTCACAGATCAGCCTACATTATCACAACAGCAAGGCCAAGGGCAAATTCCTCCTGCCCAGACCAATGCACCAGAGATACCAGCATTGCAGACTCCTCTCAATGAGGAGAAGGGCAGAAAAAGGGACCGAGAAGAGGCCACACCCATAAGTGGGCCAACAGAGCAGCCAGAAGAAAAGAGGCAGAGAGTGGATCCTCTACCTGAAGAGGAAGTTATAGAGGAGATTATTGAAAGTCCGAGAAGTGAAAGGGCAGCCAATCCATTAATTTCCCTAGGGACATAATCACCTACTAGTTCTCATGGACAGCAATCGGGAAAACAGCCTAGTATGGAAATTTCATCAGCACGGCCACAAAGCAAACAGAGTTTTGATATTAAGAGGCCATTCATGGAGATCAAAGCATAAAATGAGCCAATAAGAATGCAGCTTTACGATCAGTTCCGCAAATTGACTCTTGCCAAACAGCAGAGGTTGATGTCTGCCTATGATATCAAGGATGGGAAATTGATCTTGAGTCATTTCAAGCCCACAATGCAGCAGCCACAGTCAGCTGCCGATTATATTAGAACAAACCTGGAGGCTCTTACCAAAGACATTCACCCTTTGGACCAGGTTGAGCTGCACAAACAAACCGATGAAATGGTTTATTCCACTTTAGCAGATAAAGCCATACTAGCTCAGCAATTGCAGAATTCACTAAACAATACATCTGCTCAATTAGAGTTGGAAAAGGTATCCTCTCTGGCCAAGGACAAGAGGGTAAAGTCCTTAGAAGAAATCATCATTGAGTTGGGACATAATCCCAAGGACCCTAAGGCAATAAAAGCACTGATAAAGAAAAATGAGGACGACATAACTGCCCTCAAGAAACAGTTAAAACTGCCAGTTACTATGCATCCCCAGACCATAGAGATGGTGAAAGAAAAAGAAGAAGAAGACATGATGGAGTTGTTAATAAAAATGAATCAAAGGCTAAGTGAAACAGAGCAGGCTTTGGAGAAAGCATTGCAGGAAAAATAGGGTAGTTGGCCTCTCAGCCAGCTCAAACAGCCCCAATAGCTACAACTGCTCCTTCTACAGCAACAACATCAGTCCCTCCCACTGCCCCAGCATCGACAATAGGTACAACAGCCACAAATACTTCAGCAACAACAATAACAACAATGCTAGATACCAGCATGAGCATGGAAAATATGATGGAGGAAATAAAGGTCTTAGAACTCCAAATGGAAGAGCTAAAGGAAACCAAAGAAAAACTGGCCAAGTTGGAGGTAAGCTATGATAAATCAAAAATAACTGTGGCTGAGAAAACAAGAGAGGTAAAGGCCTTGGAAAATAAGGTAAAATCTTTGGAGAAAGATCTGACTCTTCATAAAACTCTGTCAGAAATCAAAACGATTTTGTGGACTAAGATTGGCCAGTCCATCACTGATCAATGGAGATCAATACAGACTATCCATGAGAAAATTGAACTGATAGAAATAGCTCGAGTGGAGATTCAAAAGGCCAGAGCATTATTGAGAAACATGCCCGAGCAGGCCAATAGACTAATTCATTTTTTGAATACTCATACCAGAGAGCAACTAGCAGCTCTAGATATCGGAGACAGAACAGGTACAATTTTGACAATTAAAAAGGTGCTGACTATGAAGAATTTTGTGCAAAACCTGGAGAGAAAATGTCAAAAAATGCAGGTAGAAATAAATGCTTTTACAGAAAAGTTTACAGCCTTACAACAAATGGGTCTACCCATTTTGTTAACCAGCAATCAGAGGCTGTTGACACATGAACAATATGCTCACAGGGTGAATACATATGTTGCCAATCAGATCATAGCATCATCAAGCACTTCAAAAGACATAGTGCCTCCCTCTGGACAAAGCTTATATGACAAGTTGGAAAATCTGTTCTATATTGAGCATGAAATAACACATCTTTTTGAATTCCAACCCAATTTCTATAGGTATACTGAGGCTGATGAAATATTGATAAAACTACAAAGACACCAGTTGCCAACAGACCAATGGTGGCAGAGCATGTTAGAGATTTTACCAAGGTAGTTTTAACTCTCTTTTGATCATCTGCATTAAATCAAATTCAATGCACATGCCACCTGTCAGAAAAATGAAAATAACAGAGAAAGGAATTCATGCCAAAACGCATTAAAGCAAAATCAGGCATAGATGACAGGGCCGTGATAGCAACGCAGGAACTCAAATTGAAGAGAAAACTACCAGCCGACTTGTTGAGTCAAAAAGTCAAGTATAGCAGACCACCTAAGGCAGCTAGTATAGTGGAAGTTACTCCTACATTCATTGCGCTCTGTTTTCGATGTCATTTATTGCCTTTGAAGAAGTAGATGGATAAATTTATTGCTTGATATTTTCTCTATGAAATATTTTGTAACTCTTTTTGTATAAATAACTCCCCTAGAGATGTATTGGGGGTTGGTTGGTGAATATCATTTTGGACCTGCGCTGTAAATTTTGATAACCCTTCTGAATAAAGATTACTGGAATGCTTTACTGATGAACTTGCTGGTTGTGGAATTTATGGCGGAAGAATATGTTACAGAATTCTCGTATTACCTCATGGATCAATAAGTCTTTTTAACTCTTGTTTTATTGTTCCTGTGTCTTATATATCACCTATATATCATGTTCTAAATTGCAGGAAAAAAGAATAGCCTAGAATTTACTTTGTTGTACTCTGTGTTCAATTCCTGTCAATTTTTATGTTTTCTTCAGGTCTAGCATAGGCAGGAATTCTTCACTGCTCCTGTCTCCCTGGTTCTTACACCCTGAATACAATTAAGGAATTCTTAACTGCTCCTTGGTAATATTCATACACATTCCCACTGTTAGCATAGTGAAATATTCTTAACTGCCTTTCATTCCCTAACTTCATTTCATCTTATTCCAGCTTGAAAATTGTTCCATGGCTAATTATCTTGCTCTGTAGTTCCTCCTTTGCCAAATAAACCATACCCAAAAGTTTACTTTCATTTGACTCCATTAACCCAAAGGTATGAACTTCTCATACTTTGCAGCCCTGTTTTATTGAATGTCACCTTCCAAACATCAAACAAATACTTGTGCCTCATAATTAGCCTAACATATAGCAAAACAAAGCTAAATCATAAAGAGAGAGACCTCTCTGGTTGCAGATTGGCTAGAATCTGCATCTAAAAGACTAGTTAGTGGTTACCTCGGCCGTATTCCCTTTTCCACTGCTTTTGGGGAACAACCTGAGTGATAACATCATTAGCGACTCAACTGGGGACTGAATGACTGTGTTTGGTACTGCTGTCTATTTTCTAAAGCTACAGATGGAAAACCTAAAGCTAGCCAGGTAGCCTTTGAAACTGTTTTTGTTGTGCATTTACAGGAGTAAATTAAGCTGCTTCAGTCAATCTCCAGTCTAACATTAGGCTTTATACAACTGTCTCAAAAATTTGATCAGTTTCCTTCTGTTTTCAAAAGATCTTTAGGAAAATTCAACACCCTCATAATTCATACTTTCCTAAGAAAGATATTGTCAAAAGCATCATCCTTCAAATATCTCTAGAAAATACCAAAAACAAATTTAGAGCTGGCTCCAAAGAAGAAAACTCGTTACACTAGATCAAATCCAGATCCCAATCCTCCAGCTATTTTTGAAAACCCTAACTTGATCTCTAAGAATCTTAAAAGACAAGAAAGTTTATAAAGTTCCGTTGATTTAAATCTTCACATACTTCAGCAAAACCTTACCCAATCACCTCCTCGAAAAGCGGCAACCCTTTCTACTATGGCTGTAGCTTCTTCTAGTTCACCATCATCACTCCAAAGCATCTTTTCCACTCCCCCATCCACTCCGCTTATATCAGTTGTTATCCCTGTGCTTCCAGCTGTCCCATTTATACCTGTAAATATGGCAAACCGATATGCCCCCTTGTAGTTGCCTACAAATCCAGGGGTTATGCCTTAAGATTATCAAAGAAAAATTACATATTTTGATGGTACTGGCTCCTACACAGCCTAGCAACATACTAAGAAAATGATGGACTACTTTGAGAATTATGAAATTGATGATAACGATTTTAGAATGAAAATTTTTGTTCAAAGTTTAACCGGTGATGTGAGGACCTGGTTTAGGGGACTTGATGCAAACACAATTGCTGATCTGGATGCCCTTTACCAAACCTTTTTGAATAGATGCGAAAAGAAGAAGGACCCATTGCATATCCTGTCCGAATATGAAAGCTTGAAAAGAGGCCCACAAGAAACTGTCAAAGACTACTGTGCTAGATTCAATAACGTCTACAATGCGATTCCTCAGAACCTTAGATCTCCACCATACTTGGCCTTGATCAAATTCCCTGATGGATTTGATTCCGACATGGCATATCAACTAAGGGAAAGAGCTCCCCCAAGCTTAGAAGACATGCAGAACATAGCGGTCAGTGTAGAGGCCAATCTGATCTCTAAAAGAGCCTGAGCTAGAGCTGAAAGAAGGACTCCTTTCAAAGAAGAGCCCTCTGCATTTGAGCAAAAAATCGATGCAATCATCAAAGGAATGGATAGATTGGGTGATAGAGTGGAAACCATTGAGAGAAAATCCTCTTGGGAAGGTCAACCAAGTAACACCACTAGAAATCCAAACTTTAGAAAAAATCAAAATCCTAACATCGGGAAGGCTGGCCCTGATCAAAATATCAGGCCTCCATTTCAAGAAAACAATGCTAAAGCCTCAACCTATAGTGGGACAACAGAGGATACTCAAATCAACCTAATGGGTCTAAACAGTGAACAACAAATCTTCTTAACACAAGATGACCAAGAAGCCCATAATTTCAACCAATTTCAAACCAAATCTGGAGAATCATTTGATTTCAGAGAAGGGTATGATGCAGTCGTCTATGAGGTACATAAACAATACAAATTGAGAAGCAGAACGGTAGATGTGCCTGAACCTAGCAAGCTGAAAGATACCAAGCAGCCTAAGAAGGCAAAGGATAAAACCACCTTGACAGAATTCCCTGCTAAAACAGACCTCAACCCAAAAGAACCCATGGTTGAGGACATATCAGACTTACAGTTACCATCAAATGATCAGCCATCCACCTCCTTTCCTTCGAAAGAAAATGTAAACAGCCCTCCTAAAAAATAATTTCAAAGCAGATCCAGTTTCAAACAGCAATTCTGATAGAGAAAAGATCACTGAAAACACAGAAAAAAAGGAAAGCCTTGCTGCCTGGAATACAAAAATTCAAGTGGAAAAACCTTTCAATCTAGAAACAGAAATAGGCAAATTAAAAATATCCATTCCACTGTCTGAATTGGCTAAACATGAGGTTTATAGGGAACAAATCAACAGGTCACTTCAAATATCAGAGAATAGAGATGCAGTCAATGTTTTAGATGATCAACCAGAACTAATTTTTGGTCCTGAGGTAAATGGTAAAACAATAGATGGAGGAGTTCCTCCATTCTATGTAAGCCTAAACATTCATGACAAAGTGCTACATAATGCAATGTTTGATTCAGGAGCTTCCCATAACCTAATGCCTAAGTCTGTGATGGAAAGATTGGACCTAGATATCCCACAGCCATATAAAGACTTGTTTTCATTTGATTCCAGCCAGGTCAGGTGTCTAGGCCTAATCAAGGATTTGTGTGTATCTCTTGTGCAATACCCTACCAAGACTATTTTAATGGATGTAGTGGTAGCTGATATCCCACCAAAGTATGGAATGCTTTTGTCCAGATCTTGGGGTGCAAAACTCCAAGGATCTTTGCAATTAGACATGTCTTATGCCACCATTTCAGTCTTTGGCCAGCCAAAGAAATTATACCAGGAAACATTGATGAAGTATGTGGTCAGCAGTCAAGAGAAACTCCAAAACTTTCCCATTTACTCCATGCATTCAGATATGGATTCGTTTATCTTATATAATGCTGAAATGTGCCCCAAAACTAATGACAAACTTCTACAATTAGCACAAGCAAGAGAGATAAATGAAGAATCTACTGCTCAAGATCAAAAAATTGTTGAAATAATTAATGCAACAAACAAACAAGCCAAACCATATGACTCACAAAATCCAAATCTTCCCACTAAGACAGTTTCTAAAACTCCTCATCCTAGTGGTAATCAAGAAATCTTGTGGTACTTAGAGTTTGACGGGTCAGTGAATAAATTGGGAGCAGGGGCAGGCATTTGGATACACAACATGCAGAATGACCATGCTGAAGGACATGCATATAGACTGAATTTTAGATGTACAAACAATATGGCCGAATATGAGGCTCTGTTGCTAGGTCTCAAACTGATTAGAAGTCTAGGGGCAACTAAAATTTCAATTCTAGGGGACTCAGATTTGATTATCCAACAGATAAAGGGAAACTTTGTTACAAATGATCTTAGGCTAAGAGCTTACAGAGGAGTAGCAATGGAAATTCTCAATAGCTTTCTAGAGTCTCAGCTCACCAAAATTCCAAGAAACCATAATTTACATGCGCATAGTTTGGCAACTTTTGCCAGCACTTACAAGCTACCATTTGAGCCTAATCACAACTTCACTGCTGAAATTAAACACAGACCTACTGTCCCAGACAATGTCAAAAATTGGCAGGTGTTTGAAAATGACACACAAATCAATAATTTCTTGACTTTGAAAGAGGAATTCTCAAGCACAAACATAGACACAAGCACCCTTTGTGATCAACATCAAACAGATAAAATTGAGAAAAATATATCAGCTGAAACAACAAATCGCATTTTGCACCCAACAATCTTTACCAGCAAAAATTTACAAGGCCTGAAACGAATGGACCTTGATGAAATTGCTGAGGGAGAGTCTGAAGTAATTGAGTTGAAGGATAATTTTTTGCCCATAGGCTTGACTCCTTTGGAGGATATTTTTTATTCAAATCATATACCAAGAAAGCCAAAAATGCAGCGTTTAAACGCAGAAATTGAAGACTGTAATATAGGAACTGCACAAAATCCTAAGATGGTGAAGTTGTCCAAAGCCTTGCCTCCCAACCAAAAACTGAAATATATTGAGCTGTTTAAAGGGTTTCAAGATGTCTTTGCATGGAGCTATGAGGACCTCAAGTCCTATGATACCTCAATTATCCAACACACAATACCTTTAAAAGAAAATCAAAAGCCTTTTAAACAAAAACTTAGAAGGGTTTTCCAGTCTTCCTTCCTCTCATTGAAAAGGAAGTCAAAAGAATGTACCAAGCTGGAATAATCGCTCCTATTAGATTTTTCAGAATGGATTTCAAATCTAGTGCCTATTAGGAAGAAAACGGGAAAGATAAGACTGTGTGTTGATTTAAGAAACCTGAATAAAGTTTCTCTCAAAGACCACTACCCCTTACCCAAGATGGATCACATTTTGCAAAGGGTAGTGGGAGCTTATAGGATTTCACCGTTAGATGGCTTCTCAAGATTTAATCAGATCGTAGTTCACCCAGATGATCAAGATAAAACTGCCTTTACAACAACTTGGGGAACCTTCAAGTATGTGAAAATGCTTTTCGGACTTAAAAATGCAGGGGCCACATTTTAGCGAGCAATGGACATAGCATTTGCAAAGGAGATCCATGATTTCCTTGTCATATATCTTGATGACCTCGCTACTTTTTCAAAATCAGATTAAGAACATTTAGAACATCTCAGACAAGTGTTCCTAATTTGTAGAAAATATGGCATATCATTGAACCCAAAGAAGTCATTGCTTGGCCTAGAAGAAGGCAAGCTCTTAGGTCATATAACTTCAAAAGATGGCATTAGAGTTGACCCGGACAGAATACAAGCTATCCTCCAAGTGCCTCACCCAAGAAATATCAAAGAATTGCAAGCTTTTCTAGGAAAGATCAATTTCCTAAGAAGATTCATACCCAACTTGGCTGAACTAATAAGACTGTTGAATAACATGCTGAAGAAAGATTCTAAAGTCAAATGGACAATAGAAGCTAAACAAGCCTTTGAGGAAATCAAAATAGCTTTAACCAAAACACGGTCCTTACAAGCCCAAAGTTTGATAGAGACTTCATAATCTTTTCCTTTGCATCTGAGCATACTATTGCTGCTATCCTATTACAAAAAGATGACCAAGGATGTGAGAAGCCCATTGCTTTCTCTAGCAAAGCACTTAGAGATGCTCCTTTAAAATATCAAATCATGGAAAAACAAGCTTATGCCCTTGTAAAGGCCATCAAGGATTTTAGATTTTATATCTTGTACTCTCATGTGATAGCTTATGTCCCAAATGCCGTGGTCAAATACATTCTAACTCAAGAAGGAATTGAAAGTAAGAGGGGCAAATGGATAGCTAACATTTTGGAATATGACCTTGAAATTAAGCCAACAAAACTGATAAAAGGACAAGGATTAGCCAAATTGATGACTGAAACCAATTTTCAAGCCCTTGACATCAATGAACTAGATAACGAACAGGAGATGGTGACTCCACAGATCAATCAAGCCTTCTTACAATCACCTTGGTATTCTGATATAATTTATGTATTGTTAAACCTACAGGCTCCTCCAGGATTATCCAGAACTAAAAAGAGATTCTTGAAAATGAAAGCTTCAAAGTTTTGTATTCTAAACAATGTTTTATTTTAGAAAAATCATGAAGGCATTTTCATGAATTGCCTAACACAAGATGAAACTGACAAAGTACTCAAGGAATTTCATGCAAGGGACTGTGGTGGACATTTGTATTGGAAGTCAACATCGGATAAAATCCTAAGAGTTGGTTTCTATTGGCCCTCCCTATTCGCTGATGTAAAGAAATTTGTAATTTCTTGCCATAAATGCCAAATCTTTAAAGGCAAGAGAAAACTATTACCTTTACCCCCAAAACCCATTTCCACTAAAAGACCATTTCAACAATGGGGTTTATATTTCATTGGAGAAATTCACCCTTCCTCCTCTGGCCAACATAAGTGGATTTTAACTACCACAGATTACTTCACCAAATAGATAGAGGCCATCCCTTGTATGCAAGCCAATGACTCAATCATCATGCAATTCTTAAAAACCAATATTCTATCTAGATTTGGTTGTCCTGAAAAGATAATAACTGACAATGCTGATGCCTTTAAATCTAAAAGAATGATCAATTTTTGTCACAAATACCATATTACCTTGGCCTACTCCACAGCCTATTACCCTCAAGGTAACGGTCTAGCTGAATCATCCAATAAGAGCTTGATCAACATCATAAAGAAAGTATTGGAGGAAAATAAGAAGAATTGGCACAAAAAGCTTGTTAATGCACTTTGAGCAGACAGGTTAACCACAAAGAGATCTATTGGGACAAGCCCCTATGAGTTGGTTTATGGCATGGAGGCAGTATTCCCTTCATCTTTGGGAGTCCCTGTGATAAAATTACTGCAAGAAATACAGGCAGAACCCAATGATATTTAAAGAAGAATCAATCAAACAATTAATTTACAGCAGACTAGACAAGAAGTGTATCACAGATCTCAGGTCCTACAAGAGAAACTGAAGAAGATTTTTGACAAAAGGACAAAGGCAGAAGATTTTTTCATAGGAGACAAAGTGCTAAAGTGGGACTCTAGGAGGGAAGATAAAGGAAAACATGGCAAATTTGATTTCCTATGGAAAGTACCTTTTGTCATTCAGGTTGTACAAGGAAACAACACCTATTTTTTGAGAAGCGTAAATGGTACAAAAGCAGAGGATTGGCCAGTCAATGGTCGAATGCTCAAGCATTATTTTGATCCTCTTTGTTAAGGTGTTAAGACTGTATTTTGTACATAATAGTGTCTATTTTCTGCAGTTTATTGCAGCAATAAGGTAGGGAGTGAGATGCAACAAATTTTAAGGGAAAAGGAAGGAATTGTACCACCTTTTTGTGTTATACTTTGAGTTTATCAGAAGAAATGAAGAAGCAAACTTGGGAGCTATAAAAATGATGACAAATACTCAAACAAACTAGCAAAGACCGAGCCGTAATTATGTTCAGATCAGCTCATGAGAAATGTATACATGCCACAAAGATACAGTTTGTTTGTCTTCAGCAAAGGAAATTTCAGATTACAACCAAAGTTGAATATAAGGCCATCTGACCTGTTGTTCTTGGCTTTTCACCTGGAAAAGCCATGCCCAAGTGGAGCCACTGTTAGGTTCCTATACCAATAGGTGTCATATTTCATGATTGACTGTGGAAATGCCAAATATGATCATCATTTCCATGTTGCAAAGGTTCCATATTTTCAGAAAACCAAAAAATCTAAAAAAATGTAAAGAGGGTATGCCCTAAAAGAAAGATCAAAGGGCAAAAAGAATGAATTAGTCAAGAAAGAAAGAAAATGAACCCCAAAGAAAAGACCAGGAAAGTGTGCTAGTCCAAAATGCCACTACTATCCTATTTTGTGCAAACAAGTTCAGAATGTGCAATCAGTGACTTCTATCACACTTGATGGATGGCCAAACAGCTCAATCTTGGCCAATCCATGCTTAAATTTCTTGTTGTAGAATTAGAGAATAAGGTCTGTTCAAACAGTTTAAGCTTGGCAGATCAATAGTCAGGTAGAGAAGCAAGGGTGCTCAACAGCTAAATCTGAGCCCCTGGAAAAGATAAGGGCAGACTTAGATAGGAGGAAAGTTAAAAGAAAAACAAAAGAGAAAGGGTTTGCTAGTTCAAATGCACCCTAGAAAAAGAAGAAAAAATGTTAGGTGTACTAGGCTAAGTAGGCAGTTGGATGTTGGAGAAGCAAGTTCATGAACAGTTTTGTCCCTTTTGTGATCTATCTCATGGCTATCACAGGTACCATGGCAAAGTGGCTGCAAAACAGTTGGAGCATGACTAATTTCCCCTTTCATTTCCCCAAGAATACTTACTACCATCCCTTCAAGGAAAGTGAGATCTGCTCAGGGGTCCTAGCTCGCTTCATTTCATGAAAAATACCAAGTGGAACTCTGTGTTTACTTAGCCAAAACAAGCCACATTTCTTGTGTAAAAATATCCTTCCATTTCCCTTTCATTTCCTTAAAAACCTAAGTTTTTACCTTATAAACTTGGCGTTTTCTATCCACAAAACCATATTAATGCTTTAACTCTATTATATATCGCCTATTTAAAGTTTTCCCCACCCCTATTATACATAAAATAACATTAAAAAGTCCCTAAAAATCTAAATATCCCAACCCCCGGAAATTATAGCCATAAAACATGGCATTTCAGGAATTATAGGTTCACTTGGAACCTTATAATAACCCCCCCGCGCACGTATAACCTTGGGATTTAATTAACACTTGGTTGATTAAATAACCAACACGCAAACCCAAAATTGAAATACATTGTGATACTCCACAAAACCTTACAAAACAATAAAATGTTATGGCAGGTCCCATATATTACACCTCCGCCTGTTCAACATGCCGCCAGCCATCAAATCCGATCCCCCAGATCGGACGGCCCTCATGCATATCGCTAGCCCTTATACACCGAATGATAGCATCCGGGGGATGGGTGGTATTGTCGTCATACAGAGGACAGGTGTCAGGCGCCCGGCATGATCGCTGCCCCCTCTGACAAAACCACTATGGCCCAAAGGCAGCGCAGGGGCCAAACAACTTACCGCATATGCCCCCTCCGCACCAACGTCACCCTCACGTCATCAGACATGTCATCTGCCACCTACCTCTGTATCATCCACCGTGTCTGCCACGTCACTGCTAAGTCGGCCTCCGTACCCCCACTATACGACAAAATCATGACGTCATGCTGATATCACCTGAACAAAGCGTGCCAAAAACCCGCCAAAATCAAATTTTTTGTCAAAAAGTCGTTAAACGTCATTTTTTGTCCATTTCACCTTGTTTCTTCTGCGCGATGTTTGCATGTTATGGCAGGTCCCATATATTACACCTCCGCCTGTTCAACATGCCGCCAGCCATCAAATCCGATCCCCCAGATCGGACGGCCCTCATGCATATCGCTAGCCCTTATACACCGAATGATAGCATCCGGGGGATGGGTGGTATTGTCGTCATACAGAGGACAGGTGTCAGGCGCCCGGCATGATCGCTGCCCCCTCTGACAAAACCACTATGGCCCAAAGGCAGCGCAGGGGCCAAACAACTTACCGCATATGCCCCCTCCGCACCAACGTCACCCTCACGTCATCAGACATGTCATCTGCCACCTACCTCTGTATCATCCACCGTGTCTGCCACGTCACTGCTAAGTCGGCCTCCGTACCCCCACTATACGACAAAATCATGACGTCATGCTGATATCACCTGAACAAAGCGTGCCAAAAACCCGCCAAAATCAAATTTTTTGTCAAAAAGTCGTTAAACGTCATTTTTTGTCCATTTCACCTTGTTTCTTCTGCGCGATGTTTGCATGATCTTCAACGTCCAAAACGCCATTTTCGTTGCACAGTCCACCACCCAGGGAAATCAACTTTGCTGCTCGGTCCCTTAGCTCAGTCTGCCACCCACATTGTGCACCAGGCGTCCATAAAATAGGTATTTACCCAAATTCTTCTCCCAAACCTTTTTTTTCCAAGTTTTTCTCCAAAAAATTTCCCGTAGAACCAAATTTCGAATTAAAAGCATAGTGCTGCCCCCGAACCTCTGCATTTTAACCTCTGTTCGGCCCATTTTTCAAAGAAAACCTGTGAACTTTGTCTCCCTCTGCACATTCTCCCATCGAGCTGAAATTAAGCTTATTTCGGCCTGCAATCCCCGCAGAAAGCCCCATAAACTGATATTTTACCTACCGTTGCTGTGAAAATTCAAAATTTCAAGTTAAAAAATCACAGAGGGTTGAAGAATGGAACCTCTAGTAGCCCTCAATGTCACCCCTTTGAATGCACCACATAAGGAGCTGGAATGGTTGCCCTTAGCTGATAGGGACTTCCAAATACAAGACTTAATGGGTATCAAAAACCATCTGCAGACATTTTGTGAAATTAGAAATAGCTACCTAAACAAGACTGATCTCTACAGCATCTGGGAGTCCAATCTGCCCATATATTATCTTCCATCAGTCAATGTGTTTCCAGATATAATCTGCTTGTGCTGTGCTAACTATGAGCCCACTCAAAGAGCAGTCATGTCCCCAAATGGCACTGTCCTGTTCTATATCACTCCTGACTCAATCAATGAGATGTTGCATTTCAAGCCTAATTAGCCTCTAGCTCCTCTGTCTATGAAACATTTGTTGGACCAAGGCTCCAAACTATCCTCTGCAGAAATAAGCCGAATTTCCAAGTTATTCATGAGCCCAAACTCCCAGCCCAGAGACTCACCTCCTTTTCACCAGGTTTATTTCAATGAAGTTGGGAGAACTGTTATTAACATGATATCCTATGTCCTGGGTTTTAGAACAAGTGAGTATGTTGATGAAACCATTCTAGCTCTGATGTCTATATTTATTCTAGGACACCCTCTTGCCATCAAGTTTGACTTTGCTACCTTCATTAGCAACAAAATCCATGAACAATTCATGAGCCTAAATAAATAAGGGGTTTTCAAGTATACATCGTATATATATCATCTGTTCTTATACTATCAAACAAATAGTTTTCAGTTCCCTGTCAAGAAATTGGATGCAAAAGGAGAAAGGAGATCTGTCATATTTTGGACCCCAGTCTTCCATATAGTCCATAATTCTCCTTATACTTATTGTGAGTTCATTGATCTATTCATATATCCAGTCTCATCTCTGCTGATGAGAAGTCCCCCTCCTAGACTCTCAGCGGAAATGCAGAAAATTTTGCAGTTGTCCAAAAGCTATAAAATAGGTGACTGGTACTTTTACCAAAATCACATAGAGATCAGGATTTATGGCTGTGAATTGTGCCCCTACAAGCTTCCAAGATATGTGCTTATGAGATTGTTTGCCCTTGAATACTTTAGGCAGTTTATTAGCTTAGATTTGACTCATTTTTATGAAGCGAGGAAAAAGACTCAGCTGAAGCTAAGAAACCAACTAGGCCCCCTCATCATTAACAAAAAGGAAGGGTGGAAAGATGCTGAAAGGATATTAAGTGAGCAGCTCAAACTAAAATGGAGCTTTTGGTGGGTACCCTATGACCCAAAAGGATTTATCAATGATAGAAAGACAAAATATAGGCTATCAGGCTATGAACATTGTATAATCCCTGATATAGAACAGTATGCTAATCAAGATGAATGGGTAGAGGGCACATTAGTAGAACAGATTACTGAGGAAGAGAAAATGGAGCAGGCAATGAAAGACCTTGAAAAAACTCTTGACCTGGACTCTTTTGGATAGGTCCCTTTCAAATTGCCTCAACACATTGGAGCGGGCACATCAGCTGCTACAACTTCACAACAACTTGCCCAAAAAGATACTCCTCCTGCAAGCACATCCAAAGGCAAAGAAGTGATGCATTCAGAACAACAAGAAGTCACAGATCAGCCTACATCATCACAACAGCAAGGCCAAGGGCAAATTCCTCCTGCCCAGACCAATGCACCAGAGATACCCGCATTGCAGACTCCTCTCAATGAGGAGAAGGGCAGAAAAAGGGACCAAGAAGAGGCCACACCCATAAGTGGGCCAACAGAGCAGCCAGAAGCAAAGAGGCAGAGAGTGGATCCTCTACCTGAAGAGGAAGTTATAGAGGAGATTATTGAGAGTTCGAGAAGTGAAAGGGCAGCCAGTCCATTAATTTCCCTAGGGACATAATCACCTACCAGTTCTCATGGACAGCAATCGGGAAAACAGCCTAGTATGAAAATTTCATCAGCACGGCCACAAAGCAAACAGAGTTCTAATATTAAGAGGCCATTCATGGAGATCAAAGCACAAAATGATCCAATAAGAAATCAGCTTTACGATCAGTTCCTCAAATTGACTCCTGCCAAACATCAGAGATTGATGTCTGCCTATGATATCAAGGAAGTGAAATTGATCTTGAGTCATTTCAAGCGCACAATGCAGCAGCCACAGTCAGCTGCCGATTATATTAGAACAAACCTGGAGGCTCTTGCCAAAGACATTCACCCTTTGGACCAAGTTGAGCTGCACAAACAAACCGGTGAAATGGTTTATTCCACTTTAGCAGATAAAGCCATACTAGCTCAGCAATCGCAAAATTCACTAAACAATACATCTGCTCAATTAGAGTTGGAAAAGGTATCCTCTCTGGCCAAGGACAACAAGATAAAGTCCTTAAAAGAAATCATCATTGAGTTGGGACATAATCCCAAGGATCCTAAGGCAATAAAAGCACTGATAAAGAAAAAGGAGGATGACATAGCTGCCCTCAAGAAACAGTTAAAACTGCTAGTTACTATGCATCCCCAGACCACAGAGATGGTGAAAGAAAAAGAAGAAGAAGACATGATGGAGTTGTTAATAAAAATTAATCAAAGGCTAAGTGAAACAGAGCATGGTTTGGAGAAAGCATTGCAGGAAAAATAGGGAGATTTGGCCTCTTAGCCAGCTCAAACAGCCCCAATAGCTACAACTGCTCCTTCTACAGCAACAACATCAGTCCCTCCCACTGCCCCAGCATCGACAATAGGTACAGCAGCCACAGATACTTCAACAACTGCAACAACAACAATTCCAGATACCAGCATGAGCATGGAAAAGATGATGGAGGAAATAAAGGCCTTAGAACTCCAAATGGCAGAGCTAAAGGAAACCAAAGAAAAACTAGCCAAGTTGGAGGTAAGCTATGATAAATCAAAAATAATTGTGGCTGAGAAAACAAGAGAGGTAAAGGCCTTGGAAAATAAGGTAAAATCTTGGAGAAAGATCTGACTCTCCATAAAACTCTATCAGAAATCAAAATGATTTTGTGGACTAAGATTGGCCAGTCCATCACTGATCAATGGAGATCAATACAGACTATCCATGAGCAAATTGAACTGATGGAAATAGCTCGAGTGGAGATTCAAAATTCCATAGCATTATTTAGAAACATGCCCGAGTAGGCCAATAGACTAATTCATTTTTTGAATACTCATACCAGAGAGCAACTAGCAGCTCTAGATATCAGAGATAGAACAGATACAATTTTGACAATTAAAAAGGTTCTGACTATGAAGAATTTTGTGCAAAACCTGGAGAGAAAATGTCAAGAAATGCAAGTAGAAATAAATTCTTTTACAGAAAAGTTTACAGCCTTACAGCAAAGGGGTCTAGCCAGTTTGTTAACCAGCAATCAGAGGCTGTTGACACATGAACAATATGCTCACAGGGTGATTACATATGTTGCCAATCAGATCACAGCATCATCAAGCACTTCAAAAGACATAGTGCCTCCCTCTGGAAAAAGATTATATGACAAGTTGGAAAATATGTTCTATATTGAGCATGAAATAACACATCTTTTTGAAGTCCAACCCAATTTCTAAAGGTATACTGAAGCTGGTGAAATATTGATAAAACTACAAAGACACCAGTTGCTAACAGACCAATGGTGGCAGAGCATGTTAGAGATTTTACCAAGGTAGTTTTAACTCTCTTTTAGTCATTTGCATTAAATCAAATTCAATGCAGATGCCACCTATCAGAAAAATGAAAATAACAGAGAAAGGAATTCACGCCAAAACACATTAAATAAAAATCGGACACAGATGACAGGGCCGTGATAGCAACGCAGGAACGCAAATTGAAGAGACAGCTACCAGCCGACTTGTTGAGTCAAAAAGTCAAGTATAGCAGACCACCTAAGGCAACTAGTACAACGGAAGTTGCTCCTACATTCATTGCGCTTTGTTTTTGATGTCATTTATTGCCTTTGAAGAAGTAGATGGATAAATTTATTATTTTCTCTATGAGATATTTTGTAACTCTTTTTGTATAAATACCTCCCCTAGAGATGTATTGGGGGTTGGTTGGTGAATATCATTCTGGACCTGCGCTGTAAATTTTGAGAACCCTTATGAATAAAGATTACTGGAATGCTTTACTGATGAATTTGTTGGTCGTGGAATTTATGGCGGAAGAATATGTTACAGAATTCTCGTATTACCTCATGGATCAATAAGTATTTTTAACTCTTGTTTTATTGTTCCTGTGTCTTATATATCATCTATATATCATGTTCTAAATTGTAGGAAAAAAGAATAGCCTAGAATTTACTTTGCTATACTCTGTGTTCAATTCCTATCAATTTTTATGTTTTCTTCAAGACTAGCATAGGCAGGAATTCTTGACTTCTCCTGTCTCCCTGGTTCTTACACCCTGAATACAATTAAGGAATTCTTAACTGCTCCTTGGTAATATTCATACACATTCCCATTGTTAGCATAATGAAAGATTCTTAACTGCCTTTCATTCCCTGACTTCATTTCATCTTATTCCAGCTTGAAAATTGTTCCATGGCTAATTATCTTGCTCTATAGTTCCTCCTTTGCCAAATAAACCATACCCAGAAGTTTACTTTCATTTGACTCCATTAACCCAATGGTCTGAACTTCTCATACTTTGCAGCCCTGTTTTATTGGATGTCACCTTCCAAGCATCAAACAAATACTTGTGCCTCATAACTAGCCTAACATATAGTAAAACAAAGCTAAATCATAAAGAGAGAGCCCTCTCTGGCTGCAGATAGGCTAAAATCTGTATCTAAAACACTGGTTAGTGGTTACCTCGGCCGTATTCCCTTTTCCACTGCTTTTGGGGAACAACCTGAATGATAACAGATCTAAGTTGCGATCTTCTACAACAAACCCTATCAAAAAAATGATCCAAAGTTATCATTAAAATCCAACAGACATATTTGTAAAATAAATTGGATTCATATGGAAGAGTGACTATAAAATTTTAGACTATATAGTTACTATAAATTAAAACCAAATAAAAAAAAGAAGAAAGAAAAAAAGAAAGAAGAAGATTGAATTCTTATAACCACAATTTCAAAGAATATTTTCATGTGAATTGGATTTCTTCAACCGAACTGAAACAAAACTCGGTGTCCCTTCAATTTTGATGAATGGGTTATTTTCCATGTCGGCTTTCACATGAAGATGAGGTAGATTTTATGTAGTTGAACAGTTAAAGTTGTTGGTCTAATTTGACCTTTGCTGAACTAGTACACAGTTTCCTTGTGGATTTTATTTATGGTAAAAATTGTTCTCCAAAGAGTGATTGTTATTGCATTGCAGTGAATTATTGCCACGTGAATCTTTCAATGTTTTATAGATTATTTTAATAACATATTTTTTTTTAAGTATGTCTGTGTTTCATTTGAACACGGACATACTTACACATCTCTCAAGCTGGGTTGTAGAATAAGTTTCTCTCCTTAAAAACAAAAATGAATATATTTGTTTGGTTTGTTTAGTTAAAAGTATTATAAAACACAAATAATTTGTCTTAGTGACCATAATAATAAGTGGTAAAAATATTTCACTCACTCTCAACCATAAATAAAATATTTCACGTCACATATAATAATAAAAAAATGAATATATGGATTTGGTTTGTTTAATTAAAAGTATAATAAAACATCAATAATCTAAGTGGCAATGTCAGATTTTACACTCTATAAAAAGTTTTCACCTCAAGAGATTTGATCATTCTCAACTTTTACTAGATCTGTGATTAAGATAGATCTATACTAGTTTTAGTAATGAGTTGAAATAAACTCCCAATTATGACTTGGCATGTAACTATTGGTCATATTGATTTTTTTTACTTTCTTTAACCATTGTTCATATTGGTTTTTTACCATTTTTCTTTAATTACGGCAGAGCGTTGCGACTTCCTCACTACAATATGGGCTAGCAATTAACATGTCAACTAATTAGTTAGAAAGCATCGAATAATTTGACCAGGAATAAAATTTCCATGCATTCATTTAACTCGCAACGCTAAAATTGTGAACTTGACACTAACTAAAGAATTCATTAGTGTTGATATTAATGGGTTTAATTCTTCACGACCGAAATTGCTAATAACTGCGATGAAAGGCATCGAAGCCAAGGTTTCGGTTGCTAGAAATGTGGTGCTCCCAACAATGTAATGTAATATATGTGTGCGTTAATATCTATATACGCGGTAGGCATTTTATTTTCGCAATATGTAAATTGTTCTTTCTTATATGTAGGTTCTCAACTAATTATCTTAGGTTCTCGTTAGTTTAGGCTTACCGAAATCACTTATAAACCATATATATATATATATATCAATCAGTATAAATTCATTTTAAATACTTTTTAACATAATTTTAGATAGATTCAATTTCTTCACGTACAAATTTTTTTATGAGTAGATATTATTTAAATGTTTTATATAGTTATTTTTTTTAGATTTTTTATTTTTTATTTATTTATTTTGACCAAGATGAACAAAATTTCAATTTTGATAATGGACAGATAACCTTACACATCATATTGGGTTGGGGAATGAGCCTCTCCGTGCAATGAGTCTCTCCGCCCAATGAGCCTCTAGGCTCAATAATTCACCTTTTGATGCATAAATTTTATTGTGTACACATTTGATTTTTATGTTTTTCTCTCCCTTTTTTACTTTTATTTTTACTTTTTAAATTAAGTTTATAATATATGTGTGAATTTGTAATTATCAATAGTGTTATATTTTATACATGTACAAGTTATTTTCTAATATTTACAATATAAAATAAAAATAACTTTTAATGTAAATATATAATAGGTTACATTTACTAGTGTTACATAATAGGTCATATTTACTAGTAGGTAAATATATAATAGGTCATATTTACTAGTGTTACATTTATTTACACATGTAATGCATTAAATTCTAGTCAATTATTTATTTACAATGTTGAAATTTGGGCAGATATGAGATGAATTTCCCATGAGAGAAACCCTACTACTCCAAGGAAAACCCAAAGACCCAAAGGAAATCCTATGTTGCCCCATAAAATATTTATATGGGATGAATTTCCCATGAGAAACCCTACTACTCCAAGGAAAACCCAAAGACCCAAAGGAAAGGCTATGTTGCCCCATAAAAGATTTATATGGGATGAATTTCCCATGAGAAACCCTACTACTCCAAGGAAAACCCAAAGACCTAAAGGAAAGGCTATGTTGCCCCATAAAAGATTTATATGGTTCAAAAGGAAAATTAAATTGGATAATAGAGAAATATTAATATTGTTAATTTGATAGCAATTTGGGAAAGAAATTATTTGGAAAATATATTTAATAATGTTAAAAAGAAATTGAATTTGAGTTTTCCCTCCTAGATTTCAATTCAACCTTATCAAGTCGGCCTGTCGTAAGGGGCGTGTCCCTTCATATGATCGATCAACTATAAAAGGGACATCTATCCTCCCACTTGGACTAGTTTAGTTTGGGATTTTGTGATTCATATACCTCTTCGTGGTATGGATTCGCTTTGTACAATGACTCGTTTTATTGTATGGTTCATATTATAGTGATATTGTATTATAGTGACTTGGTATTATATTGTCACACCACATAGCAGCGGCATCGTATGTCAATAATATTGTATTATAATGGTTCACATTACATATTGTATTGCAGGTATCAATTCTATAGTGGCATCACTCTCTATATTTTTTGTGGTGCATATCAATTCCACAATGGCATCAATCTTTATATCTTAGTGTGGCATTGGCATCACTCTCCTATACTATGTGCAATTGGATGTAAGATAACGAATTATATTACTAATTTTCCCTTGACCTTGATGCATGATTGTGATGTTATGTATATGGCTTTGGTGGGTGCCCTTTGATGATAGTAATAACATACTCTCATTAATTGTAACCCTATATCAGTCACCTGCATTTATATGACAGTGAAATAAATATATATTGCATTAGTCACCATGGTGACAACAATAATCTTTGACATAATAGTGACCTTTTGGTGTGGCAATAAACTTGTATGGCATGGACCTTGAGTGATATTGATTTTGATGTATAAAAGTAACCTACATGATAGTGATCTATTGAAGTTTGGCAGTAACCCTATATATAATATCAAACTTGATACATATGTGCTCTTGATAAGTGACTGTGATATTTATGTATAACGGTGACCTTGATAAATGACATGATAGTAACCTTGAAAACAATAAACTTGACTAACAGTGGTAGTGACAATGAGCTTGTTGATCACTGACAGTGGTAGTGACAATGATCTTGTTGATGAATGATAGTGACAATGAAATTAACACTTTTATTTATGGTTTATCTCTATGATATTAAATGATGTCAAAACCTTTACAATAGTGAAAAGGATGTATACCATGCTCTTATGACATTATGATACAGTCTATTGTTGGATTCGCCCTAGGTGGCCTAATGTGATTGATGATGATGTCTAATAATTATCATACTTTGCTTCTCAGTTGAACATTTGATGGATATCTAATAGGAGAAGAATTTGGTCGGGTTTTCCCACTTGTGGGGTTTTTCCTTGGTCTCTGACCTAAATCCTGGTGTCTTTATTGTGTATACTTTTCTTATATTCTTTGCTTATTGTTCTGTTGCATTGTTGATGCTATTGTTCTCTCCACATAATTGTTAATAATGATATGATGTTATGGTGTGAATGTAATATGTAAATAATGAAAAAGTTTGAAAAATGAAATTATCTATAGCAGATAACAATTTAGCCTTAAAAATTAACATATTATTCATCAATATATAAATGTTTTCACATGTTTTCAAGTTATGGGAATGCCATGTGGAATCTGAATTAAACCAAGGCCAAGGAAACTTAAAGAAGGAACACATCGAAGAGAGGAGCCATAATGATAGAAGCAATAATTCAAGTCATGAACAACATATGTCAAAAGTGCATCCATTAGAAAACCAGTGGAAAAGTGAGGGTAGTAACAAAACCAAAATCAATGTGAAAACTCACTCAATACCAAGCAAGCATGATAAACCCTGAAGGATCAAGAAGCATTAAAATCCAAATGATGAAGATAGAGGAAACTATTGATCAATCATGTGCAATTAGAAGGGAAAATTTTTCAAAAATTATAATAGGGGCCACTTCATTTGGGTCAAAATGTAGGGGATATGTTGGTGGGCCAACAAATTTACAAGCACCAACCTGAAAGAGATTCCTATCTCTTGATTTGTAGGCACCAACCTGCACTTCCTAACAAGGAAAATTTTAGGGGCTAATATTCGCAGATGGGCTAATTTTCCATCCTTTTTCCAAAAAAAACATCACCAATTCCCATTTTTTTCTAAAAATGATTTGCCCAAATTTTACAAGAAAAAATATTTTACCTTAAAAATCGCCAAAATTTTATAGAGACTATATAAGATCATTAGAAGTTTGAATATTTTTACTAAAATATCACCAAACATTTTATAATTCACATATTATGGATTAGTAAGATTTGCCAAGGTTTCTAATCTTTAAGATAAATTTCCATCCTTAAAATTTTCCATGCTTCCTATTAAATCCATTTTTCACCAAAATTTGAAACTCAAATCCATAGATGTTCATTTAATCTTACCCATATAAATTTCTTGATCTCTGCTCTAATTTGATCTTCCTCGAAATCTCTTCTTCACCTTCTCATATTTTCTTTGGACATCGGTTCATTGTTGGATCTTTAAAGTTACTTCAACAATTCAAATATGAACTAAACCATTATGTAAAGAACCCATATATCAATTCTTTAGCTTTCTTTCACAGTCAAATTTTGTCTTTACAATACATATCTTCACCTTTGGCTCATATCTAATCTTAGCATTCAGATCTACTTTGATCTCTTCTCTGCATCTCCTCTCCTCTACTCTAATCTAATCTCAAAATTCATATTTTCTATGATCTATTCTTTGTTGGATTTTTGTAGTTTCAGTCGATCTTCATAATTTGTATTAGCCCTCCAAAATTGACAAATACAAATTGTACTTCAAGTCAGATCTGTAAGAAGAAAATTTGAATTTAAAAAACATGAATTTTTCCTCCAAAATGTAAAAGCTCCTCCATTTGTCATGTTGGCCCTAGTGAAGGGACACATGCATTAAGGCTCCTGAAGTGCTTATATATAGTTCATTCATCCTCCTCTTCTGAGATAGAATTTAGCTCACTTCTAAACAAAATTCAAACCAATTTAAGGCAACATTTTAGGCTTAATCTAGGATTGGAAACAAATATGATTCTAAGGCCTAATCTAGGGCTGGAAAGAAGGATGAATTGTCTAAGGCTCAAGTTGACCAAATTTATGAGACTACTCTTATGCTAGTTGACCAAGTTTGACCTTAGTTTGATTCTAATTATTCTTGTTTCTTATTTTTACTGGAAAGAGTCAATGTGTTCCTTATTGAATGGACAAATTTCTCTAAGGTTGTTGGGGTTTTCCCAAGGTAAATCTTATGTCCTCTTGTTTGGCTATCTCTTCTTGATCATTCTACAATTATTGTTTACTACTAAAGGTTTATGTGTACTTTTTTAATGATGAACATGAGATAAATTAATGGATCAAAATCATTGGAAGTAATTATTAGTCTAGGAAATCTGGAAAATCAACATGGTATTAGAGTTGTGGTGGAAGAGAAACCTTGGATAATTCAACAAAGTTTGAATCTAGGGCTTGCATTAACCCTCCTCATTTCAAGAGATTAATCAAGTTCACACATATCTTTTATTTGGGAATTAATTATTTGGTTAATGAATTTTTGTTGGGTATTAGGAGTGATTTGACCAAAGTCTATGCCATTACTTCATTCTAGTCTTGACATTTTTTTCAGCCCTCTAATGCATACATCCTAAGGCCAAAATTCAATCCTCTTGAAACAAATCACTGTAGCTGACTGTGGCATCCACACGTTGTGATTCTGAAGTTATTCTCTAGGTTTTTGAGGCTAATACAAGGCCAAATCCTGAGACAAATCTAAGTCCATTTCTGAGGGCCCTTGTTTTAGATTGTTTTAGAGTGATTTGGTAGTTGTACACAATTTGTTCTAAGGCCTATTTGGAACCTCATTCTTTGCAGACATCTGTGGAATTATTTGGGATCTCTCCAAAGACACAAATTTCAAACAATTTTCACACTAATTGAAAGCCTAATGTGGAGTAATTTGGTTTGAGTCTGAGATTCTTCTGAGCATCAAAGTTTAAGGTTGATCTTCATTGTGTTTCCTATTCACTAGATTGAATGAAACTTCACAACAAGTCTAAGATATATTATAATAAATTGAAGGGCCTGTTGAACCAACCAAAGATTTATGGTGTAGGAAGTCTGAAGTATGTCAAGTTCTTTCAGAGGTCACAACCTTTGGTCTTATTGTAGAAGCCTCTTGAGGGACCTAGTATATTCCTAAGGCCTATTTCAGATTGATTGAGGCTAAATTATAATGAGACTCATCACAATTTTTGAGGAAATCATAACCTAAATTTGACTATTGTTAGGCTGACTTAAAGCCATTTTTAAAGATTATCTTAAGCTTACATTCCTAAGGAAAATTTCTGAAGGAAATCTCAACATACTTATAAGAATTTTGAAGGTATATCAATCATGTACAAAGTTGAACTTGAATTAGATCCATGAGGTCTCTTGTTGAGACAAAATGAAATTGAATGAACATGTTAATGAATTGAACCAAAAAAATTATGTCACTGTGTGAAGAGGTCGAGTTCTTCACCAAATTTAGAGACCAAAGTTCCCATGAAAAATTCAAGTCATTTTCATATCTAGTATTGTCCTATCACTAATATAATAGGCTAATGATATAAATGATTGAAGACATATTGGATTGAAGATTTTCTTTTAACGAACTTGTTGTTGCAAAGATCTAGGCTTCTAAAGTATTGATGCCATATGTACTGATGGGGGAAATCTTGCATTTACCGTTAAAATGATTTGTTGCTAATGTTATGTGTGTTTGGGAGAAGGGACCTATTTTGTAAATGTTGAGAATGCAACAAGATGATGGAGCTTAGTGGAAAGAAGTCACCTTCACTAAGTGGTCCCGCAGGGTATTTTTGGCGCAAAGTCTATTTTTAGACATATGGATCATGGTCTATGAGTTGCAGGATGCTGTTTATGGATGATTGGTCATGTTGGGAAAAATATATGGACTTCTGTTTTTGGTTCACAGCGGAGTGATCAGAGTCTATTTTTAGACTGCCAGGCTAAAAATAAAAACAATCAAATATTATTTGCCCTTAGTAATATTTGGACTCCAAACATTATCTTATTCTCTTGAAGCACTTCAGTTCGAGCTACGGATGTGGCACATGCAGTTGAAAAAAGGAATCATGTGGTTTCTTATGTGTTAGTTGAGCTATTACATGGAGGACTTCAGTTAGAACTCATCCATGTGAGTTCTGTGGAGTTGGATGTGGAGTTGATGGAGTTGTGTTCAGTTTGACTTAGTTGAACTAGTTGTATTTAGTCTAACTAAAGAATACACTAGTGATGAGTGATGTGAATTAATTGTTAATTAATTCACTAATTATTAACTCATAAAGCAACTAAAGAATACATCAGTTAACTCAGTGCATGTACAGTTCAGTGGAGACAAGTGTTAGAGGTTGAGATTGCTATCAGTTGTGACTATAGTTGTGCATGAGATTTTGCACATGCATGGATTGAGTAATGCCAATGAGGATTTCACAGTGTGGGCCAATACCAAGGCAATTGTAGCTTGTGATCACATGATTTTCACTTTGGATTGTGCAGTGGAGGTAAGAAAAGCAGCAGAGGAGATTTGAACCTATGACTTGTTCGGATCTGAGCTAGTTTTGTGTGTAACAGGTGGAGATAGTACTGAGTACTTGTGAGGAGTATTGTACTATGTATTGTTACATGTTCTCAATCAATATAATATACAGATAGTTGGGGGTTTTCAGCTGTATGCTTTCCCCGTGATATACTCTGTTGATATGTGTGATTGATGCTTCAATGTGCACATGCGATTGTTTCTGAATACTGCAAATTGATGATCAACGTAGAGGAGGTTATGTATTATGCATGTATTCTGCAATAGTGTATAATCGAGATAATCTCTGTGAATAAGTGTTATATTATTCAAAATTTATACATGGTATCAGAGCTGTTGATCATCAGATCTACTATTCACTAAGTGTTTACATTTTATTTCTTTAGGCAGAGTCTGTAATCGGGCCAGGTAGCCTTCGGATTCATCCTTCTTTTGGAAGGTGAGATATTCGGTGAATGCCCATACAATCAATCTCTGTACAAGAAATACTTTGTTCTCATGAATTTTAGATCAGAAGCGGTTGAGTTTTGAGTTGGTGGAATGGCGCTCAAGGATAAACTCAGAAACATCAAAGCTGAGAATGGAGATGCCATAGATTGTCTGCAAAAGAAGAAAAATAAGCAAGCTATTGGATCTACAGCGGGAGAGGCCTCAGCCTCGCAGTTTGAGCTGGATTTTTCGCTGATCGCATACTTGGTATCAAGTGTGATGGGATCGATATGGTTCTTGGACAGTGGTGCGTCTTCTCACATGACAGGAGATCAAGATTTGTTTTCTGATATGGATGAGGATCTTCGAGTTCACATCGAGATGAGCGATGATGGTTGATACAGTGCGAATGGTGTCGGTACCATTTCCTTTGAGAGGGAGTCTGGTAAACCCTTCAGATTGAAGGAAGTGATGCATGTTCCAGGATTGAAGAAGAATATTATCTCTGTGGTGATGTTAGAAGACAAGGGATATGATGTTGTCTTCAGCGAGGGAAAGGATTTCCTGCGCAGCAAGACAACTGGAGAAACCCGGAAGATAGGGGTTCAAGTCAGGAACCTTTATCAGTTGCATGTAGATGCATGCAAAGCCTTGAGAAGCAAGGCAACTGATGGAGACTTGGTGGTTGAGAGGGAGGGTATATTACCTCTCAACATCAGAGCCAAAAGAAGTCTCAGACGATTGTGGAGGAGCCACGATTGGTGCAGCAGCTTCAGGAAATTGTGGAGCAGCCACAACAAGGGAAGCTGAGAGGAGATCGAGTAGAGACATCTACTCATACAGAGACCTCCAGTAGGGGGAAACTTCGAGCAAGGTGGGCTGAGGGATCACATGCAGCCAATACCTCCAGGTAGGAGGTGGGGTGATGTGGATTGATCGTACCAAGGAGGAGGGGCAGGATCCTTGAGGTACCCAACCTCTTGGATGAGACCTTGCTACGGGAGCCTTGATGTGGAGTAGCAGGAATTGACTAATTGGGTAGAGATAGATTCGGATGGAGCGGCAAAGAGAGCGACAGTGTAGGGAATCCTAGGACAGCGCATAGCTAGCAGGCTACAGCAATGCGAGAGGCACAAGTGTTTTGAACAGTGCTAGGTGGCACAGAGAGGTGTGCAATGGTGCGAGATGCATGGAGATGTTGCAGTAGCGCAGATTTTAGAGAGGGAGCACTTGTCAGCAGCAGGTAGAGCTTCAGCATCAGAGTATTTTCCTAGCCCAACAGAGTGGTCAGTTGGGAGTGTTTTTGTTCCAAGTGTTGTTGGAGCAAGTGGACCGGGAAAATGTGTTGCATGCAGAACATTCCAAAGTTGCAGGATAGGGGTTACTGATAATCCATATCTTGTTGAGAGGGAGTGTCGAGAATGCAACAAGATGATGGAGCTTAGTGGAAAGAATTCGCCTTCACTAAGTGGTCCTGCAGGGTATTTTTGGTGCAAAGTCTATTTTTAGACATATGGATCATGGTTTATGAGTTGTAGGATGATGTTTATGGATGATTGGTCATGTTGGGAAAAATAGATGGACTTCTATTTTTGGTTCACAGTGGAGTGATCAGAGTCTATTTTTACGCTACTAGGCTAAAAATAGAAACAGTCAAATATTATTAGCCCTTAGTAATATTTGGACTCTAAACATTATCTTATTCTCTTGGAGCACTTCAGTTCGAGCTACGGAAGTGGCACATGTAGCTGAAAAAAGGAATCATGTGGTTGCTTATGTGTTAGTTGAGCTATTACATGGAGGACTTCAGTTAGAACTCATGCATGTGAGTTCTGTGGAGTTGGATGTGGAGTTGATGGAGTTGTGTTCAGTTTGACTTAGTTGAACTACTTGTATTTATTCTAACTAAAGAATACACTAGTGATGAGTGATGTGAATTAATTGTTAATTTATTCACTAATTTTTAACTCATAAAGCAACTAAAGAATACATTGGTTAACTCAGTGCATGTACAGTTCAGTGGAGACAGGTGTTAGAGGTTGAGATTGCTATCAGTTGTGACTATAGTTGTGCATGAGATTTTGCACATGCATGGATTGAGTAATGCCAATGAGGATTGCACAGTGTGGGCCAATACCAAGGCAATTGTAGCTTGTGCTCACACGATTTTCACTTTGGATTGTGCAGTGAAGGCAGGAAAAGCAGCAGAGGAGATTTGAACCTGTGACTTGTTCGGATCTGAGCTAGTTTTGTTTGTAACAGGTGGAGATAGTACTCAGTACTTGTGAGGAGTATTGTACTATGTATTGTTACATGTTCTCAAACAATATAATATACAGATAGTTGGTGTTTTTCAGCTGTATGCTTTCCCCATGATATACTGTGTTGATATGTGCGATTGATGCTTCAATGTGCGCATGCGATTGTTTCTGAATACTACAAATTGATGATCAACGTAGAGGAGGTTATGTATTATGCATGTATTCCGCAATAGTGTATAATCGGGATAATCTCTATGAATAAGTGTCATATTATTCAAAATTTCTGCAGTAAATGTGGAAAGTTTAAGTGGATTCCCAACCCAAAATGGTGGAGTCTAATCTCTGCAAATTAAAAAGAAGAATGGGATCACTATCATTTATGACCAAGTCTCTAAGGACAAATTATTATTGTTACTATAATGTTTTTGAGGAATTCAAGTTACTTGGTTTAGAAGGACCAATGATAATCATTTGATGGAACATCCTTGATTAATTAACGAAAATGATAAATTTCATCACATGTGCAATGGGCATAAAGGTTCTATTTGTTTAGGAATTTTCATATGAAAAGGAAATGTGCATATAATAAATGTGTAGATGAAAATTGGAATTCTAGGGCTTATAAACCCTAGCAAGGTAAAAAGGCTTGGATAAGAAAGCCCTAGGTTTTGTGGATAAAACCCTATAGCTAGACCTATATCAATGTTTCCGCTAAAAGAAAAAACCCTAGTTCATGTAAGGAAGGAAAGTAACTAGTGATGAAGACAAGAATGATGAGTTTGTAGATGGATGATTTTTGCATGATGGAAAGGATCAAGAGAGAGCTATAAATTTCCCCTCCTTCCTTAAAAGATAAGTACCTATTGACAGTGTTGGAGCTGCGAACATTCGAGGGGATCTCCTCGGTAAGAAGCCCCAACTAGACCTTGGACCGTTTGGAGTAGAAGTCCCAACAATGGGTGGTAATGTAGCGCCTTGATTGTGGTAGCATGCAGAGGTAAGTATAATGACTTTGTTAGGAGCATGTGTATGACCTTGTAGTGAGTCAAGTGAGATGCATGGGAATTCTAACACTAAGAGGGGAAAAGGAAGTTTATCCCTTAGAAGGTTGTATTAGTACGTAGCCTGAAAGGAACACACGAGCTGAATGACATCACAAGCTAGAAACGGAATAGTCCACAAACCAAAGTGACAGATTAATCCAAAAACATGCCTTCAACCAGAATCATACAATTGCAAACAAAATAGTTCATAAAAAAATGTGTAAGTTAAACAAAATACATTGCTAAATAAACCAAAATATTCAAACTACAATAACAAAATATGCATGAAAACAAGTTGGCTCAGTTATATTATTATTAAGTGAAAGTTCCATCCATACATACACCATTGAAAACCACTAGCCCCAATAGTGGATCATTATAGTCAACATTGCATGCTCCAAATAAGTGTACTCACTCTACATTGTGGAGAAGCCAAGGATCGTCACAATACTCCCAAGCCTTCTCTAAGCCTAAGACTATCCAAAAGCTTGGCTCCCCAAAAGCCCATTCTTTGAGTTACGAGATTCTATTTATAACAAAGGGTGGGGTGACCTTTGACATTCCCCTTTGACTCTTTAACTACCCTCATGACTCTTTAACTCCTTTACAAATAACTCTTTACATTACATAGTGACTATTCACATTCCACTAATGACACTTGGAATTTCACTTACAATATATTTACAGATAATATACAATTTCAACATATACCCATGTGGGACAAAATATGCTTGAGTCATCCTAACAAGACAAACACCGTAACTAACAATCTTGGGGAAAGACCAACTCAGAGACATCCTCTTGATGGTATTCAGTAACGAACTAATACCAAGCTTGGTACTGCGCTTTGGTTTCCCCATACTGCTTGGTGTTATCTTTCTAGAAACAGACTCTTGCCTCCATGGCTTCTGGGCATATGGTCCTAGAACCTTTCTCCAATACATCTTGAAGCATGCACAACATTTTCCTGAGTGTGGATGGACCACCGATGTACCTCTGCATGTTTTCTGCACTCAACTTCAAGTCATCATTGGTGGCCTCTCACATCAATTGTTCCATGTACCTCCAGCTAGACTTGGTTCTTCTCAATGGCTTTAGTGAGGGAACCGATTGAAGAGATCATGTGTGTCCTCACTATGACATCCAAACTCTTGAAAAACCATGCATAGGAAGCCTCAATGCTACTGTTGAGCGGAGGGAGATGATCATAGTTCCAGATCAACATTTGGATCCATGCTTTGTCTAGCTCTGCCTGCGGATTCGTTATCTTGTGCAAGGGAAGCGGGGCTCCCTTGTATTTCATTTTCCATTCCTATACGTGTGCTATAGCAGCATGTATGTCCTTGAGAGTTAAGGCAATCTTCATGCACCGTTGTTGAAAACCATGTAGATGGACAACTTCTTTGAGCACAGTTACAAATCCTTCATAATTTTTCCGCATGGTGGTCTCAAGAGTCGATACTTCAGCAAGTATCACTTTCCTCATCTCTACCATAGCGGATCCTACAGATTGTTCTACCTTCTGCTTGGCCTCTTGCAAGTCCTTTGTCATCTAATCATTCTCTTCTAACAAGAACTTGACATTTGATCTTGTGGCTTATGCATAAGCCTTAGAGGCATTGGCCATGGCAGTTGGATGTTTCCTAACATCTGATACAATCACCCTTTCCTTTCTATGTGCTTGATCATCCGGGAAATGATTTCTCTGTGCTTGTACAATCCTCTTCTGCAACTCATCAAATGAGATATTGTACACGTCCATCAACGGACCATCATCAAGGAGAACGACCTCTCCCTTCACGCTCAAGACTGGTTCTGATACTGGATTTGGTGGATACTGTGGGGCAACCTCGGATGCTTTTGGCATGAGGTCGATGTCTTGGTCCTATGACTCCTATGCCAACTTCGTGTCCATCTCTTCAACCATTTTCTCAATTTGCTAAGCAAGTTCCTAATCCTGTAACTACTCACCCTCTTCTTCATTTGTTGGTTGTTTTGACCCTTCTACCTGTATTGATGCATGTTTCTCTATGATCACACCTTTCCCTTCTTCCTATTCCTATTTTTGATTCTCTTCCCTCTCTCTCCTTCTTAGCTCCTACTCTTCTTTCAGCTTCTTCTCTATTTCTTGCAACTTCCATTCTGCTTCCTTCAACCTTTTCTTCTCTTTATTCCTCCGTTCTACTCTCTTTCTATGTTGTTGCCTCTTTTCCTCCACTGCCAAAGCTCCTTTCTCAATGAGAGGATATTCTTTGAACTTGTAGCTTTCCTCAGCGTCTAGGTTCTCAACAATCTTACTCTTGCCTCTATCTTGCTCCAGTTTGTTGATGTTTTTGTTGCTTCCTATGGTGCTGCTACTGTAGAGCATATTTCCATTCTATAGACATGCTAACTAGTTCAATGAGCTTAGAGGAGTTGTAACAGTACCTCCAAGGATATTCCTCTGCCCAATGAAATGTCCTGTGGATCCATGGATAATACACCTTTACACAGTGGTTCTTGAAAATACAGTGGGGATCGTATGGATTGTAGTCCTTGGTGCCAAACTCAAACTTTTCTAAGTTCTTGGCCTCGACATCTACATCCTTCAAGCTCCTGATCTCGTACAATCCAATCCGCAAAGGAAGAGTAGGCCATGGTGCCTTCTTCCTCCTATGCAGTCTTGCTGATAACCCTATGGAGATGTGATATGCAACCTCTTGCATGACCAACTTATATGTGGAAAACCTTGGTAGCACATGCATATGCTTCTCTCTACCAAACATCCTAATGAATGTGCCACCAAGTGAGGCATACCAATCTTCAAAGTTAAGTAATGCATCCATTGCTTCTTGGGACATGCAAGGTGGATCATGTTCAAAGATAAACTTGTAAAATAGGATGGTGAAATGGTCAAATAGCCTCGCCATTACTCCTCAGTAGTTGCACTCAGAAAGCAACTTGCAATAAATGTTCACAACAGTCTCTGATGGTGTCCATGTCCAAGCCATGCTAGGAAACTAATGTTGGGCATATATTGCATCAGGTAGGTATGCGGAAATATAGAATCTTGCTTGCTCATCCTTGGGAAGATTCCATGCATTAGTCATATGCACTTTCAGCTGAAGAGCCAATAGATCTGACCAATTGAATGGCCTTCCTTCATTCGCCAGTTGGTCCAATACAACCACCCAATTCTACAGAAAGGTTTTCGTGCTCTCTTGACTGTACAATTGGCATGCAAAGATGATTAAGAGTTGTTAGGCCTTTTTGAGTGAATTAGTCTTGTAAACATGATTGGGTGTCAATATGAACTTCGACGGCTCCTTCACCCAATGCTTTACGATGCCTCTAGTGTTCACATTATTGTTGGAGGCATAGAAAAGTGCTTCCATGCAGTTCACTGGTTGTGATAAGTGATACATATGATGATATATTTTCGTCTTGAAGGTAGCAAGTTGTGTTCCATTAGCACTGCTCAATGTCATCATCTCAAGATCGGTATGTGAGACAATTCAGTGAATGATGTTCACGCATGGGAAGGCGGGGTACCTACATGCAACCTTATATAAGCCTGAGTTGTGGATGTTGACATAGACCTGTGGATCTTCTATATCTTCCTTGAAGCTATCGTCAAAGATGTCCTTGATTTCCTGCCATGTTATCTTCATGTTCTTCTCTATGAGTAGTTGTGTGTCTGCATAGACTGGCAAGTTCTTTGACACTTGTTAAACTACATCCCCAATGCTGCTCTCGACAATATCCTTTGATGTAACTTCTTTGTAAGCCATGTTACCTGTACTACTGAAGAGCTTCTCAATAATTTTTATACCTAGAGATAGAGAGGACACTCATGGCATGCAAACGTTAGCTTGAAATAATAATCACTTGAAGAACAGATCTAGCAAAAAACTAGGAAACTACTAGGACAGATTGCACAATTGTGGGTTTCAGAGGTGAGGGACTGTCAGCTAGATTTGCGCATTGCGCAATCCTAGCTACCAGTGAGGAGGTGATGTTGACTTGAACTACATAATGTGTAGTTCAGTCTGGCTTATGTTGGTTGGGACTGCACATTGTGCAATCCCAGTGTCCAAGGCTCTAGGACTGGCTCCTGGAACTGCACAATGCGTAGTCGGAGTTAATCCTTAAAAGCCTCTACACAATTCCTAGAGCCAAGGCAGAGCCTTGAGATCTAGGCATGCGTAGTGCATGTCGTGAAGAGCTAGATCTGGGCCAAAGAAGCCCAGATCTGCCCAAGGGAAACATGAAAACGAGCATATATAAAATTGTGATTGATGGTTGGTGTATCTCTGAGTGAATGGTGAGACCAAGAGGACATTAATGGAATGTAAATGTTAGACTGAAATCAAAATCACTTTAAGAATAAATAAAGCAACAAATTGGGAAACTACTGGGATAGATTGCACAATTTTGGGTTTCAGAGATGAGAGAATGACAGCTAGAGCTACGCATTGTGCAGTCCCAGCTGCTAGTGGGGAGGTGATTCTAATTGGATCTGTGCAATGTGCAGTTCACTCTAGCTTGTGTTGGCTCGAATTACGTATTGCAAAATCCTAGTGGCCAAGGCTCCAGGAGTAGCTCCTAGGACTGTGCAGTGTGCAGTTGGAGCTAGTCCTTGGCATCCTCTCCATAATTCCTAGATCCAAGGTAGAGCCTTGAGATCCAAGAATTCGTACTGCATGTTGGGAAGAGCTAGATATGGGACAAGGAAGCTCGAAACTTCCCAAGGGAAACATGAAAACGAGAAGATCTAAAAGTGTGAGTGATAGTTGGTGCATATTTGAGTGAATGGTGATGCATGCAATCAAAAAAAGTGCAAGAATTAGTCAAATAGAAGGAAAATGAAGCTTATGGAGAGAACCGCTGCAACAACGATTGTTCATGCCAAAACTGGGTTATGCATACGACACTTAGAAAAGGAAATGAAAAACGTAAAACAACACTTATACAAGCTAAAAAAAAAATCAAAACAATAGCATTCATTCAATAAAACGGGTAAAACAACACTCTCACAAGCCAAGGAAACAAAAGCGATAAAAAAAGAAGCAAAAGACTAGAAAAGCAAAACTTACCCAGAAAAGTTGTGCCGACTGTGCTAAAGGTTCCTAGATCTCCTCAGGAATTCCAGAGATCCAGTTTTGAATGTGCAAATGACTCTGGCGGCATCCATTAAATAGATTTTATTGATTTAGGGTTTATGACGCAAAGGCCAAAAATCTAGGAAAAAATGACACATGGCAGTAGTTTCGAAAAATAGCTCAAGTGTAACATTGAGTGCTAAAAATAGATCCCTATTTTTTAGGGATGAGTTTTCACATTTTTTCTTTTTACTTTTTCGGGGAAAGGTTGCCATGCATGCACAGAGAAATTGCATAGTTCCAGGGAGAATTGGGAAACTCACTGGCACAAGCATCGGTCCCACTGGCACATGCATCGGGCAGCTGCTAAGGGAATGCTTCTGCGCAATTCTTGGGCTTAGCGGATCCAGTTACCTCTCATGCTCTATGCACCTTCCCAACTAAAGGCATGCTTCCAACTAGGTTTATGCAATTCTAGAGTTGATGCTCACTGTTGGCTTGAACTATGCATTTCCTGAGAGAAAGGCTGGTTGCCCTCTAAGATTGCGCAAGTCACTAAGGCAAGGCTAGAACCGGATTGCAACCAAGTCAAGAGGTCAGCTTGTTGTTAGAAAACAATGCAAGTAAGAAAACAAAAGCTATAAACAAAAAGATAAACTCAATGAAATCACAAGTACCTTGTAGGTTTTAACCCCGTATAGAAATTACCTGCATACGAATTCTAAAACAAAGAAAATAAACAATGCGGGGGCATAACACATAAAACACATATACATAGAGATTTTCCCCTGGATCCCAAAACTGGGACTACCAGCTTGATTTTTCATTTTGTTCCTTTTAATGTTATAATACATATTTATACATGCCAAAGCATCCAATACCATGGACCGAAAACCATCGCGTCCAATACCATGGACCGAAAACCATCGCGTCCAAAAAACATGTGTGAAAATCATGCACAAAACCATAGGTGGGTCTGCCCAACCTAACATAGGGTCCAAAACCAAAATTTTCTTGGGCAGCGAAAGTGGGGTTACGGGTACACCTCAAACCCTCCGTGACCCCCCCCCCCCCACTACACAATCAGCGCAACGAAAGGGGTGCTCCGCCCCCACTCTAACCCCTCGGTTAACTACATGGGCTAGTCATGGAAAGAATATAACACAACCCAACATTATCCCACTTGTTGTTTTCTTTCCACAGGGGACCATAAGAGAGCTTAGTCATTTTTCCAGCCCTGAAAGGCCCATTGTTTCTCTACACCAAGAGAACTTCTAAGAGCCCACAGATTTTCTCAATACATCTGTAGTATTCTTCAAAGTGTCCACCTTTACCAGCAACACCTTTTTGTCTTCTATCATATCCCTCACAAAGTGATATTGAACATCAATGTGCTTTGTCTTTGAATGATATGCAGGGTTCTTTGCCAAGAAAATTGCACTTTGGCTATCACAGTCTATCCTTATAGCTTCCTGTACTAACCCCATACTTGAACAAAATCTTTGCAACCAAACTGCTTCCTTGCTTGCATGAGTGGCTGCCATGTATTCTGCCTCTGTAGTTGATAGTGCCACTACAGATTGTTTCTTACTCATCCAATTGACTGCACCTCCAAATAGGTTAAACACATACCCACTTGTAGATCTTCTCTGATCTAGATCTCCAGCCCAGTCTGCATCAACAAAGCCATGAATATCCAACACTCTGTCCATTCCTGGTCTTCCTTGGTAGCACAAACCATAATCACTAGTGCCACGTAAATACCTGAAAACCCGCTTCACTTTTGTCCAGTGCTCCTTCATACTCCCACTGCATATGCAATGTCTGGTCTAGTACAGACCAATGCATACATCAGGCTACTGACTGCACTTACATATGGAACACGGGACATGCCCTCTTCCTCTTCTTGTGTCTTGAGACACTGTTCAGCAGATAACCTCACACCTACAGGAATAGGAACCTTCACCGGTTTACTATCTTGCATATTGAACCGCTGCAGTATTGTCTCAACATACTTCCTCTGGTTTAACCAGAGCTTCCTCTTTGTATGATCTCTTTTAATTTCCATGCCCAAAATATAGTTTGCAGCACCAAGATCTTTCATGTCGAATTTGGAGGACAATTGGGTCTTCAAATCCTTGATAATTTCTTTGTCATTTCCAACTAGAAACATATCATCCACATACAAGACGAAATAAATAACACGGTCACCAATTAAATTAAAATACACACAGTGATCTGCTTTGCTTCTGGTGAAGCCAAGTCCCCGTATAAATGTATCAAATTTCTGATACCACATCCTTGGTGACTGTTTTAACCCATACAGAGACTTCTTTAACTTACATACCAGTTCTTTCTTACAATTCACCGTAAAGCCTTCAGGTTGCTTCATGTAGATCTCCTCTTCCAGATCCCCATAAAGAAATGTTGTCTTCACATCCATCTGTTCTACCTCAAAATCAAAAGCAGCAGCAACAGATAAAAGTAATCTAATAGAAGTTACCTTGGCAACAGGAGAAAAAATATCACCAAAATCAATTCCCGGCACCTGGGGATAACCTTTTGCTACCAACCAAGCTTTGTATTTCTCCACTTTTCCTTCTACATTTTTCTTCTTTTTGAACACCCATTTGTTGCCAATGGGTTTCCTTCCAGCCGGCAACTCCACCAGATCCCAAGCCTCATTTTTGTGCAAATATGCCATTTCATCAACCATGGCCTCTTTCTAGAGTTTTCCATCCTCTGAATCCACTGCTTCCTTCACAGTACTGGGATCATCATTAGTAACAGACAAAGCAAAATTTGAATAGAAAGTAGATGTACTATACCTTTCTGGCTGCCTTCTTTCTCGAACTGATATTCTCACAGCCGGAGTTTGTGGCTCTTCATCTTCTGATTCCTCCTCTGTTGTAGAGTCTGGTTCTTCCTCCTTTAGCTCAAACTCTATCTTCTCATGTTCCTTTGCTTGGAATTCATGTTTAATAACATCTTTCACCTCTCTAAACACCACATCTCAGTTGTACACAACCTTCCTTGTTACTGGGTTCCAAAGCTTATAACCCTTTAAACCATCCTTATACCCAATAAAGATGCACTTTTCAGATTTACTATCCAACTTGGTTTGTTTCTCCTTTGGAACATGTACATATGCATCACATCCAAATACCCTCAGATGTGAAAGAGAGGGTTTCTTACCAGTCCGTACCTCTTGTAGAGTTTTATCCCCCAAAACTGATGAAGGTGATCTGTTGACCAGGTAACATGCAGTATCCACTGCCTCTGCCCAGAATTCCTATCCTAACCCGACACCACTGAGCATGCTTCTTGCCCTTTCCATCAATGCCTTGTTCATTCTTTCTGCAACTCCATTTTGCTCAGGTGTATATGGAGTAGTCTTCTATCGTGCTATACCACACTTCTTACAGAATTCTTCAAATTCCTTGCTGCAAAACTCTCCACCATTATCTGTCTTCAGCACCTTTATCTTCTTTTTCTGTCTGATTTTCCACGAGAGCCTTAAATTCTTTAAACCTGTCAAAGACTTTAGATTTCTTCTTAAGGAAATATATCCATGTATTCCTTGAGAAGTCATCTATAAATGATACATAGTACACAGACTTACCCAATGATGGAACCTTCACAGGTCCAAACTCATCACTGTGCACAAGCTCTAATATATGTTTCGCCCTCTTACCACTAGAGGGGAAACTCACCTGATTCTACTTCCCATATACACAGTTTTCATAGAAATCAAAATCCAGAGAGTTATTACTCATACCTTCTACCATACCTTTACCATGAAGTATTCGAAGGCCCTTCTCTCCAATATGTCCAAGCCTTTGATGCCACTGCATGGTCTTCTCTCCAGAGACCACCAGATTTTCTGCTCCACTTTCAGGAACCATAGAACTATTGCACCCATCAATAACAGTGCTACCTTGCAACTTATACAGAGTTCCAATCCGAACTCCCTGCCTCAATACCAGTGCTCCCTGAACCATTTTGCAGGTATCCTTCTCGAACACTGTTTTTACACCTGCATCATCCAGCTTTCTTACGGAAATCAGATTGTTGGCTAATGCAGGAATATGTAGAACACCTAGAAGTGTTCTAACCCTTCCACCTTACAACTTCAACTTTACTTTTCCATGTCCAACGATTCTAGCCTTCTTGTCATCCCCCAAGAAGACATCACCACCATCATATTTCTCATACTCGCAGAACCACTCTCTATGGGGAGTGAAGTGAAAGGATGCACCTGAGTCAATTAACCATGCCTCATGATCTACATGTGTACTTGAAGAAGCCAAGTACACATCCCCACCTTCATCTGAGGTGGTTTTCACCTTTGTAGAAGGAGCCTCATCAGATCCCTTTCCTTTGTTAGGAGCTTTAGATTTACAGTCCCTTTTAAAGTGGCCTTCCTTTCCACATTTCCAGCACACCACCTTTACAGGTTTTCCTGGAGATTTAGATCTCCCTCTAGATTTAGATCTCCCACTCAATGACTTATTTTTGTTTCTGTTCTGGGACCGTCCTCATACAGACAAGACATCACCATCCTGGCTCTCCATATTTTTCTGTCTCATCTCCTCTGTCAACAAGGCTGAGACTATTTCATCAAACTGCAAGGTAGTTGCATTTCTACCTATTGAAATAACCAGACTATCCCACGAATCTGGTAGATAACACAACAAACTAATGCACTTATCTTCATTTGAAAATTTAATATCAACAAATGCTAACGGACTTACCACAGTATTAAAAGCATTCAAATGCTCTGTCACCAAGTCTCCATCTTTCATCCTCAGGTTATACAGCTTTTTCCGTAGGAACAATTTATTCACCAAAGACTTAGATTGGTACAAAGTCCCTAACTTGTCCCACAAAGCCTTTGTCGTATCTTCCCTTGATACATTCAGCAATACTGAATCTGAGACACAAAATCGTATTGTGCTCTTTTCCTTCTGATCCAAATTCTTTCGTTCTTCATCGGACTCTCTCGTTGGTTTAGTACCCAAATCTACCGTGATCCACTGATCTTTATCCACCAACAAATCGTCCAACTTGAGTTTCCATAACTCAAAACTCTGACCATTAAATTTCTCGATCTCTATCTTTCCACTGCTCGCCATCTTCTTTCACCACCAGAATCGATCTCGCAGATCTCCCACTGAACAAGGTCTACCACAGGCCCGAGCGAAACCCCTCAGCAACAAAGGCATCGCCTTGAAGCCAAAACAGCTCTGATACCAAATGTAGGTTTTAACCCCGTACATAAATTACCTGCATACAAATTCTAAAACACAGAAAATAAACAATGCGAGAGCATAACATATAAAACACATGTACACAGAGATTTTCCCCTGGATCCCAAAACCGGGACTACCAGCTTGATTTTTCATTATGTTCCTTTCAGTGTTATAATACATATTTATACATGCCGAAGCATCCAATACCATGGACCGAAAACCATCGCGTCCAATACCATGGACCGAAAACCATCGCGTCCAATACCATGGACCGAAAACCATCGCGTCCAATACCATGGACCAAAACCCACCGCGTCCAAAAAACATGTACGAAAATCATGCACAAAACCATAGGTGGGTCTGCCCAATCTAAAATAGGGTCCAAAACCAAAATTTTCTAGGGTGCTACCCCGGACCCCATAAAGTGGGGTTACAGGTACACCTCAAACCCCTTGTGACCCCCCCCCCCGCGCTACACAATCGGCGCAACGGAGGGGGTGCTTCGTCCCCCCTCTAACCCCCCAATTAACTACGTGGGCTAGTCGTGGAAAGAATATAACACAACCCAAAATACCTAGGTCAATGTGAGATGAGTTGCTGGGATTTTAGTAGGGAGGCTCCAAAATGAAGCATACAGAAAATTTTGGACAACTTTTGTAGCTACTACAACATTGGGGATAAACTGGTAGAACTCCAACTCTATGTATGGACCTTGTCTACTATAAAGTGAGTCTAACTCTTCTAGAAGTATTGTTCAATTCTTTAATCGTCATGGCTTCTTTCATATTTGATGTTTCTCTGCTACCAGCAAGCCTAGACAGCACCCCGATAGAGTCACTTTAGGAACACAAGCATTGCTCCGCTGCCAGTGAGCCTGGACAGTACCTCGGCAGAGTTATTTACTTCACCTCCCTGTGCAAGAAGCCTTTCTCTTCTTTCACCTTTATTTTAATTTTTAGTTTTCATTTTTTAAAGAACTGTGCATATTCACTTATTTATTTCATGAGGCAGAAGAGGGATCCTGAATTATTGAGAGCAGAAGAGGTTGTCCCTTCAGAGAAGGATGTTTATATATACCCCTGACATACTTTTTAAGGTTTTCCCCCACACCTTACTCTTCTTGAATGAGTTGACAAGGGTTAATTGAATATAGAAAACTGATTAGAGTAGATGGTACTAGATAAAAGTGCACACATTGTGATTTCACTAAGACTCACTTTGAAAGGAAAACATTTTCCATCAGGGTATCATTGACTAAGAGAAATGCCAGATATTCATAAGGAAAGGGAATAGATAGATAACAAAATGTTGATACTTGTATAAGTCCTCCTGTATTTCACTCTGCTTGTCTCAAGAATCCAAACATGGTTTCATGGGAAAGCTAATCCTAAGGGTGCATAAACAAAACAAAAAAAAGGGAAAGAAGTAAAATGAAAGCAAAAGAAATTAAGAAAAATAAAAACATGAAAGAAAACATTATTCCTACTCCTAAACTAAATAGTGTATGGGCCTATTCATGTGAAGTGATATTTCCAATGTAGCCACCGATGCATTGGTTGGCCCATGTGAATGATGGCACGACTTATAAGAAAAATATTCAGGAAAACTAGCACACAAGAAAGATAAAGAAATGAAAACCAACACGTTCGAAGTTTTAATGCGTCCACAAAAAAGAAAATATTAAAAGCACAAGAAAGGCACTCTACAGACATATCATGGTGTTGTATCACATTGCGCATAGATGACAAGCATGTACACCCTTTGGGCCTTGAAAAATGAGTGAACATGCAAAAGGAAGAAAATGTTCATTTCACAACATGACTTTCTATGGATAACTCCTCCAATGCATGAGTGATAGGATCGTGTGATTCTGGTGGAAGATGTGAAAATTGTAGATCATATTGATTTTCAATGTGCACGAGAGAGTGATGAGGAGCCTGGCGTGATTCAAAAAATTTCTGAGAGGAAGTGGAACTAACCTCAACACTACGAGAACCTACATAACCATAAGATTGGGTTGAAGTGCCTCGACATCTTGAGGGGTTTCCACTTCATTAGCAAGTAGTTCATCAAAGACCGGTGGCTTAACAAGACCAACAGTAAGTGGATCAAAATCGTGATCAAATGAATGAGTGAAGAGATCATGATAGCCATACTCAGAAAATTTGATAAGTACATCGACATCCTCATGATTTGACGAATCATACAAAGGAGTTGATGAGAAACAAAAAAAACACCCTCTGAATTTCCAGAAATGAAAGATGAGAGGTCGATTGGATTCGAAAATAAATATTTTTCCTCTCCATGATGAAATGACATACTGACATCCTGTGTTTTTTGCGAGTGATCGGAAGTAGAGACATCTGGGGATGAATTTTCACGAGAAAAATTAGAAGTGGCATAATCACAAAAGATGTCAACATAGAGTAGATGAGGTGCGGGAAGAAGGAGGCCATCCTTTGCCACGACGTCTTCCTCATATTCCCACAGATACTCATAAAAAATGATAGCACAAGATGGCTTCTCAACACCAACTCTGTCGAAGACTTGATCCTCGTGAACACCACATGTGAAATCCAGAACAGATGAACACAAGACACCAAAATCCAGAGGATCAAAGGAATTGAAGGACGGAGGTTGAGAAAATGAGATCACATGATAACCAACAAGGTGGGAGGAGGTAACAATTCAATAGGTTGGTTCACAGATTCTCCCACCTCGTCTTGTGGAGATAGAGTTGTTTGATGACAAGAGGATGAAGAGTCACTTGTGACAACAACCTTTTCCATCTTAGATTTCGAAGCTCTAACACTATCGAGCCGTAAAAAGGGTCTTTTTCACCTCTAATTACCTCACATTAACTTGTCAATCCAGGAACAATTTGTTATCTCAAAGAGTGTACTTAGTTTGAGGTTGTCATTTGCCAGAGTAATTCTAGTAGTATAGAGCTCAAAGAAATGCAAGAGTAAACGAATGCTTGAAAGAAAATCTACTTACAGGAAAATACTTTAAAACCAAAATCATGCACTTGGAAAACTAAGCAATTTATCAGTCAAAGGTCCAGTAACAATAACTCATCCCTTTGGAAACTGATGTAACTAAAAGTAATCAAGGAACAGATCATCAATCTAGGGGCTAGACAACAAATGCCAATGCCCTCTATAGTTTCAGATTGTTCTGCACACCAAAGCAACAATAACACAAATAACAGGAAACAGAACAACAATTAAGAAATGGAACAGCAACTAGAAAATGTAACAGCAACTAAGTCTGATGAATAGCAATATCGTAATCTACAGGAACAAGTGCAGTAATCGTATCCTACAGAAATCAGATGGCAATGTTTACTAAAAGGGTAAATCAGACAGAAAATAGAAATGGAACGGCAACCAATTATCAATGGAATATAGAACAACTCTAAAGCCAATGATGAATATACAATACCAGAATAAATAACTCACACGGCATACAAAGATATTAAGAGAAACAGTAATCTGAGTCTCATACCACAAATATTGATCTTAGTTAGAAAGGATAACGATCACAATTCATAATGGAATAGCAATTTCAATGGAACAGCAATTATATGAAGTATAAAGCATAGACAAATATAGTGGTACCAACTTAAGAATATTATAGCTCAGTTACTCCACAATTGAACATCAATATCTTTCTGTAAAGACAATAATGTTACATTAATGACTTAAAGGAACAACAATACATTATCAAGTCAGAATGAACAATACGACTTTCCTGTTGCAGAGAACGATATTGTAAATATAACAAAGTTGTGATATAAAATAACAAAACACGCCAGATTACTGATTACAGCTGATAATGCAAACCACACACGAACTAAAGGTAATGATACAGGAGCAAGTGTTCCACTAGGGTCGGGCCCTTAGCCTCCAGGGATACACCGCTTGAAATTATTCCAGAATCACAGATGGAACAGCAACCAAATTTGTATTAAGCATTAAAACAGAGTTACAGTGGATAACTTCTCAGCAAGAGTCAATGATAAAAGTTTCAGATACAGAGCAACATTACATAAAAATTAACAGTCTCTCCTCTTTTCGGGCTAGCAATGCTACCCCTACTTATAACAACTGAAGCGGAGATATCAAAGATGCGAAAATAGTTAAAGCAACGATCCCTCAGGATCAAAGGAGCATGAAGGATTTGCCAAGCTGTTAATCCTCAGTTATCCGGTCGTTTTCTTGCGCCGAGTCAATATCTCCTTTTCCTTTCCTTGGCTGAGATGTTTTAATTTAGATCGTCTTGTTTGCATATGGTTCCCCACCAAAGGGACAACGGTTAGATTGGCCTTGTCTTTTTCTTTGGAGTGGCAGTCTTTAGTTTTTCCCTTTTCCTGCATAGGAAATGGCAATTATTAGTGTTTTACGTTGCATATAAATCTTTATAGATTTGTCAAGATTTCCTATTATCTACCTAGTTCATGATGCAAAGATGTTACGAGTTCTAAAGAAAAGATGACAAAATAATCAATAAAAACATACCTTCTTTAGTACTCCACACACCCCCCTGCTTACCCTTTTTCATGCCCTCATGAAAACATTGTAGTTGACATGTAAGGCAGTGAGAGAGTAGGCTAGAGATGGGATCTCATGTGGTGGTCTACAGCCATAATTCCTAACTAGGTGTTCAAAAAGATGGCATGTCTGACCTTCAGGAATTTCATATAGGGCTTGGCATCCAGGTGCAAGGTGCCAAATAATCGGACTCCGGAACCTATATCCTAACCAAGATGGCCCTGTCGTCAAGATAACTTCGCCATAGAGGTTCAAACGAACAACGACTAGCTTAAAGTTCTCGTAATTAAATGGTTCCCTAAGTTGGATGTTCGGATTAGAGGGCTGATATCGAAATTTAGCAACTGCAATGGCAAGGTCCTTAATGGTAAACAAGTATTCTATCCCTTGCCGGTTGATTACTGTATGAATGGGTCCTAACGCGTCAATCACGCCCAGAGTCCTCATGAGGCTCCTGTGTTTGTTCCATAACCGTAATGGATCTCTAGGCTCAGCTCTTACCCATAATTCTAATCTGTTTTCTTGTCTTTGGAAGGCAGTATAGGCTTTAAGCCATTTGATTTGATTAACTCCAAACGAAATGAATGCCTGCAGTTGGATATCCCCAACGAAAGGGCCAGGGTTTTGTTCTGTGTCTTGATCTAGCACAAGGTTATGCAGGTAGAATTCACACAGTAATATTTGAACCTTTACTCCATAGTGCATACAAGAATTTATAAAATCATTAATAGTATTAATTTGTATAGGGGCTCCTACTTTAATGGCCTTAATTTTCAATTGCAAATATCGTTCCAATAGAAACAAGGCATAATTCTTAGCAGGGGCTCCACATGCTAGGACGTCAGTATACAAAGAGCATAAGGTATCCATCTGTCTAATAACAACATCTAATCTATGAGTTACCTTTGCGACTTTTTCTTGTTCTTTTCACCACCCTTCAAAGGCTTGGTTTTCGGATAAATTGACATTCCTTAGCTGTTGTTGCAATTATTCATACTTTTCTCAAGGAATCGTTTGTTCGGTAATTTTTTCTACTACTTGTTGAGCTTGCATCAACCCTCTCGTAGGGTTACTATCCTTGGATCATTGTCCCACATAGTGCTGGCCAATGGAATATTTACTTGAATATTCCTATTGCGTCACCTTGTGTTTGTAATTTGTATCTCTTCAGAGGATTGTTCCTCTGTCTGAACTTCCTTGTCATAGGCCAGTATATCATCCGTTTGCACTTCAACATGGGCAACAGTGGAATGTTGTTCCTTTTTCTTTTGAACAACAGTCCGCATTTCAACATGGGTTTGAACAACAGACTGTTCTTTGATAGCAGTTTGAACAGCAGACTGTTCTTTGACAGGGTTTTGAACAACAGGCTGAATAGGGGTCTTTCGAACCTTTTTCTTGGGGGGTTTCATCGTAGTGGTTGCATGTCTTCCCCCTGAAGTTCTTTTTGCTCTCTTTCTCATTTTCAAAACCCTGATTTGCTATTAGAGTTGGGCTATCACATTTAGCAATATTTTCTGTTCCTTTTGTAGTCGTTTAATTTCTTCTATTTCCCTAGAAGGAAGAACTATTTGTTTACTCAGGCCTGGACTAATATCTTGACAAATTTCCTGGTTTTCCTCTAGGGGTGCTCCTTCGCTGTTTTGTTTAGGTTGCTCAGGAGTAGAAACCCTAGCTGGCTCTGTTACTTCCTGGGTAACTTCCTTGTCCACCCCTTCTTCCTCATGCAATTCTTTTGGTGTAGTCTGACTAGGAGCGGATTGTTCCCCATTCTATGTCTTCATCATTTTCTTCTCCTGTCATGCTTACATCATGAACTGAATTATTTTCTTTGTTTTCCTCCTCGTCGCACAATTCTTCAGGTGCATTTTTATCCTGAGCAGAATTCTCTTTTGGTTCTTCCTCAATCTGGAGGCCTAGCGGGCTAAGAGGTTGGGCATATTCGCCCATATTGGCCAGAATTTTGGCCAATTCGTCCTCCTGCAATGGATTCTGCAATGGACTCTCTTCGTGTTGTTCTATTTCTGCCTCCTCCTGCTCAAGTTGCCCGATCTCTTCCTCTGTTTCTCCTTCCTCATTTGCTCTCACTTCTTTCTCATTCTCTTCTCCTTCCAATTGTGGGGGTTGCTTGTCCCCTTAGTCGTCTATCTCCACAGGCTGGCTGGTAATCCCTTGGGGATTTTCCAACCTCCCTCTAATCCGTGCCAATCTAACTGATTTTCTCCATTTTGATGGTCTATTTGGTGTACTGGTAGTATGTTTTCGTTTTGGGGCTGGCCGAGTCGGCGCCCCATCTATCATAGCAATTAGTTCCTCCCAGCTGCTCTGCTACTGAGCAAGACTATGGATAACTATCAACCGTATTAGTCCATGGTGACTTACTACCGATTCCACATGTTGTGACTTTTTCATGCTTCGGGCAACATCATGAAGTAATGAATTTAAAAATGCAGGTAGGTTCACAAAGCATTTCTCTTTTAATATAGCTAAGAGTTTAAGGTGTCATGGTCTTACCACGTCTTTCCTGCCTTCATAGGTGATGTAGCTCCGGATGATATTCGCCAATTCTACCCATGGCTCTCCTAATGCTACTGGTAGGACTCCCTTTCCTCGGACTGTTAGGTTCTGACCTTCATCTTGGAATATCTTCATGATCTTTTGCAGTCTCTCCTTCTTTAGAGTCCACACAGGTCCAGTGGTTGGCAGTCCCGAGACGTCTGCAATTACATCATCAGTAACTACTATGTGTTTTCCCTTTACTGTGGAGTGGTGTTCTTGCAAGTTCTGCAAGAATTCTATTGCCACGGTCTCGTTGGATTCCTATAGATGATTAAGATAGACTAGCCACCCTGCCCTTGCCAGGATTTCCCGTGCAGCATCAGAAACTGTCGATACATGTGGTTCTCTTCGAATTTACGTTCCTCCCATGCTTTAGCTTACTGTAAAAATACAAAAACGGCAATGGAACAGCAAGCTATTCAACCTGTTAGAAACACAAAGAAAATAGCGAAATCGCAAGGCTCATTCAAATCTTACTAATTGCTGCAGACGGAAATATCTTAGGAACAACAATGCATGAAAATTGAAAAAAGAGATACCGTTAAGCCTTGCTATTCCCGAGTAAGATTTTGCCGAATAATAGCCTGACACGTATGTCAGAAAATTATGAAGTCAACCCCCCCCCCCCCCCCCCCCCCACAATGTGATAAGCCATCCTCGGCCGTCAAATGAAGGAGCGGCGGGCCGATCTGTTCTGGTACAGGGTCATAAAGGAACAACGTATGCCAAGATGCCATGTTTACAAAAAGGAGCAGGTTACCGAAATCGAGGTGTATAATAGGATCGCTTAATAAATAAGAAAATGTGGTTACATGATGTGAGGCTGGGAGGATAGGACAACTGACGTGCACAACGAGTGTAATGCGATCACTGTCTACTTTTCCCGTCATGATTGGTTGTGATGGATTTTCATGTTTAATGGTTCGGGGAAGTGATATGCATAATCTTATTTGACATATTACAAAGGTATAAGATAGAGAAGGGTATTAATGATTACTATTGGTGTATAAGAAATGTGATTTCAATACCATTAACAGAGCTCTACTGCCGACAGGTTTCCATAACCTTGGCAGAGTTGTTTATTTCACCCGTGGAACCATGATTCTTTGTGCATGCCTAGGAAGTATTGTTGAGTGTCAAAATGGAGATCATTATGCTGGCTTGGTAACCAGTTAAATCATAATGCCATTCACCAGGAAGGAGTGAAAGGTGGGCAGCTCGGCTCGTGATAAGACCTCCTATTCCAAGGACTTTATATTTTTTTTTTTGATGTGCCTCTTGGACCACATCCCTGGTGTGGTGGCCATAGCGGGAATGCCACTTCTCTTTCTTCCTTATGATCATGGTAGGCTGGCTCTTGATGAGACCCCCTGTCCTGCATTTGACAATTCAAAACATTCTTCTTTCTTTCTTTTTATAAAATGTTTTCCTCTTTATACACAAAGGGTGGTTCGGCCCTCCTTAAGAGTAGGAATGGTGGAAGAATTCTTAACATCTCAATAGAAAAATACAAGCCCTTTGTTCTTATCCATTAATAATTATCAAAGAAGATTATGGGAATTTTGAAAGAACTAGCATGATAAAGATGACCAATCATGTCAGTATTAGTAGGGTAATGACGGCAAAAGTGATGAACAATTGTGTTCTTTGCTTGTTCCTCTTTATCAGTTTATAGCAATTTCTTGTAAAAGTAGCAATTTTATATAATTTGCTGATTTCAGTATGCTCTAGCTTTGTATCCATTGTATGAATGTATAGTTGTGCTTCAAAAGACCTGAAACAAAAGGGATAGCAAATAAGTAAAAGGAATACGAGAATGTTGTTGTTTGAAAAAGGAAGGGCAAAGGAATACAAGTGTTGTTCCTTTGAAAAAGGAACAGCAAAAACCGAAAGTGCTAAAAAGTGTCGTTCCTTTGGAAAAAGGAACAGCGAAGATGCAAATGACGTTCCTTTGGAAAAGGAACAACAAAAATCAAAAAGTGTCGTTCCTTTGGAAAAGGAATAGCCAAAATGCAAGTGCTAAAAGTGTCGTTCCTCTGGAAAAGGAACAGCAGAAACATAAATGTCATTCCTTTGGAAAAGGAACAGAAAAAATCAAAAGTGTTGTTCCTTTGGAAAAGGAACAACAAAAATCAAAAGTTTTGTTCCTTTGGAGAAGGAACAACAAAAATCAAAAGTGCTATTCCTTTGGAAAAAGGAACATAAAAAACTCAAAAGTGTTGTTCCTTTTGAAAAGGAACAACAAAAACTCAAATGTCATTCCTTTGGAAAAGGAACAACAAAAATCAAAAGTGTTGTTCCTTTGGAAAAGGAACAGCAAAAATCAAAAGTGTTGTTCCTTTGGAAAAGGAATAGCAAAAACTCAAAAGTGTTGTTCCTTTGGAAAAGGAATAGCAAAAACTCAAATGTCGTTCCTTTGGAAAAGGAACAGCAAAAATCAAAAGTGTTGTTCTTTTGGAAAAAGAACAGCAAAAAACTCAAATGCCGTTCCTTTGGAAAAGGAACAGCAAAAATCAAAAGCATTGTTCCTTTGAAAAAAAGAAACAGCAAAAATCAAAAGTGTTGTTCCTTTGGAAAAGGAACAACAAAAAAAAAATCAAAAGTGTTCCTTTGGAAAAGGAACAGCAAAATACTCAAATGTCGTTCCTCTGAAAAAGGAACAGAAAAAATGAAAATGAAAAAGAACGGTAGAAACACAAGGTGCTATTCTTTTGAAAAAGGATCAGCAAACAAAAATGATGTCCCTTTAAAAAAGGAACAGGAAAAACCAATGACCGATTGAAGGCAGAGGCTTAAGCACGTGGTGAGCCTCCTCTCAGTACCAAGAGGCAGCCTGAAGGCCCTAAGCCAGGATTTCTTGTTGAGGGTGCTGTTTTGGAGACAGTCCCACCTATTCCATATGATGTTGTTAATGATTTGAAGGGTGGATATTAAGATTTTAGAAGAGTAATTTTCTCTGGTTGTTTCATGATAAAGATGATCATCTCCTTATGAAATTTTTGCCTAGTAAGCACTGTTTGGGGCGATTCTGAGAATCGCCGGGTGGTGGGGCAATTCTCAGAATCGCCCCGCCACTGCCCCGCCACTAGTTGTGGTGGCGGGGCGATTCTGAGAATCGCCCCACCACCCGGCAGGACCTTCAAGATAGGTCAGTACGTGGACGTTAAGGTCAATGGTTCGATTCACAAAGGGATGCCTCACAAGTTCTACCATGGCCGCACGGGCATTGTCTGGAACGTCACCAAGCGAGCCATCGGCGTGGAAGAGGTTCGTAACAAGATTATCAAGAAGAGAATTCATGTTCGAATTGAGCATGTGCAACCGTCTAGGTGCGCAGAGGATGCCTTGTTAAGAAGAAAAACCAATGACCGATTGAAGGCAGAGGCTAAAGCACGTGGTGAGCCTCCTCTCAGTGCCAAGAGGCAGCCTGAAGGCCCTAAGCCAGGATTTCTTGTTGAGGGTGTTGTTTTGGAGACAGTCACACCTATTCCATATGATGTTGTTAATGATTTGAAGGGTGGATATTAAGATTTTAGAAGAGTAATTTGCTCTGGTTGTTTCATGATAAAGATGACCATCTCCTTATGAAAGTTCTGCCCAGTAAGCACTGTTTGGGGCGATTCTGAGAATCGTCGGGTGGTAGGGCGATTCTCAGAATCGCCCCGCCACCAGTTGTGGTGGCGGGGCGGTGGCGGGGCGATTCTGAGAATCGCCCCACCACCCGGCGTCAGTGCGTGGACGTTAAGGTCAATGGTTCGATTCACAAAGGGATGCCTCACAAGTTCTACCATGGCCGCACGGGCGTTGTCTGGAACGTCACCAAGCGAGCCATAGGCGTGGAAGAGGTTCGTAACAAGATTATCAAGAAGAGAATTCATGTTCGAATTGAGCATGTGCAACCGTCTAGGTGCGCAGAGGATGCCTTGTTAAGAAGAAAAACCAATGACCGATTGAAGGCAAAGGGTAAAGCACGTGGTGAGCCTCCTATCAGTGCTAAGAGGCAGCCTGAAGGCCCTAAGCCAGGATTTCTTGTTGAGGGTGCTGTTTTGGAGACAGTCACACCTATTCCATATGATTTTGTTATTAGTCAGTCCCCTCTTTCGTATCCAAATTCAGTTAGAGCGTTATCGTTCCCTGCAATAAAAATGCTCACTCGCTCATTATACGCCAATGCCCCACCAGCAAATATTGAACATATAACAATCAATATACGAGCCATTGCCCTATGATAACCGTTCCTTGCAATAATGCTCACTCTCTCATTATATTCCAATGCCCCACCAGCGAATATTGAACATATAATAATCAATATATGATCCATTGCCATATGATAACCGTTCCTTGCAATAATGCTCACTCTCTCATTATACGTCAATGCCCCAGCAGCAAATATTGAACATATAACAATCAATATACGATCCATTGCCATATGATAACCGTTCCTTGCAACAATGCTCACTCTCTCATTATATGCCAATGCCCCACCAGCAAATATTGAACATATAACAATCAATATATGATCCATTGCCATATGATAACGGTCAGCAAATACACATACCACCGCCATGTGATAACACTAGTCGATTACGTGCTAGCAAATACATATGCGATTAACTCAAACAGAAAGGGATTCATCACTTCAGGACGATATTTATAAGTAACCAACCCTTACCTGAGGAGAAAGTAAAATTATGGATAGTCCATGACAACATGGAATTCCACTAACTTTCACGCATCCTCCAGACATGGAAATTGGTGACCATTTTAAATACAATTCGGTAATGATATAATATAACGCATATGATATAATGTTATCACCATATAACGTTTGTCAAATTCTCAATGCAACTCTGCAGTGTAATTGACGCATAATACCTCAATGTAATTAATGCATATAGTACCTTGGTACCAATTCAACGCAACGGCAAGAATATTATAACCCTGACACTTGAACCCGAAGCCAGTAGAGTAGAAACCTAGTCCATGGCCCGGTGGGAATGTGTCGTGGGGAGAACACTCACTCGGATTCAGTTCGATCTCTGGTTGTACTTGTTAATGATTTGAAGGGTGGATATTAAGATTTTAGAAGAGTAATTTGCTCTGGTTGTTTCATGGTAAAGATGACCATCTCCTTATGAAAGTTCTGCCCAGTAAGCACTGTTTGGGGCGATTCTGAGAATCGCCGGGTGGTGGGGCGATTCTCAGAATAGCCCCGCCACCGCCCCGCCACCACAACTGGTGGCAGGGCGGTGGCGGGGCGATTCTGAGAATCGCCCCACCACCCGGCAGGACCTTCAAGATAGGTCATTCAAGATAGGTCAGTACGTGGACGTTAAGGTCAATGGTTCGATTCACAAAGGGATGCCTCACAAGTTCTACCATGGCTGCACCGGCGTTGTCTGGAACGTCACCAAGCGAGCCATCAGCGTGGAAGAGGTTCGTAACAAGATTGTCAAGAAGAGAATTACACATACCACCGCCATGTGATAACACTAGTCGATTACGTGCTAGCAAATACATATGCGATTAACTCAAACAGAAAGGGATTCGTCACTTCAGGACGATATTTATAAGTAACCAACCCTTACCTGAGGAGAAAGTAAAATTATGGATAGTCCATGACAACATGGAATTCCACTAACTTTCACGCATCCTCCAGACATGGAAATTGGTGACCATTTTAAATACAATTCAGTAATGATATAATATAACGCATATGATATAATGTTATCACCATATAACGTTTGTCAAATTCTCAATGCAACTCTGCAGTATAATTGACGCATAATACCTCAATGTAATTAATGCATATAGTACCTCGGTACCAATTCAACGCAACAACAAGAATATTATAACCCTGACACTTTAACCCGAAGCCAGTAGAGTAGAAACCTAGTCCATGGCCCGGTGGGAATATGTCGTGGGGAGACAACAGTCACTCGGATTCAGTTCGATCTCTGGTTGTACTTGTTAATGATTTGAAGGGTGGATATTAAGATTTTAGAAGAGTAATTTGCTCTGGTTGTTTCATGATAAAGATGACCATCTCCTTATGAAAGTTCTGCCCAGTAAGCACTGTTTGGGGCGATTCTCAGAATCGCCGGGTGGTGGAGCGATTCTCAGAATCGCCCAGCCACCAGTTGGTGGCGGGGCGATTCTGAGAATCGCCCTACCACCCGGCAGGACCTTCAAGATAGGTCAGTACGTGGACGTTAAGGTCAATGGTTCGATTCACAAAGGGATGCCTCACAAGTTCTACCATGGCTGCACCGGCGTTGTCTGGAACGTCACGAAGCGAGCCATCGGCATGGAAGAGGTTCGTAACAAGATTATCAAGAAGAGAGTTCATGTTCGAATTGAGCATGTGCAACCGTCTAGGTGCGCAGAGGATGCCTTGTTAAGAAGAAAAACCAATGACCGATTGAAGGCAGAGGGTAAAGCACGTGGTGAGCCTCCTATCAGTGCTAAGAGGCAGCCTGAAGGCCCTAAGCCAGGATTTCTTGTTGAGGGTGCTATTTTGGAGACAGTCACACCTATTCCATATGATTTTGTTATTAGTCAGTCCCCTCTTTCGTATCCAAATTCACTTATAGCGTTATCGTTCCCTGCAATAAAAATGCTCACTCGCTCATTATATGCCAATGCCCTACCAGCAAATATTGAACATATAACAATCAATATACGAGCCATTGCCCTATGATAACCGTTCCTTGCAATAATGCTCACTCTCTCATTATATGCCAATGCCCCACCAGCGAATATTGAACATATAACAATCAATATATGATCCATTGCCATATGATAACCGTTCCTTGCAATAATGCTCACTCTCTCATTATACGCCAATGCCCCAGCAGCAAATATTGAACATATAACAATCAATATACGATCCATTGCCATATGATAACCATTCCTTGCAACAATGCTCACTCTCTCATTATATGCCAATGCCCCACCAGCAAATATTGAACATATAACAATAAATATATGATCCATTGCCATATGATAACGGTCAGCAAATACACATACCACCGCCATGTGATTACACTAGTCGATTACGTGCTAGCAATTACATATGCAATTAACTCAAACAGAAAGGGATTCGTCACTTCAGGACGATATTTATAAGTAACCAACCCTTACCTGAGGAGAAAGTAAAATTATGGATAGTCCATGACAACATGGAATTCCACTAACTTTCACGCATCCTCCAGACATGGAAATTGGTGACCATTTTAAATACAATTCGGTAATGATATAATATAACGCATATGATATAATGTTATCACCATATAACGTTTGTCAAATTTTCAATGCAACTCTGCAGTGTAATTGACGCATAATACCTCAACGTAATTAATGCATATAGTACCTCGGTACCAATTCAACGCAACGCCAAAAATATTATAACCCTGACACTTGAACCCGAAGCCAGTAGAGTAGAAACCTAGTCCATGGCCCGGTGGGAATGTGTCGTGGGGAGACAACACTCACTCGGATTCAGGTCGATCTCTGGTTGTACTTGTTAATGATTTGAAGGGTGGATATTAAGATTTTAGAAGAGTAATTTGCTTTGGTTGTTTCATGATAAAGATGACCATCTCCTTATGAAAGTTCTGCCCAGTAAGCACTGTTTGGGGTGTTTCTGAGAATCGCCGGGTGGTGGGGCGATTCTCAGAATCGCCCTGCCACCTCCCCGCCACCAGTTGTGGTGGTGGGGAGGTGGCAAGGCGATTCTGAGAATCGCCCCACCACCCGGCGATTCTCAGAATCACCCCAAACAGTGCTTACTGGGCAGAACTTTCATAAGGAGATGGTCATCTTAAGATAGTCCAACCAATTATGGATAGTCCATGACAACATGGAATTCCACTAACTTTCACGCATCCTCCAGACATGGAAATCGGTGACCATTTTAAATACAATTCGGTAATGATATAATATAACGCATATGATATAATGTTATCACCATATAACGTTTGTCAAATTCTCAATGCAACTCTGCAGTGTAATTGACGCATAATACCTCAACGTAATTAATGCATATAGTACCTCGGTACCAATTCAACGCAACGCCAAGAATATTATAACCCTGACACTTGAACCCGAAGCCAGTAGAGTAGAAACCTAGTCCATGGCCCGGTGGGAATGTGTCGTGGGGAGACAACACTCACTCGGATTCAGGTCGATCTCTGGTTGTACTTGTTAATGATTTGAAGGGTGGATATTAAGATTTTAGAAGAGTAATTTGCTCTGGTTGTTTCATGATAAAGATGACCATCTCCTTATGAAAGTTCTGCCTAGTAAGCACTGTTTGGGGTGATTCTGAGAATCGTCGGGTGGTGGGGCGATTCTCAGAATCGCCCTGCCACCGCCCCGCCACCACAACTGGCGGCTGGGTGGTGGCAGGGCGATTCTGAGAATCGCCCCACCACCCGGCGATTCTCAAAATCACCCCAAACAGTGCTTACTGGGCAGAACTTTCATAAGGAGATGGTCATCTTAAGATAGTCCAACCAATTATGGATAGTCCATGACAACATGGAATTCCACTAACTTTCACGCATCCTCCAGACATGGAAATTGGTGACCATTTTAAATACAATTCGGTAATGATATAATATAACGCATATGATATAATGTTATCACCATATAATGTTTGTCAAATTCTCAATGCAACTCTGCAGTGTAATTGACGCATAATACCTCAACGTAATTAATGCATATAGTACCTCGGTACCAATTCAACGCAATGCCAAGAATATTATAACCCTGACACTTGAACCCGAAGCCAGTAGAGTAGAAACCTAGTCCATGGCCCGGTGGGAATGTGTCGTGGGGAGACAACACTCACTCGGATTCAGGTCGATCTCTGGTTGTACTTGTTAATGATTTGAAGGGTGGATATTAAGATTTTAGAAGAATAATTTGCTCTGGTTGTTTCATGATAAAGATGACCATCTCCTTATGAAAGTTCTGACCAGTAAGCACTGTTTGGGGCGATTCTGAGAATCGCCGGGTGGTGGGGCGATTCTCAGAATCGCCCCAAACAGTGATTACTGGGCAGAACTTTCATAAGGAGATGGTCATCTTTATCATGAAACAACCAGAGCAAATTATTAAACTATGATTTTATATTAATAAAAACTATTATCTTACCTATTGATTTTATATTAATAAAGGCTATTATTAGGTATATTAATAACTGAGAATCGCCCCAAACAGTGATTACTGGCAGAACTTTCATAAGGAGATGGTCATCTTTATCATGAAACAACCAGAGCAAATTATTAAACTATGATTTTATATTAATAAAAACTATTATCTTACCTATTGATTTTATATTAATAAAGGCTATTATTAGGTATATTAATAAAAGTTATTATCTTAACTCTTTAGTAACAAGTATCATGTCAATTTCTTCCATATATTTAAAATAATTAAAGTAATATATGTGCCCACGAATAGATCCCATACGAGGACATATTATAACCCACGGAGAATTTTGCACAGTGACAGTGAAAAATAATATTTCCTTTCAAACGTCTTAATGTTACGAAGTTGATATAATGGAAGATAAAAGAACGCCGTAACAACATCATTTAAAAACATTTTTTTCACTGTCAAATCACAAGAGGAACATGACTGCAGTGCAGATTGAGAACTCTATGAGGTAAATGCGATCAACGCTGTGACTATTTATTTTTTCCAATTATTTATTTCGGATATGGCTCCGTAGATCCTAAGTAAATGGGTTTCTCCTCAATTTAAAAAAAATGAATATATTTTACACTAGGTAATAGAAACCTTTTTTTTCTGTTTGAAGAAGACAACAATGAATTTATTACGGTGGTTATCACTGGTATAACTTTTCATAAATAGAAAAGATTTATCACCTAATGATTCGTAATCCCTGAAACATATTTGCCCCATTAATGACATTGTCACTGGTTCAAGTAACTGCCTCCTAAATATAGGCCGAGATACTCTACAGTTAGATTTATGGTCCACTAAGCAAAAGTTAAATGCTTGCAGCTTTATAGATTTTAATAGGATCGATCGGAAAAATACCATGAAAGTTTGATAGTAAAGAAGATATCAAATAATCAATGTGTAGTTTGCCAGCGTGAAAATTCCAAATTTCATGTGTAGCTTAAAAAGAGGACAATGCTTTCATGTAAATGAAACAAAGAGGATCAATGTGTAGCTTAAAAAGAGGACAATGCTTTCATGTAAATGAAACAAAATACAATATGCCGAAAATGGTTTGATAGTATCAGCGCAGGGTCTATTATAACGTTACGTTATCACTGTGTACATATCGCATAAACTCTGTATCCAAATGGCTACTGGCCATGAGATAAAACTAACCAATTTGTCTAAAAGAAACGAGTTTATAACGAGAGCCACAACAGTGGTAGATAAAAGAAACGAGTTTATAACAAGAGCCACAACAGTGGTGGATGGAAGTCCGTGACAAGAACGGAAAGGACCATCTACCTTTGACTTTGCTTTGCTGCTTACTTAGGTATACTCTGTAACTTTTTCTTGATCTGCACTTGAAACTGGATCCAAGATCATTCAAGCTTTATTCAAGACAAAAATCTCTTTTTAGGATAGAGAAGTAAAAACTATATTTGAGATCTCTCTTTTACAAATTTGCAATGGAAATTCTTGATTAATGTCCCGAAAAAGTCATACATATGAGTGTACCAATATAAATATGTTAGAAAAGAAAAAACTATTGTAATTAAATAAATAAATTTAACAATATCATATATGAACATTAAATAAACATGGATAGAACAGGCCAACTAAGTATAAAAATCGAGACATGGATAAAACAGACTAACTACGTACAAAAATGGAGACAATGAATCTCGATAATACAATATATGTCATCAAGTGACTAACTACTAACAAAAATCGAGACAATGAATCTTGATAATACAATATATATCATCAAGTTCATCACAAATAGATAGTACATTCATTTGTGAATAATCATGTTCCTCTTAAAATAGATATACTATTTAGTTTCTTAAGATAGATATACTATTTACTTTCTATTTGTAGCTATATAGTTTCTTTCTTACATAGAGATACACATAATTATATGAAGACACAAAAAGAGAGATAGATATTTACGTTGTTACAATAGATAAAAAAAATAAGACAAATTACATTAGCCCTGTGATGTGAACTTTTTATGAAAATAAGGCACAACACATTCATATTATCATTGCAAGAAATTGAAGAGGTTGAAAACAAATCTAAAATAGCATCTATGCTCAGCAATATGTCAGTTGAGCCTTGTGATGTGAACTGCTTGTTTGTTGTCAATGCCCTGTAAAAGAGATGGATTAAAGATGTTTTAGAACTTCATTTCCAAAAAGGCAAAAATTTTATTGTAATTTTTTACTTCATTAAATAGATCGTATTTTGTCAACATTAAATGGATTGGATTTTGTCAACATTGTTAGCAAAATGTACGCCATGAAATCAAATGAAAAACGCGTCAATCGATGTACAGTTGTACAATATGAAAAACTAATCTCAATAAGCCATTTATGTGAAAAATGATTTTATTTGTTTTGATTAGGTCTATTGAATCAAATTGGTTTTCAATATGTTTGTTTTGAGTATGTGAGGTTTCTATTGTCTTATTAATTCAAGTGGAAGAGATCTTTCTTACATATCATTGGATAATGAAGTGACATTGGACATAATTAAGCTTTGGGCCATATCCTTTTAGAAACAACAACCTAAACTAAATGATTAGTTATAAAGAATTAGAAATTTCAAAAATATAGTAAACCAATATTAAGTGTGATTTATGGCCTTAAATGAGTTTTGGAGGGTAAACTTTGAAATGCCACAAAATTGAAATTAGAGGTCAATAGAGTGTGTGAGGTCCAATTATTGGATAGAGTTCTTGAGAAAATGCTCCTATAACATTAGAGTTAAACATGAGGCATCTCAGGTCAACTACCTAATGGTTAAGAGCATGTGTTTCCTCCTAAGAGGTCGTAGGTTCAAAAACCAGAAGGGGTTAGAGTAGGTATGCCTTTGTAGAAAATAATCAAATCGTTGCGTGGAGGTGGGTCTCTTATCCCACAAACAAGGGGGTTTCATACACCAATTTGGTGTCTGGCTTGGCTATGACCCTAAAATTGGATAATAATAATAATTAGGATATACATTGTTAGAAATTCACAATCTATAAGGGTGAAAGCATGGAGTTGGGTTACACTTTTTGGCAAGAGATGGCACATTTGGGTGGAAAAAATGATTGCTCAATTCAACCCTTTTTAAGCACTCGATCGAGCTGTTTGAGCACTTAAACAATGTAACCCAATGTTATTTAGGAGCTCGATTTAGCCATGTCTTTGCGACAGTCAAATGAAGGAGATTGGGTTCTGGATTTATTTTCTGGCTCAAGTAAGTTTTGTTATATGGATTTGAATTTCAATATGTTCTTTTTTTAATTAATATGCCATTGTACTAATTTACTTCATTATTTCTATTGTGCTTGATAATTAGGTACAACACTAGCATGCTGCCTTCAAAAAGGAAGAAATTGCATTGCAATTGAGAAAAATCCATTATAGTGCAATTTCATTCAGCAAAGAATTAATGCTCTTCAATTTCTTCTAGATGCAATGCAAGAAATTGGGTTGAAGAAAGGGGACTTTAGTAAATCATGTGTGGCAAAAAAGGCAAAGGAACCCCAACCACCATTACATGGAATGTTTGGAAAGACATACATTGGGAGATTTGCAGACATCAAAGACCCATTAGAAGAGGAAAATGAGCAAAAGGAAACAGAAAATATTGTGGAAGAAGACAATGATGAAACTCTAGAGGACGAAGAGTTTGGATTACGTGACATTGTTGATTAAATTTAAGTTATGCTTGTAAATCAAGCTTTGCAATGTTTTGACTTTGACATTTTATGAGAAGAATAAACACTCAATTAGGGTTGTTATACGTTCAATATTTGTAATATGTGATTTTCGCATTGATTTTTAAGTTAATCATTATTTTTTGAAAAAAAAAGTGATTATTATTATTTTTTTGACATGAAATTCATAAAAAAAAGCTATTATTTAACCATTTTTAGTTAAAATTATCGTATAAAAATTGTGATTTTGACATGTCAATTCTAGCAAAAAATTATCAAAACATGTAGTTTTTTAGTTATATTTATGTTAAAAATGGTTATTTTTATGTCCATTGTTAAAAAATATTGTTTTTTAGAAAAAATTATTTCATGTGAATTGAAAAATTAAGTAAGGATGTATAAATATGTAGAATATCGAAAATTCTAAATATCGACCTCCTAATTTAAAAATGCAAAACAATAAAAACCTCACTAAAAAAAAAGTTAAAATTAAAATAAAAAACAAGAAAATGTGAAGAAAACGACCACTTCAAAAATGATCAAATTTACAAAATAATTATTTACATTTTATACATTAGAAAATTTAAAGCCAAAAAACAGGTCTTTTAAAAAAAGGGGTTGATGCAAAATACTCACTTTTTAAAATCAGCATGAAAATCACTACCATTCTAAAACGTAATGTACATAAAGCTATCCTTCCCATGACATTCCTTCCAAAAACTATGCTCTAAAAAAAACATGTTCGTTCTGCATCACCCCTTTTCAAAATCAGGTCACTTTTTTGCTATCCCTACGAAACGGGTAACAGTATCAGTTCCCGTTTCAAAGTTTACATTGTTCCTGGAAACAACACCAAAATGTCGAGCCGTAAAAAGGGTCTTTTTCACCTCTAATTACCTCACATTAACTTGTCAATCCAGGAACAATTTGTTATCTCAAAGAGTGTACTCTGTTTGAGGTTGTCATTTGCCAGAGTAATGCTAGTAGTATAGAGCCCAAGGAAATGCAAGAGTAAAAAAATGCTTGAAAGAAAATCTACTTACAGGAAAATACTTTAAAGCCGAAATCATGCACTTGGAAAACTAAGCAATTTATCAGTCAAGGGTCCAGTAACAATAACTCATCCCTTTGGAAACTGATGTAACTAAAAGTAATCAAGGAATAGATCATCAATCTGGGGGCTAGACAACAAATGCCAACGCCCTCTATAGTTTCAGATTGTTCTGCACACCAAAGCAACAATAACGCAAATAACAGGAAATGGAACAACAATTAAGAAATGGAACAACAACTAGAAAATGTAACAGCAACTAAGTCTGATGAACAGCAATACCGTAATCTACAGGAACAAGTGCAGTAATCGTATCCTACAAAAATCAGATGGCAATGTTTACTGAAAGGGTAAATCGGACAACAAATAGAAACGGAATGGCAACCAATTATCAATGGAATATAGAACAACGCTAAAGCCAATGATGAATATACAATACCAGAATAAATAACTCACACAGCATACAGAGATATTAAGAGAAACAATAATCTGAGTCTGATACCACAAATATTGATCTTAGTTAGAAAGGATAATGATCGCAATTCATAATGGAACAGCAATGTCAATGGAACAGCAATCATATGAAGTATAAACCATAGGCAAATACAGTAGTACCAACTTAAGAATATTACAGCTCAATTACTCCACAATTGAACATCAATAGCTTTCTGTAAAGACAGTAATGTTACATTAATGACTTAAAGGAACATCAATACGTTATCAAGTCAGAATGAGCAATACGACTTTCCTGTTGCAGAGAACGATATTGTAAATATAACAGAGTTGTGATATAAAATAACAAAACATGCCAGATTACTAATTACAACTGATAATGCAAACCACACACGAACTAAAGGTAATGGTACAGGAACAAGTGTTCCACCAGGGTCGGGCCCTTAGCCTCCAGGGATACACCGCTTGAAATTATTCTAGAATCACAGATGGAACAGCAACCAAATTTGTATTAAAGCATTAAAACAGAGTTACAGTGGATCACTTCTCAATGAGAGTCGATGATCAAAGTTTCAGATACAGAGCAACATTACATAAAAATTAGCAGTCTCTCCTCCTCTTTTCGGGCTAGCAATGTTGCCCTACTTATAACAGCTGAAGAGAAGATATCAAAGATGCAAAAATAGTTAAAGCAGCGATCCCTCAGGATCAAAGGATCCTGAGGGATTCGCCAAGCTGTTAATCCTCAGTTATTCAGTCGTTTTCTTGCACCGAGTCAATATCTTTTTCCTTTCCTTGGCTGAGATGTTTTAATTTAGATCGTCTTGTTTGCATATGGTTCCCCGCCAAAGGGACAGCGGTTAGCTTGGCCCTGTCTTTTTCTTTGGAGCGACAGTCTTTAGTTTTTTCCCTTTTCTTGCATAGGAAATGGAAATTATTAGTGTTTTTGCGTTGCATATAAATCTTTATAGATTTGTCATGATTTCCTATTATCTACCTAGTTCATAATGCAAAGATGTCACGAGTTCTAAAGAAAAGATGACAAAATAATCAATAAGAACATACCTTCTTCAGTACTCCACAAACACCAAGGTATGTTGGGAGGGGTTCGAATGAACATCTGGGAATTGAAAAGCGATATTATGGAAGTGTTGCCAAAATGGTTCATGAGAAAATGTGTAAGTTAAACAACATACAATGTTAATCTAACCAAAATAATCGAACTACAATAACAACATATGCATGAAAATGTGTTGGCTTAGTTTTATTATTATTAAGTGAAAGTTTAATCCATACATACACCATTGAAAGCCACTAGCCCCAATAGTGAAACATTACAGTGAACACCACTTGCTCCTCCAAAGAAGTGTACTCACTCTACTCTTTGGAGAAGCCAAGGCTTGTCACAATACTCCCAAGCCTTCTCTAAGCCTAAGCCTAGCCAAAATCTTGGCTCCCCAAAAGCCCAGTCTATGAATTATGAGGTTCTATTTATAGCAAAGGGTGGGATGACCCTTGAAATTCCCCTTTGACTCTTTAACTACCCTCGTGACTCTTCAAATCCTTTACAAATAACTCTTTACATTACATAGAGACTGTTCACATTCCACTAATGACACTTGGAATTTCACTTACAATATATTTCCAAATAATATACAATTTCAACATATACCCATGTGGGACAAATTAGGCTTGAGTCAGCCTAACAAGAAAAACACCATCACTCAGAAGCTTGGGGAAATACCAACGTGGAAACATCCTTTTGATGGCCTTTAGTAACGAACTGATACCAATCTTGGTATTGTGCTATGGTGTCCCCATACTGCTTGGTGATGTCTTTCTGGAAACATACTCTTACCTCCATGGCTTCTGGGTATACAGTCTTGGAACCTTTGTCCAACTCACCTTGAAGCATGCGCAACATTGTCCTGAGTGTGGCTGGACCACTGATGTACCTCTACATTTTTTCTACATTCAGCTGCAAGTCATCGTTGGTGGCCTCTCGCATGAACTGTCCCATGTACCTGTCGACCTCCAGCCCAACTTGGTTCTTCTCAATGGCTTTGGTGGGGGAACTGATTGAATAGATCTTGTGTGTCCTCACTGTGACATCCAAACTCTTCAACAACAATGCATAAGAATCCTCAATGATACTGATGAATTGAGGGATCTGCTCATAGTTACGGATCTGTGCTTTGTCTAGCTCTGCGTGCGGCTTCATTTCTTATGAAAGGAAAGCAAGGCTCCCTTGTATTTCATTGTCCATTCATGTGCGTGTGCAATAGCAGCATGTATGTCTTTAAGAGTTTGGGAAATCTTCATGCACAACAGCTAAAAAACCATGTAGATGGACAACTTCCTTGTGCACGTGAAAAATTCATCATAATGTTTCTTCATGGTGGTCTCATGATTCAATACTTCAACAAGTATCAGTTTCCTCATCTCTGCCATAGCAGATCTTGCAGATTGTTCTACCCTAAGCCTGGCCTCTTGTAAGTCATTCTCCATCTGATCATTCTCTACTAACAAGAAATTGACATTTAAGCTTGTGGCTTCTACATAAGCCTTAGAGGCATCGACCATGGCAGATGGATGTTTCCTAACATTTGACACAATCACACTTTCCTTCCTATGTGCAATGACATGTGATCATCCGAGAAATGCTTTCTCCACACTTGTACAATCCTCTATTGCAACTCATCAAATGACAGATTGTACACGCCCATCACCGGATCATCATCAAGGAGAACAACCTCTCCCTGTTCGCTCAGGACTGGTTCTGAGACTGGAGGTGGTGGAGACTGCGGGGCGACCTCGGATGCTCTTCGCATGAGGTCGATGGCTTTGTCATACAGCTCATGTGCCAACTCTATGTCCATCTCTTCAACCATTTGCCCAATTTGCTGAGCAAGTTCCTGATCCTGTAACTGCTCACCCTCTTCTTCATTTGTTGGGTGTTTTGACTCTTCTACCTGTATTGGTGCAATTTTCTCTATGATCGTGGCTTTCCCTTCTTCTTGTTCACATTTTTGCTTCTCTTTCATGTCTCTCCTTCTTAGCTCCTACTCTCCTTTCGAATTCTTCTCTATTTCCTACAACTTCCTTTCTACTTCCTCCAACCTTTGCTTCTCTCTCTTCCTCCATTCTACACTCTTTATGCATTGTTTCCTCTTTGCCTCCACTGCCAAAGTTGCTTTCTCAATGAGAGGATCTTCTTTGAACTTGTAGATTTTCTCAACCTCTGGGTTCTCGGAAATACTCCTCTTGCCTTTATCATGTGATAGTTTGTTGTTGTTCTTGTTGTTGCTTCCTATGGTACTGCTGCCTATAGAGAAGCTTTCCATTTTATAGCCATACTGACCGGTTCATTGAGTTTAGAGGAGTTGTAACAGTACCTCCGAGAATCTTCCTCTGCCTAATGAAATCTCCCATGGATCCATGGATAATACACCTTTGCACAGTGGTTCTCACAAATACAATGGGGATCATACATATTTTAGTCCTTGGTGTCGAACTCAAACTTTTCTAAGTCCTTAGCCTCGGCATCTGCATCCTTCATGCTCCTGATCTCACACAATCTAATCCGCAAAGGAAGAGCAGGCCATGGTGCCTTCTTCCTCTTATGCAGTCCTACTAATAACCCTATGGAGATGCAATATGCAACCTCTTTCATGATCAACTTATCTGTGGCAAACCTTGGTAGCACATGCAGAGGTTTCTCTCTGCCAAAAATCCTGATGAGGTGCCACTAGGTGAGGAATACCAATCTGCAATGTTAAGTAATTCCTCCATCGCTTCTTGGGACATGCAAGGGGGATCATGTTCAAAGAACAACTTGTAAACTGGGATAATAAAATGGTCAAATAGCCTCACCATGAATCCTCGGTAGCTGCACTCAGAAAGAAACTTACAATAAATGTTCATAGTAGTCTCTAATGGTGGTAATGTCCAACGCATGCCAGGAAACTGATGTTGGGCATAGATCACATCAAGTAGGTATGCAGAGATATAGAATCTCACTTGCTCATCCTTGGGTAGATTCTGGGAGTTATTCACATGCACTTTCAGCTGAAGCGCCAACAGATCCGACTAGTTGAATGACCTTTTGTCATTCACCAATTTGTCCAACACAACCACCCAATTTTGCGGAAAGGTTTTTGTGCTATCTTGACCATACAATCGGCATGCAAAGATGATAAAAAGTTGGTAGGCATTTCTAAGTGACTTAGTCTTGTAAACAAATTGGGTGTCGATATGAACTTTGATTACTCCTTCACCCAATGCTTTATGATGTCTCTAGTGTTCACATTGTTGTTGGGGGCATAGAAAAGTGCTTCCATGCAGTTCACCGGTTGTGGTAAGTGATACATCTGATGATAGTTTTTCATCCTGAAGGTAGCAGGTTTTTTTCCACTAGTACTCCTCAATGTCATTGTCTTCAGATCGGTATGTGAGACAATCTAGTGAATGATGTATGCACATGGGAAGACGGGGTACCTGCATGCAACCTTATATAAGCCTAACTTGTGGATGTTGACATAGACATACCGATCTTCTAGATATTCTTTGATGCTGTCTGCAAAGATATCCTTGATTTCCTTCCATTTTATCTTCATGTCCTTCTCTATGAATAGTTGTGTGTTTGCACAGACTGACAAGTTCATTGACACTTGTTCAACTACATCCCCAATGATGCTCTCAATAGTATCCTTTGATGAAGATTTCTTAGAAGACACGTTACCTGTACTGTTGAAGAGATTCTCAACAATTGTTGTACCTAGAGACAGAGAGGACACTCATGGCATGCAAACGTTAACTTGAAATCAAAAGCATTTCAAGAATAGATCAAGCAAAAAATTTGGAAACTTCTAGGACAGACTGTGCAATTCTGGGTTTTAGAGATGAGGTACTATCAACTAGATTTGCGCATTGTGCTATTCCAGCTACCAATGGGGAGGTGATGGTGACTGAAACTGCCTAATGCGCAGTTCAGTCTGGCTTGTGCTGGCTGGGATTGTGCATTGCACAATCCTAGTGGCCAAAGCTCTAAGACTGGCTCCTGGAAATGTGCAGTGCACAATTGGAGCTAGTCTTTGGCAACCTCTACTCAATTCCCAGAGCCAAGGTAGAGCCTTGCGATCTAGGAATGCGCAGTGCATGTCAAGAAGAGCTAGATCCGAGCTAAGGAAGCCTAGATCTACCCAAGGGAAACATGAAAATGAGTAGATCTGAAAGTGTGAGTGATGGTTGGTGTAGATATGAGTGAATGGTGATGCATGCAATTATAACTAGTGCAAGAATCAATCAAACAAAAGAACAATGAAGCTTATGGAGAGAGTTGTCGCGACGACGACTGTTAGCGCAAAAACTGGGTTATGCATGCGACACTTAGGAAAGGAAATGAAAAACTTAAAACAAAACTTCTACAAGATAAAAAAAAAAAATCAAAACGTCAATGGTCATTCAATAAAATAGGTAAAAAAACACTCTCATAAGCCAAGGAAACAAAAACGACAAAAAAAGAAGCAAAAGACTAGAAAAGCAAGACTTACCCCAAAAAGTTGCGCTGACTGTGTCGAAGGTTTCTAGATCTCCTTAGGAATGCCAGATTTCCAAGTTTGAATGTGAAAATGAGCTCTGGTAGTGTCCATTAAATATATTTTATCGATTTAGGGTTTATGATGCTAAGGCCAAAAATCTAGGAAAAAGCGACACGTGGCAGCAATTTCAAAAAATAACTCAAGTGTAACTCTCATTGCTAAAATTAGATCCCTATTTTTTAGGGATTCCTTTTCACATTTTTTATTTTTCCTTTTTTCAAGAAAGGCTGCAATGCATGCATAGAGAAATTGTGTAGTTGCAGGGAGAACTGGGCAACTCACTGGCACATGCATCGGGTAATTGCTAAGGGAATGCTTTTGCGTAATTTTTGGGCTGAGAAGTTCTGGCTTCCTCTCATGCTTTGCATAGTTTCCCAGCTGAAGGCATGCTTCCATCTTGGTCTGCCCAATTCTAGAGCTAAATCTCACTATTGGCTTGAACTGCGCATTTCCTGAGAGCAAGGTTGGTTTCCCTCTAGGATTGCGCAGGTCACTAAGGCAAGTCTAGAACTGGATTGCAGCCAAGTCAAAAGGTTAGCTTGCGGTTAGACACGAAATAAAGAAATCAAATACAAGCTATAAAGAAAAAGATAAACTCAATGAAATCACAAGTACCTAGGTCAATGCGAGATGAGCTTTTGGGATTTTAGTAGGGAGGCTCCAAAATGAAGCATAGCCAAAATTTTGGAGGGTGGTTGTAGCCACTAGAAAAATAACTTATATCTCTCTTTCTTCATTATTATTATTCTTATTTTTCTTTTGTTTTTGTTTCCTTTGCTTGGTTGTAATCATTCTCCCCCATAGTGAGGATTGCGATAACATTGTGAAGACTTGCCAAGGCTTTGGTAGAAAATGGAAGAATTGGAAAAATGAAGCAAAGGTTGTGGCAAGAGGATTCTCCCAAGAAGAGGGGGAGAGAATTATGAGAATAACTTTTCTCTAGACCAAAGAAGGCTTTTTATAGACCTTAGACATAACATCCTCGGAATGATGGATATCTGATGAGTCTTGGTTGATCTTGTATGGTTTATTTCTGACAAAAGCAAAATGACTCTCATGAAAGAGGGAGAAACAATGGTAGGAAGATTTTCTTTCATAATAGAGGGAAAAATAAATTCCTTATACAGTATCAAAGGGAGTTGACCTTTGAGTTTGATATGAAGGATCTTGATTGGAAAGTGTGGCAGGATCCAGACGAGATCTTCCTTCATCAAAGGAATCCTATTATCACAATCCTTCAGAGATTTGGGATGATGGACAACCTGTACATGTCCAATTCCATGGTAACTAATCTAGATAAGATAAGTGGTAGAGGGAGAATCCAATATTGTCACAAAAGGATATATTTTAGTGTCAAAGGGAGCACCCAGTTAGGGTGACCAAAGAGTAGATATGGCACACCATGTGTTGAGGTACCAACATGGTACAATTGGAAGTGGATTGACAAGTATAGCTGCAATGATATACATATTCATATTGGGAAGAGAGTATTGAAAACATGAGGAGAACATCAGGATGATGATTCAGTTTGGATTCTACTTGGGCAGGAAGCAAACATTTGTTGCACTCAGGACTGAAGAGGCTATTGAAACTAGCTTAACGGGTTGTGAAGTAGTGTGGCTTTGGAAGCTACTTGCAAGATTGTTTGATCAGGTGCAGGAGATGAATTTGATGATAGGTTGAAGCACATTAATATCATAGTACCGAGACATGGTACAAAGATGGAATAGTGAGGCTCCAATGCATTTCTAAAAATGAGCAAGATGTTGGCATTCTAACAAAGCCTTTGTCCCAGGGTGAAGTTTGTATACTTCAAAGACAAGCTTAGATTGGTTGAGAATGCTTCACTCAATAAAAGGGAGTTTGATGTTTTTTCATCAAGGGGAAGAAATTATCCCAAGTTCAGAATATAGATAGGTCAAATTTTTGACTAGGGCCCGTAAAATGTGGCTAAGGAGAATGGCCTAGAGAGCATCAAGGCATAGAGTGCTCCCCAGGAGGGTGAGTGAGTGCCTTTAGCATCAAGCAGGAGAGTTACCACTCAATTAGCATGCAGGAATGGTAACAACCTAGGTTTTCACCATAGGTCAAAGGTGTTGACTAGGTTCCATGTGACGACTTGGATAATTGCTGAATTTCTACAAGTGATGACTTGTTGAGCATGATACTGATGCAGGATTCTTTCCATAGGTAGTGAGTTGACACATCAACATAGCTATCTCATTAAACCTTTCCTTAAATAATTTTTTCAACAAGAGAACATTTGTGGAAGTCATTATGAATACCTCCCTAGATAAGAGGGAACATTGGAGTTTTGTAGCTTCAGTTGGTCTTCATAATTTATATTAGCCCTCTAAAATTGGAAAATAAAAATTGCACTACAAGTTGGCTTCATAAGAATAAAATTTGAATTTCAAAAACATGAATTTTCCTTCAATATGTAAACTCAACTCCTCCATTTATCAAGTCATCCCTAATGAATGGATACACCCATTCAGACTCTTGAAATGCCTATATATATGAAATTCATCCTCCTCTTTCGAGACATAATTCAAATCACTACTGAGACATAAATCAAACCAATATGAAGTGAAATTTTGATCTACTTTGAGGCTTAATCTAGGGCTAGAAATAAGGATGAATATGAGGCCTAATATAGGGGCAAGAAAGAAGGACGAATGTTCTAAGGCTCAAGCTAACCAAATTTTTGGGACTACTCCTATGTTGGTTAACCAACTTTGACTTGGGTTTGATTTTGATTATTCTTGTTTCCTATTTTTACTAGAAATAAAAGATTTATTACCCCTTGAATGGACAAATTTCTCTAAGGAAAAGGTTTTTGAGTTCCCCCCATGTGGCTTTTCCTAAGGTAAATTTTGTGTCCTCTTGTTTAGTTGTTTCTTCTTGATCGTACTAGTATTATTGTTTAATATTGAATATTTTCTATGTGTAATTTATTAATGATGAATATGATACAAATTAATGGATAAAATTCATTACAAGTAATTATTAGTCTAGGAAATATGGAAAATCAAAATTCTCTACACCTCTTCTCCTCTTCCCAATTCTAACCTCACCATTCATATTTTCTTTCTTTTCTCTCTTTCTCTACAGTAACCTTCCCTTTTTTAGTTCTCTAGAAGCCTTCTCACATGTTATACAAGACTATATTTTTCTATGCAACACATCTCCTCTGCTCCATAATTGATCTAATCAAATCAATCATATTCTCTGTGTGTATACACTCATATCTATCAACATAATGCTTTGTGTTCTTTGTTTTATATTTTATAGGGCCATATCTAAGGAGATCTCCACTGCTCACACACAATCTAATCAATACACTTTTAGATCATTGCACTCTCTACAAATTTCACATTCATCACATTGCTTCTTATCTCATGCTTCAAGACTGCAATTCATATCTCTATTGTATACCTATATAATTCACAGATTTGGAACTAAAACCAAGAACCTTTGGTTTCAACAAATTAATTGTTTGCATGCTCGAAACATTAAATTTATAGCCCTTAAAATTCTAGTTCTAAACCACATTGAATCATATGACCGAGGGCTAGAATCGTTACCCTAAATTAATTTTCCATAGTGTATTTGATATCTAGGCCTTTGTAGGCATGCCCAACTTTCTGATAAGGAAAATAATTAGATGTTAGAATTCCATTTCCAAACACCTTTAGCATCAAGGGCTTAACAACTTTCCTCCTTATGACCTAGGGTTGCAACAAAAAGCTTAAAATACCTTTCTAACATATTTTTGGTATGGATGAATAGAAAGGCACTTAACTTGTTCACCATTGAATGGATGGATAGGCCAAATAAACTTTTCAGCACATAACTATATCCCAAATAGAACCTTGATAAGGCCCTTTGACTCCACTTGAATTTGGAACTGAACTTACTGTTAATTGGTAAGCATTTCTTACCCTAGTATGGTTGGATTCTCAGATACTCTCTACAGTCTTGGAACCATGACTGGCTGGAACTTTGACCTATCACTTTTTCTCGCACTCAAATCTGAATATGGTTGTTTATTAAGTTTTTATTTAGCGTACACCTCTAAATCCTCGAATTATTAGGTGGCCTTTACCTTTGGAAAATTCCAAAATATTTATCATTGTGAATCCTTACAAAACAAACACCTAGAATAAATCTGAAGACATCCATATTTTCCACATCATCCCACTATGAAGCATTCATCACACGCCACATGTTTATGTGCACCATGCCCTGCCATGTCATGTGCAACATGTCACCTCTCGCCATGTGTTCTTCCACTCACTTTCCACATGTCACATGCCAAACAAAAACTTGGCCACCCAAAAATGTCAAAGTTGGTGCCATGTGTAACCAACTCAAGCTGCCATAAGTTTTACTCTGCCCTTTCCACCACTTGTGTTGCAACCTATACTGCCACATCATACTAGACTTCAGTTATTGTCTAAAGCTAAAAAATATGGATACAGGTTATCTCTTATGTTATTTCCTTAGTGCAACCCTAAATGTTTGGATGTACGGGTGTAGGAAAAATATTGATTGTATCCAGTATCAGGCTATTTGGTTAAGTGTGTCTTCATTGCACCATTGGATGCTCAAATGCAAAGAAAAATATGGATGTATTTGGAATCCATCTCTTTTAGTAGATATATTATTTGATGCACCCCAGATGACTCGGATGCACACATTCTGTGAAACCTTAACCAACTAGAATATTGTCTACAGTGATTTACTTCAAACACATTTTTCTCCTCATTCCTTGGACTTAGACGAAGTTCTATATACACTTGGAAATGTATAAGAACAAGCCATTAAAACATACATATTTTGTGTTCATTCGGAATAAGAAATTGGAGAAGGAATTCCTTCAAATATGGGCTAATGGGCTACATGTCTTAGGTAACACCATAGAGACTGTCTTCTTTATATTTGTGCCATTTCCATTGTAGACAAAAGAAAACAAACAAACATCACCTTCCAATTGGGTTTTACCTCGAAATGGTTTCCTAGAGCATGTCTTAGAGTTCATTGTGATTGGTGTGTTTTTTATTTCACTATTCTCTAATTTCCACAACTTATCTATTGCTTGCATAAACAACGAAATCAATGGTAATATATATGTAATCTAAAAGAATTAACCATTCATACTGTACATTTTGATTTATCTTAATAGATTTGTTGTGATGAACTTTCTAATGGAATATCCATGGAATTTTATTGATCATATTGGTATCAAAACAGGGTTTTCTAGGGTATTTGTGGGAAGTTGCAATGGATCCAGAAATAGTTTCATCAATTAGAAGCTATAAAACCCTAGCCATGGTTGATGAATATATTTATAATAAACCTTGAGATAAAATAGAGGAGAGATTCTCAAGGCTGGAAGTACAAGTTGCAACTATTAGTTATAATATGAACATCCTTATGGAGGCTTTGGAAAAATTGGTATAAAAGGGGACAAAGTTTCCAAATCAAAGGTTAGATTAGAGGGAAAATCAAGGGATCAAAGAAACACATAGAATAATTCTAAGAAAGAACACGAAAAAGAGTAGTTGAGTTCAAGTGCATTAAATTATTCACAATTCCTCTTCTATATGGAAGCAAAGGTGGAAATCAAGATGTATCAAGGTGAGATTTATGGAAGCAAAGGTGGAAATCAAGATGTATCAAGGTGAGATTTATGCTTTGAAATTAAATTATTGATTGCAACAGTTAGAGGATTATTTAAGTGTTCACCATGTAGACAAGAAACAAATAATTTCATTTTCTCATTTTAAATTAGAGGGCCATGGCCTAACCTAGTGGGAAATCCACACAGAAACCCTTAGGCTGGAGGAGGATCCTACATTAACTATGTGGGATGACTTTAAAACTATCATAAAGTCTCAATGCTACCCTATCAGGTATGTAGAGGACTTGTGGATCTAGTGCCATTATTTCAAGAAAAGATAGGGGAAGAGCATGTAAAAGTACACCACATAATTTAGGAACATGGAAATGACATTGGGCATCTTTTCCATGAACCCATATGTACTACTCAAGTATTTGGGGGGTCTACATAACCATCTATAAAATCAAGTGATTCTATTCAAACCCAAAATGTTGGATGAGGCTTGTGTATAGGTACCAATACCTAGAAAACATAGGCCAAAATAAAGGACATTCAAGTGTTTCAAAGTAGAAGAAACACTAGGAAAGTTCTAAGGAAGAGTAAAAGAAGTGGAAAGAGGGAAAGGACAAGAAGATAATAGCTACAATGCACCATTGCAAAGATCCTAGCAATCACTCCAACATTGATGGTCACATAGAGGATAAGTGTTTCAAACTACATCCATAGCTAAGCTTGAAGAACTGAAAGAAGGACAAGAAGAAAAAGAATCACATCTCTATAGATGCAAGCAATTAGGTGGAAAGAAGCTCTAACATGGAAAAAAATATTTTATTCACCTCAGTGAACAAGAAAGTGAATCTGTGTAGCCTTCACCAACATGAAAAGAACAAGATGACTTAACTCTTCCATATATAAATATAGGCCAAGAAGACAAACATTGATGTTATGTTCAACTTAGGTTCATAGATAAATCTTAGAGCAATGGATCTAGTCAATAAATTTGGACTAGAGCTTCATGACTATCCTAACCCATATCCATTTAGATGCATTAAAAAGGAGGCAGAGATATAAGTAACCAAACAATGTAAAATTAAATTTTCTAATGTTGATTTTATTAATGAAGTAGAATTAGATGTAGTTCACTTGATATACGTGGGGTTATGTTTTGGATTCCCTATACGTATATTTAAGATGTAATCTTCATGTGAAGAACCAATTAGTATTGTTATCACTCAGGGTTTTCCCAAAAGTTGTAAGAAAGGGAATACCGCTGAGGTAACCACAGACCAATCTTTTAGATACAGAATCTAGCCAATTTGTATCCAGAGAGGGCTCTCTCTTTATGATTTAGCTTTGTTTCTAAAGGTATTAGGCTAGTTATGAAGTTCAAGGTTTTTGTTTGAGGTTTGGGAGGTGAGATTCAATAGAACAGTAAGGTAAAACAGAGTAGTTCAGTCCATTGGGCATGATGGAGTCAAAGAAGATGGTTTTTGGATTTGGTTTCTCAACAGAGGATGGCTTCACAGAGCAAGGTAGTCAAACAGGGAACAAACAAAAGGTTTGAAGCAGATGGAATGGGCTCAAATGGGTGAAGGGCAGTTAAGAATCCTTCAACATATTGAAAGAGGGAAAATGGATGATTACTGAAAAAGAGTAGTTAAGAATTCTTTAACAAATGATCAGCATGAAAGAATCAGGAAACAGGAGAAATTAAGTATTCACTATTTATTCTAATTCTGAAGAAAACACAGAGAATGATAAAGACTGAAAACAGAGTGCAGTCAAGCATATTCTGAATTAACCATTTTCTTTATCATTCAGATTATGAAACACAAATGATATAGTAAACCAGAAAATTGTAAAACACAAGATATAGGGGACTTATTGATCCAAAGTTTGATTCAAAAATTCTGTAACAAGTCCTCTTCTTCAATTCTTCATCCAGTAGGTCAAACAACAGTTGGTTCCAACAACTTTGTATTCCAAAATATTCAGTATTACAACAGAGTCTAGGAAATCCACACACTACCCAACCTCTCCAAAACTCTGATGGAGGGGGTTTTTATACAACAAAAAATATGTACAACAAATATCTCATCACAACTGTGAGATAATATCTAGTTTTAACCTAAAATAGTTTACAAGTAACATAGAGGCGGCTAGAGAAAGATAACTGATGTTTGTGCTGGAGGCAGCCCTTTAAGGTTCGGCTTGCAGCTGTCCTGTAGTAACTCTGCGCCGACTGTCTGTCTTAAATGGGCTCTTTAATTCTGATCTGCTACATTTAATTCTGAACTAATAATTTTAATGCTCGTCTGATACTCTTTAATGCCGAACTGATACACTTTGACTTGTTTTCATCCTCTTTAATGTTGAACTGACCCCTGCTCACCGTTGTCTGGCATTTCGCCCAAAATTTCCTTTTCCAAGGGTAACGGTGTAATTGTGGATGAAAACCTGTTTTTGGGACACTTGAGGTTGTTCTGCGCTCTTTTATCCATGACATTGATATCCTTCTGTGGAGATTACTAGGAAGTTTCTAGCAATTGATGCATTGATTCATGGCTCCCGAGATAGCTGAAAGATACCTGTAATTGAGGAGGACAACCGTTCACTGGAGGGTCGGTTGACAGGCGGCGAAGCTCGTCGATGGAGCTTTTTCTGGTTTGGAGGTGGTCTAGGAGTTGGAACAATTGATTTCGGTCGATTTTATCTTGCAGGAGAGCGTGGGGCGCTATATGCAAAAAAACATAGAAAAAACGACCATTTCCCTTTTATTTGACAAAAATGAAGCTTGGCGGGAATTTTTTTGATTTGACGGATGGGTGACATAAGCAGGAGTACGAGGCAAGTGACGTGGCAGTAACGTCAGCATAAGGCGGAGGACGTCAGCAGATGACGTCAACAAAGGGTCAACGGGAGGGTGGTAAGTTGTTTTGCCCGCACCACTTTTGGGGCTGGGCAGTATTCATCGGAGGGCGAGCGAACAAACAGGATGAGTGACGCGTGGCAGGTGTATGGCGTAAAAACCACCAGTTCCCCGCGGGTTAATGTTTGGTAATGGAGGGTGGTGTGAAATGGATGTGGACCCGTCGGATGGTGGATCGGTTGATCGGACGGCGGACGCATATGGAATATGGTGGAGCTTAATGTATGTGGGCCCGGTATATTTAAACTGTTTTTTAATGGTATCAAGGGTAATTTCATTGGTTCAAGGGATGGTTAGTTATTAATTAACCAGAGGTTAATTAATCCTTTTGAACGCGCAGTGGGGAGGTTATTAATAGGCTCCAAATAAACTTATTGATCCCTTGCTTTATACAATGATATGGTCATAATCGACCCGGGGGGGAATATTAATATTTGGGGATTTTTTAATATATTCACAATACGGGATAGGGTAAGAATTATAGGGATTTATATAATAAATGTTAAAAAATTAATATGAAAAGATGCAATGGAAAGCGCTAAGCCATAAGGTTTAAACAACTTAGGCAAAAAGGGGAAAAACAGGGGTTTATGTGATATTTGTATATTTTCCTAAGTAAACATGGGATTTTACTTAGGCAATCATTATGGAATGGTATTAAGAAGATCTTAATACCTTTAGGGAAGTTAGTGAATGATTTTTAGGGGAAAGTATCAAGGGGAGTTAGTCATGAAATCTGCCTCGCTTGAGCTGCATCAAGAGTAATGTTTGCCATGGCATTTGTGACAAAAGTGAAAGTTAACACATTTTTTAGAAACATAGTCCATCACAAGTATCATTCTGCAACACCAACCTACCTACCTTACCTAACATTTTTTCTTCTCTCTTGGGTGCACTTAGACTAGCAAACCCTTTTCAACTTTTCTTTTCTGTTCATGGTAAGCCTACCTAAGTCTGCCCTTATTACATCCAAGGGCTCAGATTAAACTGTTGAGCTCCTTTGCTTCTCTACCTATCTACTTATCTGCCAAGATTAAACAGTTTGGCCAGATTTTATTTTCTATCTCTAAAACGTGAACTGGCCAAGATTAAGTTGTTTGGCCATTCATCAATTGTGGCATGAGTTAACAAGTTGCACACAATGCCTTATTTATAGAAAATGAAAAGGTAGTGGCATTTTGGACTAGCACACTTTCTTGGTCCTTCTTTATTTGGGGTTCATTTTTTCTCATTTTTTATTTTGACCATTTTATTCTTTTTACCCTTTGATTTTTCTTTTAGTGTATACCCTCTTTACATATTTTAAACCTTTTGATTTTTTTTATTTTTTGATAATATGGAAAACCTTTGCAGTAAGGAAATGATGAACATATTACAGAGCTTAGCCAGTCAATCATGAAATATGACACTTATTGGTATAGGAGTATAACAAGTATCACCCCATCAAAGATGGAAAATACTTCATGATCCAAAATAGATTTTGGATAGACTCCTAAGTCTAAGTGTTCCTCACAGAGGAAAATGAAAGTCCAAGGAAGTTTCGATGGATAGCCCCATTGCAGAGATCATCTCATTCTGAATCTACTGCAACTTGAATGGGAAAAAATGGACTTAGGATGCAGAAGTTATCGTAGAAAGAAGATGCCCTTTGTTCTTTAGAAAAATAGGCAAAATCCCTTAAAATGGGCAAATAACCCTTATAAAGGGAAATCGCATCGGAGAGGGTCCAAGAGCAGAATTAAGCGGAAAGGGGAAGAGACCCCCGATTGTTGATCCCCGACATATTGGGTCGGAGGTAGGCTGGTGCATATAACATGAGGAAAGGACCCAGGCTGATGTGACATTGTGATCGCCGATTGGCGGATCGGCATCGGCAATGGCATAAGACAAGGGACGGACCCTTGGGCTATACGACGAGCGATTGCGATATATCGCATCGCAACATCGCATCATGGTGATAAAAAGGGCAATAATACATGCACATGCGATCACTAAACCCGATGGGTTTTATAAACCTGGCTTCATAATGTTTGAGTTCTGCCATAAAGGGATTTTCTGTGTATTAGCACATTTCAGCATAAAAACCAAAATACAAAGGAAAAATCCCCAAAGAAATAAAGCGGACCCGAAAGGGAATTATAAGCATGGCACATGATATTTGAGTTTTGCAAAGGCAGGATTTTGGGTGGGTCTCGGGTGGAAAGCAGTATTGGGCTGGCTCCGCCCGCTTCCACAAACTAGTCGACACGTGGCTGGTGAAGGAGAGAGGAAAACTGCCTTTTCGAGCGGGTAACCCTTGTACTGCTAAGCCACCCGAAATTGGATATCGACCATTGTTCGGAGATCCCGTAGATCGACGGTGGGGATTGTGATAGTGGCCAAAGGCAGACGCGATGCGATATTAGGGCAATTTCGATATAATTTCAAGTCCGATAGAAAGAGTTTTGTTGGGTTTTTCACGTTTTCCCGTGTATTTGGGATTTTACCCAAAGCACTTATGCGATGCGATATAACGCCTAATGGCGGACCCGATAGGGCTTTTAGGGGTGATTGAATGGGATTCCACGTCTGAAAATCACGTCCGATAGTGTATTTTGCAAACATTCTCTATGTAATGGGATTTTCTCAATTTTTGGGTTTTTTACGATGAGAAGGCCCCGAAACCTTTGTAACCACTCCTGATCATCATGCCATGCTACAAGCAGGCATTTTTACAGGAAATGATGCATTTTGAAGCCACAGAGTTATAGAGCCAGATGGCCAGTTTAACTGACATGGAGCAAAGAAGCTGCAGAGCCGCAGAGGGATAATGAATCACAGAGAAACGGCTGAGGTAGCTGAAAAGCCAGAAAAGTACCTCAAAGGAGGCAAAGAGCTCAATTGACAAAAAAAAGAGAGCTGAGAGAGTGAAAAAGTGAATGTGAAGAGCAGCTGAGGGAGTCTTTGGAGTCACTTGGAGGTCAAGTGAAAAGCCAGAGAGCTAAAAGTTGCAGAAAGCCAAAGCTAGAGCCAGAAAGCCAAGAGCTTCAGAGCCAGGGGATAAGATGGTGTTCTGAACCCATTGTGTTCTGTGTAAACCAGTGGAGTTAACCATGGAGCTTGTAAAAGAACTTAGACCATAATTCTAGAGAGCCTAATTGAGTTGACTAGAGCTCAAGGAGATGTAGCCCAAGAGTTTTGGGTGAACTCCGTATTAAATTGTTGTTCTATGTGTGTTTTATTGTTGCATTGTATATACTCTTTTATTTGTTGTTATATGTTTTATATCAGCTCAAGAAAATAAATTTAAAATACACAAACAGTTTAAAAACAAACACAAGCATACACCTTATTTTCAAGCACATATTTAATTCTGCATTGGTTAATCATATAGACTTGGGAATATTTAAGCTTTGAAAGTGGTAGAGGTGCTTGTAAGTTAGACAAGAAGCCTAAGTGCCCCATTTTCAGATCAGGTGGTATCGAAGCCTGGGATTGATTAACCTCACCTTCAAATAATTTTATATCAGAATGCTTGATTGACAGAGCAAAGATTGCTTGTCCGAAAGGTGTTTAAACAGTCAGCGGTTGATTATATGTTTGTTTGCAGACTGACTATTTTCTGAGTTTGCAAAGGTGAAGGGAAAGCTATTGATAGCTCAGTCCAGGAAGGAAAAGAAGGAAGAAGGGTTGAAGGCATTCTTCTATCCCAAAGGACCTCAAGGCAATCCTTGAAGCACAAGAGTTTTGCTGCAAAAGGTTGTTGAATAAGCTCTTTATTAACCTTGTTTGAAATTCTTTTGTTTATTTTCATAATGACAACTTCTACAAGTGTATCCTCAAATTCCTCCTTCATCACAAGATTCTTTGATGGAGAAATGAAGCAAGACTTGTTCATCATGATGGACAAGGTGAGAGAAATGTATGAGGATGGATGGAAGAACAACATACTTAGAGAGTAGTTGAATTCCATGGAGGAAGAGAAGCAGATGCTTTTTGACAAATTGCAGGAAATGGAGAGGCAACTTCATATTCCAAATATGACCCTGAAGAGGATGCATGAGTTGGAGTCCCAACTCTTTGTTTCCAAAGAAGCCTTGGTCAAGTATCAGCTTGAAGAAGAGGTAAATAGTTCCTATTTGTCTTCAAATTCTTCTAAGAATGCTTATATTGGTTCTTTTGAAAAACATACTAGAGGCATAGGTTCCAAGCTAATGTCCAAGATAGGCTATGAAGGAAAAGGCTTGGGCAAGCATGCACAAGGTATTGTTGAGCCAATAGTGGTTGAGGAAAGGTCTAAGTATTTGGGTCTTGGCTATGGACAGTCTTATGGAGAGAGTTCCAAAGCTGCCATGAAGGCCATTGAAACAGTCCCAAGAAGGAGTTTCATTTCATGTCCTCTACCTCATAATTGTGGAGATTGTATTCAGGAGGAATGCAATATCTTGCAACATCATTTGAAAGATGCAGGTGTTCAAAAGCACACACTTGGACCAGAGAGTTGTGGAAACTCTAAAAACCTTGAAGAGATTGATGGTGTTCCAAATGGAGCTACTTCTTCATTCAATTCACCTCCTCGTGAAGGTAAAAGAGGTGAAAGAGAAAGGTATAAATCTGGTTCTAAACATATCCATTTTGATTTTGCAAAGCATGATAAATTTCCACATAGATATGGGAAAATAATTGCATGTTACTTTTGTGGTTTGGATAACCATCATGTTTCTAGATGTTGGAAGAGAATGGCCACATATAGGAAAATTTTGAAGGAAAAGAAGCAAAAAGCCAAAGGTCCATTGAACAAGGCAAATCATGTTGTCAAGAGGATGCACATGTGTTGCACACACTGCCATAAGCAAGAACATCTTGCTGAAATGTGTTGGACTCTGAATCCAACAATGCTTCCACAAAAGCTAAAGAAGGTTGAAAGAGAAGATGGCAGAAATAGAAAGGAAGATTCGATGAATAATGTGTCTCAGGATGATTCACATGTTGATGCTGATGTGCAGACAAAGGAAGGACCTTTGAAATGGATTAGTAAGAAATGGCTAGAGTTCTTATCGAATTAAGATTGCATGTCTATTGATGCATCTATTTGCATTTCTATGTTAATGGAATGCAAGTTGCAGGTTTCTACCAAGAAGGTGAATGGAAAAGTTGAGCAGGAGGCTCACTTTGTTGCTGCAACATTATATTTCATTTTAGCTTTGAAAGTACAGTGTGCTTAAGTGAAATGCATGCATGAGCATGAGATGCAAGAATACAAGGATGTTGATGTTTTCCTTGTATTTGAACATGTATGTGTAATTAACTTGAAGGGCTGATTGCTTTAAACATGCATGCAATGTTGACTTGGGAGAAGTTAACTTGGTCTCCAAGATGGAGATAATGATGAATTGTTTCATCTTTTGAAATAGAGTTCTAATGGTCTTTTTTTTCCTACATGCTTGACTTGAAGGGTCATTTGTTTTAAGGGCATGTTTTGTGGGCTTGTTGTCTAGTCCATCATTTGTATGCAAATTTTTTCAAATAGGTACAAATAAAAGTTTTGTGGAGCAGGTGTACTTCACATTTGTTTGAGCCACCTTGGATCAATGATCAAGGTAGAGAAGTTCAAACTACCTTCTATAACCATCTCAGCAGGAGTTCTGCAGGAAGGCAAGGAGGAAGATAGTTCTTCCCACCAGCATATCTAGGAAGGAAAGTGGTCAAAGGCTTTGGTTCAAGGCACTATGCAAGGAAAGTGTATGGAGGCTGAAAGAAGAGGGTGATGTTACTCTCATTTACTGTTCAAATCAATATATCAGTCTTTTGGAGACCAAAAGTTTTTTATTGGGAAGGCATGATCCAAAATGGATTTTGGATAGACTCCTAAGTCTAAGTGTTCCTCACAGAGGAAAATGAAAGTCCAAGGAAGTTCCTGGAAATAGCCCCATTACAGAGATCGTCTCATTCTGAATCTACTACAACTTGAATGGGCAAAAATGGACTTAGGATGCAGAAGTTATCGCAGAAAGAAGATGCCCTTTGTTCTTTAGAAAAAGAGGCAAAATCCCCTAAAATGGGCAAAAAACCCTTATAAAGGGAAATCGCATCGGAGAGGGTCCAAGAGTGGACTTAAGCAGAAAGGGGAAGAGACCCTCGATTGTTGATCCCCGACATATCGGGTCGGAGGCAGGCTGGTGCATATAACATGAGGAAAGGACCCGGGCTGATGCAACATTGCGATCACCGATCGGCGGACCGGCATTGACGATGGAATAAGACAAAGGATGTACCCCCGAGGCTATGTGAAGAGCAATTGCGATATATCTCATCACAATGTTGCATCGTGGAGATAAAAAGGGCGATAGTACATGCACATGTGATCGTCGGACCCGATGGGTTTTATAAACCGGCTTCATAATGTTTGAGTTCTGCCATAAAGGGATTTTTTGTGTATTGGCGCATTTCAGCATAAAAACCAAAATACAAAGGAAAAAGCCCCCAAAGCAATAAAGTGGAACCGAAATGGAATTATAAACATGGCACATGATATTTGAGTTCCATAAAGGCGGGATTTCGGGCAGGCCTTGGGCGAAAAGCGGTATTGGGTTGGCTTCGCCTGCTTCCACACACTAGTCGACACGTCGCTGGTGGAGGAGAGAGGAAAACCGCATTTTCGGGTGGGTAACCCCCGTACTCCTAAGCCGCCCGAAATTGGATATTGACCATTGATTGAAGATCCCGTAGATCGATGGTGGGGATTGTGATAGTGGCCAAAGGTGGACGCGATGCAATATTAGGGTCATTTCAATATAATTTCAAGTCCGATAGAAAGAGTTCTAACGCGTTTTTTCACGTTTTCCTGTGTATTTGGGATTTTACCCAAAACACTTATGTGATGCGATATAACGCTAATGGTGGACCTAATAGGGCTTGTAGGGGTGATTGAATGGGATTGCCCGATAGTGTATTTTGCAGACATTCTCTGTATAATGGGGTTTCTCAATTTTTGGGTTTTTACCTATGAGAAGGCCCCGAAACCTCTGTAACTGCTCCTGATCATCATGCCACCCTACAAGCAGGTGTTTTTACAGGAAATGATGCATTTTGAAGCCACAGAGCCAAATGGCCAGTTTAACTAACAGGGAGCAGAGAAGCTGCAGAGCCACAGAGAGATAATGAATTGCAGAGAAACGGCTGACGTAGCTGAAAAGCTGGAAAAGTACCTAAAAGGAGGTAAAGAGCTCAATTGAGGAAAAAAAAGAGAGCAGAGAGAGCGAAAAAGTGAATGTGCAGAGCAACTGAGGGAGTCTTTGGAGTCACTTGGAGGTCAAGTGAAAATCCAGAGAGCTGAAAGTTAGAGAAAGCCAAAGCTAGAGCCAGAAAGCCGAGAGCTTCAGAGACAAGGGATAATATGGTGTCTGAACCCATTGCGTCTGTGTAAACTAGTGGAGTTAAGTGTGGAGCTTGTAAAAGAACTTCGACCATAATCCCAGAGAGCCTAGTTGAGTTGACTAGAGCTCAAGGAGACGTAGCCCAAGAGTTTTGGGTGAACTCCATATTAAATTGTTGTTCTATGTGTGTTTTATTGTTGCATTGTATCTACTGTTTTATTTGTTGTTATATGTTTTATATTAGCTCAAGCAAATAAATTTAAATACACAAACAATTTAAAAACAAACACAAGCATACACCTTATATTCAAGCACATATTTAATTCCGCATTGGTTAATCATATAGACTTGGGAATATTTAAGCTTTGGAAGTGGGAGAGGTGCTTGTAAGTTAGACAAGAAGCCTAAGTGCCCCATTTTCATATCACTTCATCATCAATGCACACAAGGGAAAGCCAAATATTTCGCTAATAAATGTTAATCAATCCAAGAAATTTATGAGTTCCAAGAAAAGATATGTTTCATTAATCTTAAGATGAAATTATTCTATAGAAAAGTCAAATAGAGTAGAGGAATTGTTGGAGGGGTGCATCAAGTAACAAATATAGGGACTAGAAGGGTTTCTACAAAAATATATGGGAGTTTTATAGAAGCCTAAATGGATACCACCCAATAGGGCAATGGGGCTCAAGATCCAACTATTTATGGACTCCCCATTGCCAAATGTCAGGTTATATAGGTAGTCATTTCTAGAAGCAAACAAGGTGAAGAAAAAATTATATTAGTTTTTGGAGCAGAGTGTTATTAAACCAAGTACCTCACCATGTGGGTTATCCATCATAATTGTACAAAAAAGGATGGGACTTTCCAAATGTGCATTTCTTATAGGGAATTAAAAAAATTACGCTCAATAACAAGTACCCCTTATCCAAGATAGATTGTCTATTAGATCAGTTTTAGCAAATGAAATACTTCACCACACTAGATTTATAATGAGGTATCACCAAGTCTGATTCACCGAAGAATCTACTTAGAAGATTAACATCAAAATTAGACAAGGTTTATATGAGTGATTGGTCATGTCATTTAGTCTGTGCAATGCACTAACTACATTCATGAGATTAATGAATGATAAAATGTGTCCATATGTACATTCATTTATTATTATTTATTTGGATGATATATTGGTATATTGTGCTACTTGGGAGGAGGATATCTCATAGTTGATGGAGGAGCTAGAGACATTGAAGAAGCATTGATTGCTAGAAAATCTCAAGAATTGTGAATTTGCATAATAGTATTTGGTGTGTTTAGGTTATCTCATTGGTGGAGGTGAGATTCAAATAACTTCTATGAATATGGAGGCCATCACGAATTGGTTGATGACTATAAATATTTCAAAAGTTAAGATTTTTATTAGGCAAGCATAGTACTTAAGAAAATTCATAGCCTCATTTTTATTAATAGAAACACTCTACTAGACCATAAAAATGAGTGAAAAGAGTTTCCTAATTGGGTAAGGGTTAGAAAAAATGCCTTTGAAGAGCTAAAAGGGAAAATAAGTCAATCACCAATTCTTTCATTACCAATCTTGTAACAACCCTTCGAAGTGGAGGCATAAGCAAGTGGGTATGTCATGTGAGTAGTCTTGATGCAGGGAGGAAGGTTTGTATACTACCATTCTAAAGTGTTTCACGAGGTGATTGGAAAATACCCTACTTATGACAAGGAGCTCTATGCTCTGGTACAAGCTGTAAAAAAATAGAAACACTACGTGATGGGTAAAATGACCATCATCTATACAAATCACTAGCCACTATGCTACTTGCAAGCCAAAAGTAAGTTACAACAAACCACACATTACAAGTGTTTTGGTTTCATAGAGAAGTTTCATTTAGTGATCACATACAAGAAGGGAAACACAAACAAGTTTGTCAACATGCATTCAAGTCCACCCACATAAAAAATAAGGGCTTTGGGAAATATGATACACACATGTATGCTTTCACCCATGATGCATACATAAATGTATATACAAAGGATGAGGAATTCAAAGAGGTGTATCAACAACTGTATGTCCAGATTCATGTGGACAATGGTTATAGAACCGTTGACTATCATATTTTGAATGGATTACTCTATAAGTTGGACAAGCTATGTGTTCCTAATGGTGAGTGACTGAAGCTAATTAGAGAGGCTCACACCTCCAAGGTTGCAGGGAATTTTGGTGTTCGAAATCCAGTTTCCAATTTGCAGAGGTATGTGTACTGGCCCAAGATAATAATAAAAAATATGTAATTAGGTTTCATAGGAGGATGTATACTTTGTTGTACCAATAAGCCCAATAATGGGAAACATGGTTTATATCATCCCTTACTATACCAACTCATCCTTGGGGTATAATTTTCATGGATTTTGTGGGAGGTTTAAAAACTACAAGGAAGAGACATCACTACCTATTTGTTGTAGTTGACATGTTCAACAAGATGTGCATTCTCATGCCCTATAAAAAGGCCATCAATGGGAAAGAAGTAGAAAAATATCTTTGAATAGATATGAATACAATTTGGGATACCAAGGAGCATCATTTAAGATAAGGGAACCAAATTTATCAGTTAATTTTCGATTATGTTATGGGGAAATATGGAAACAAAATTGAAGAGGTCTAAAACTTTCCACCTACAAATATATGAAAAAAATAGAAGTATTCGATAGGACTTTGGTACAACATTTTATGGGTTTGAATCATAAAAACCCAAGGACTTGCAATGAAAACCTAGACTATATACAATAATATTACAGTTGAATAGTCCACACTTCAACTAGTAAGTCACCATTTGAGACTTGTTTCAAATATTTTCCAACTTCACCATTGGATGTAGTATATGGATAGTGTTATCCCCTACAATATCCTAGGCTGAGGAGGAGATCTAAAGAGGTAACCTCAAACCACTTTCAGTTCAGTATCTAGCCCTACTGAACCATAGAGGGATCTCTCTAAGGATTTGTCAATGAATAACTGAAAAGAAATGGATTTTAGGTTAGATGTATAAGTCTTTTTTCAGTGTTTGGAATTTACGGTTTTTAGGTTTGCTGGACTAGGGATGAGAGCAGGGAATTAGGTCAATGTATCAAGTGTGTAGTAACAAGCATAAAGAGGAGCTAGATAACAATGTGTTGTGGTGAACTTAAGATTTAGTTAATGTAGTATAGGTCTGAGAGTTTAAGAAAACATAATGATCGTGTATTAGCATGAATTCAATAATCTTAGAAGAAAAGAAACACAAGCATGATTTTCCACATAAACAAAGCTTTGAATCTAAGAATTCTGCCTATATGACTGTAAGAAAAACCATAAGAATAAAGAAAAGCATGTAAAGAGAGATTATTTCATCAATTAGAAACTGATATGAAAGGAAAATAACACCACATACTCATTGAACCGGTATTCCTGAAAAATAACTGCAACTACTCCTTGATTAGCTGTAAGAAAACATAAGGTGAAAGTCTCTCCACAAAATGCCAACCCTTATCATTGAATGATAAATCATACATATAGACTCAAAACAACCATTTCCCCACCTTCAGGGGTCGAATCCCTAAGTGGTGGAACAGTTACCAAGAATCTCTCAACAAACCAGAGAGAGTAAGAAGGTCGGACACAAACTCCTCTTTTAGACTTTGATTTGAGTTTTGCTACCTTTATGAGACTTAATTAAACACAAAAAACAACCTATCATGCCTATTAACTCAATAATTACATCATCAAGTTTTTAAAATATCCAAATTACATCATAAAAACAAAATCTGGTTAAATTTAAGTTAAAAAGACAACTACAAGTTTAAGCCTAGCGCATTTGTCTATAAGCATAGTGCATTCAGCTATAAGCGTAGCGCCACCTTGCAGGTAGATTTTGGAGGTCTTCTGGAAGTCAAATCTGAAAAGTAAGAGAATGGTCCACTAGCATGTTATGTCTAGTTTCCAGATCAACTTGAATTTTTTGAAATGGAGCATGGGCCAGCCTTCAAAAATAAATTCTCCCGAGATGACTCTATAAGTGCAGCGCCTGTTCTAGAATAGTGGCAGAAAGTGTCTTTTTCACCCCTCTTTTGACTTTTTCTCATCACCAGTCTGCTTAACTTCTTCGAAAAGTTGAATTTTGAGATCCTTAGGGAAAAATCTATCCAGGGATATAAAGTTTTTGTCATTTGGAGCTCTGAGATGAAATCGTAGTGCCAAGGCACTGCGCTTATAGATTTTCCTATGTTTTTAAAACAGTCAATAATCACCAAAATTTTGAAAATGACAAAATTTTCTCCAAATTTCCTAAAATTACTGAGTGAGGGTATAATAGGGTATGTTATACCACGAGGGAAGCCTCAACAAGTAAATCAAGCTTCTCCTCGTCCTTTTGACCAATTAGATTTACCTTGAGTTTGCTCTTCAAATGCTTGATCTTGACTTGAGATACTTTGTTTCTTGTATATTAGTGCATAGCCATATGCCTCTACAATTTATTGTTCCTGTTTGCCTTCTTTAGGAGTTGCTCCAGGTGTCCATTTACCTTATCAAACCAATAAACCCTATATTAATTGATTTTTCTAGTGATTAGGTCATCTACCATAATTTGTTCTTTTGGTGGAGAAACCTCTCTTTGTAGCTCAAGGGCTCTTTTAGATGCTCTATTCCTTTGTCTCCCTAATGTACTTTTCTTTCCTTTACCCTTTGACACTTCTATTTCAACCACTTCTTTTCCCTTTACATATTCCTTCCTTGAAGTAGTTGCTTGTTTGTCTTGAATCATTTGGTTCACCTTTAGTTGCATATTCTCTTGTTGCAGGCATACTATTAGAGCATTTGCCTCTATCAATTTTCCCTCCAATCTATTGATTTCAGCCTCCTTATCCCTGATGATATGATCTTCAACTTTGCCCTCATATCCTTTCTCCATAGCTGACACATTTGTACCCGGATGAGAGGACTCCTCATGTTGTGAGAAAACGGTTTGTTTACCTATTTTAGGCTTGGCCCTTTTGACAATCCCTTGAGTAAACACAAGCCTATCACCTCTGGAATATGTATGAGACCCTTCTTCCATGTCTTTCCTCTTGGTTTTTCTACTTGAAGAAGCAATCTCTTGCTGCACTAGTGAGCTTGTAGGTGTTGTTTCATCACTAGACCTAGTTGAAGAAGATGGAGGAAAAGTTGAACTTGAAAAATGGTCCCAAGACATATTTTCTTGTGCTAATTGATGACAAACTAGAACTTTCACTAAGACATGATGAAACAAACTAGTATAGTGATTCCCCCCTTACTTTTGTACCTTTTCTTCCATTTTAACCAGACTTTTGTACAAGTAATAGGACAAATTGATTTGTTGTACACCGGTGAAATGCATCAAAAGTTTCATGTGATACTTATATATCCTTGAATACCTGCCTTCACATGTGAAATAGTTCATGATAATTTTCAAGAGAGGGTTTTACCTTTCCAACAAATGTCTAAATAGAAAAATATATGTTGGAGTTGCCTTGTATTGTGCCTTTAGGTACATCTTGTAGTTTTTAAGGTCAAGATCCTCTTTTTCGAACCAGATTTCTCCAGTGTCTAGAATCCCTGTAGCTGCGGAGATAAGTTGCCTTGAAATAGTGAATTGAAACCCTACTATGGTCACTTTGTCCCTTTTAAGTTTGGTGGAAAAAGCACTAGTCAATTTTTCATGATACTTCAATTCTTCAACCCTCTGACAAAATGTAAGGAAACCTGCATCTTCAAATGATTTATTAATGAAGGGATAAGACCTCCTGGGTTGATGTAAGTTCATGTCTAATGACATGTCCTCCTCTATGCTTCCTTTGTTCTGAAGTTTTAGAGTCCATCTCAACACTTAGCTCTTAGGATAGAAACTAGGGTTTTGACTGTGGGAAAACAGGCGATTTTCAATAGCCGTGAGGGATTTTGGGAAAATTAGGGGGATAGGGATATGAGAAAATTCCAAGAAAAATTGGGGTGATAGTGAGAGAGTTTAGGAAGCTAGGGAAAGTGGAATTACAATATTTTTGTGATTGGAAGGTTTCCAAACAAAGAAAACACAGTCTTTTAGTTAAAAAGGGTGCAATTTAGTATTGGGGGTTTTCGTAGTTGAATCCAAAAAAATGATATCTAAGGGTGCAATTCGACAAGGGTTTTGGTAGAATTGATGAATTTTGGGAGTGGGTTTGATGGAGGGTGTTTGGGAGAGCGTATTTAGGATAAATGATGGTGTGGAAGCAAATGGATATGAGTTTTAGTAGCAAATTTAACAAGAGAAGGATGAAAACCTTGCTAACTGCATTCAAAACCCTAGGAAGTAGACATGAGACATAATAAGCATAGATGAGGGAAATGAAAGAAGTTTGAACCTTAAGATAGATCACCAACCTGTCTTAGCAGTAGAAAAATGTCACCATGATGGAGGAAAACACTGTAGATGGCTCACAATCTTGGAGAGATGATGGAGAAGCTACCTGGTATATGCGTAGCAGAAACAGGGTAATTTGCATAGCATAGTTTCAGAAATCGAGTTTTGGATGCAACAAACTCTCTTGACATGGTAGAATCACCTTGATGGGATGAGATGGAGTGTTGGAAAGTTCAATGGGAAAATGAGGAGTGAATGAGAGTGAGTGATGAGCCTTTATAAGTGGAGAAATGATTTTCCCTTTTGCATAATGATAGTGGACCCACCAAACAGTTTATACTTGGACTTGCCACTTTAATTTTATGATGTTGTGATGATATTTCATTTGAGAAAATGAAATAAAAAACATGACCTTTTAACCTTAGTTACCAAACTAATCTCTACTATTCCTTATAACATGAAATTAAATGGTAAAAAGACCAATTTTCAGGAATTACATCTAGTGACCTAGTGATGACCTAATGATGACCTAATATAGGCTTATTAGGTGGATTATGAACAAAATGAATACGGGAATCTACTAATAATGATTTGACTTGACCAAGATAGTGTCCTATGACCATGAGACTGAAAGGAATAGTAGAGACTGACCTTCCTAACCGGTGATCAATTTTTTATTGAAAAACATTTTGAAACTAAAAATTTGACCAAAACCCCTAAAAATAGCTATGTAAAAGCACATTTGATCATTGGTGACTGACATGACTTGACAGGAACTAACAGATAGCAAGGAGAAGTGAGGGAGGATCTCACAAAATATTCTTTAAGAGCAGAAAAAAATGTTGAGAAGACCAAGAAATTCCATTTACAAGTATAGGAGGTGTTGAAGAAGTCACAAGAGAAATACAAGGCTAGGCATGATTAGCATAGTGAAGAGAAGTCATTTAGAGTGGGAAACAGTGTAAGCTGGTTAAATTTGAACAAGGAACAATTATGGTGTCCTAGTAAAAGTCAAGGATATACAATATGGTCCTTTTGAGATATTGGAAAAAGTGGGACATAATGCTTATAGACTTAGTATACCCCCATACATGCACATTTACTCAATGGTGAATCTGGAAAATCTCAAACTCTATGAACCTTCCATGTTGTATCATGAAGGGGAGAAAGTACTACCTTCCACAAAGATGAGCAGGAAAAGTTGACAGAGGATACAATTTTGTAAAACAGGTCTAGAACTACAAGACAAGGGAAACATAATATTTGGAAAATTGGGTTGAAAGGATGGATTCCTATTAGAAACTAGGACAATACCAAGAGGGGGTGTTGACGGTGTTGGACTCACCTGGGGATTTCCCCGGTAACAAGTCCCAATTAGACCTCACACTGTTTGGTGTACGAGTCCCAACAGTGGGTCGTACGGTATCGTCTTGACCACGGTTTCACACAGAGGCAAGTAGGATGTCCCTGTTGGTAGCAAGGGTGTGACCTATGTGGAAAGTCAAGGAAGGTGCATGAATGGTTTTAACACATGGAAAGTGGGGTGAGTGCACCCCTTGGAAACTTGTGATAGCATGTGGCTTGGAAGGGAACACACGAGCGAAGATGCATCACAAACTGGAAAGCAAGTTAGCTAACAATCGCATGTGATGGTTAAACCAATCAACATATTTCAGTAAGATTCATACATACTTATACAAAATAGTCCTTACATTCATGCGTAAGCAAACAAATACATATATCATTTAGAGTAAACAAGATAGATGGAATACAATACGACATATGCATGAAATGTGCTAGCCCTGTTATATTACGAAGTGTAAGTTCCAGTCATACAATACATCCATGTCCAACCACTAGTTCTGACAACAAAATATTACAGTCACAACCGAGTGCTCCTCCAAAGAGATATACTAGCTCTGCACAGTGGAGAGGCCAAGGCTCATTACAATACTTTCCAAGCTCTCTCTAAGATACTCCTATCGGAAGCTTGGTTGACCAAAAGCCTCTACATTATGAGGGACTATTTATAGCAAAGGGTGGGGTGGCCCTTGACATTCCCCTTTGTGACTATTCATCTACCCTCATGACTCTTCACCTCCTACATGACTGTTACGTCCAACTGTCGACACTTGGACTTTCACTTTACATGACGTTACATTACAATGCACATGTTCCCATGTGGGATGACATAGGCTTGACAAATCCATGCAAGGCATCAATAAGACTCAGACATATGTGGGATGACCAACTCTTCGACATCCTCATGGTGGTCGACCGTGGCAGACAGATGCCAAGCTTGGTGGTCCGTGGTGGTGTCCGCGCTCTCAATGGTGACATTCTGCTGAAAGTGAACTCTTGCCTTCGTTGCATCCAGTTGCACTGATACGACTCCTCTATCCAACTCGTCTGATAGCATGTGCATGGTTGTCATGGGTGCGATCAAACTGGAAACACATTGATGCATAGTGTTTGTGCTAATCTTCAAGTGTGTGTTGGTGGTCATGTGCATCAACTGTCAAACTGCATGTTCAGCTCCAGTCGGACTTAGTTCTTGTCTTCGGCTCAGTGAGTGTGCCAAATGGGTGGGATCGTATGTATGTGCACAATGACATGCATGTTGTTGAATTCCCTTGCATGCGATCAACATCACTACTCACCTTTTCTAATCCGTGCTAGCTACTGGGATGGATTTGTAACTTGTATGGGTGTAGTTTCATCTGTCTGTGCATGTTGTGCTCCTTACTGTACCTGTTCCTACTACAACTCATTCTCTTGTCTGTGCAACTCATGTTCTTCCTTGAGTTTCTACTTCAGAACATGCAACTCCTTCTCTTTTTCTCTCTCTGCCTTCGTGCTATATTTGTGTCACATCGTCATCTCATAGCTTCAATCTCCAAAGCTTCTTTCGTCACGAGTGGATCTACTTTGAGCTTGCAACTTTTCTCCGCCTCTATAATGTCAACAACCTTCCTCTTGCATTCGTCGCGTGCAGGTGTGCTGCCTTCTGCTACCACTGAAGGTGCTGCTCATTGTGATGTTGTTTCCATATCATCTTTATGTCCTTTTCTACGAACAACTTGATGTCTTCATAGGTAGGCAAGCTCATAGACACTTGCTTGGGTGCAACCCTCGTTGTGCTCTCAACGATGTCCTTTGTCTCTACTCTCCTGAAGTCCATTGTACTTGTGTTTCTAAGAGACATGCAAACACCTATGATACCTGGAGACATAGAAACACTCATGGCAAGCAATATTTTAGTCGAAAACCAAAACAAACTTGAGGATTGACTTGAAACATACTTATGTGATTGATCATGAAGGTTGCACAATTTCCTCCGGGAGGTTGAGAGACTGATTGGTAAAATTGTGTAAGACACGATCCAGGGTATTAGGAGTTGATTGACTGTTGGAATTGTGCAATGCGTAGTCCATCCTGGCCTGCTAACCACTGAAACTATGTAATGCACAATTTCAGTCAGCAGTGACATGCAACCAGCAAACTACATTGCACAGTTTTTGGGGCCAATAGGACACTTCCTCCAAGAATTACACAATTCAAGCCTGGAGGTCAGTGCTGGGCAAGACTTGTGCAATTTCTGGAGGGGAGGAAGAGCCTTCGCTTCTGGAAATGCACAGTGCTAGCCAGGCAAAGCAAAGTCTGGGCCAAGATAGCCTAGACCTACTGACGGGGACTGAAAACATGAGAAGTTTGAATGCATGATGAGGCTGAGTGCAAACAAGAGTGAATGATCATGCATGAAAACTATGAGTGTAGGATTCAAAAAATAGGACGACATACATGCAAGTGAAGTGAGTCACCGTAACGATGACCGTTCGTGCAAAAACAGTGTCATGCATGCGATAACAGTGAGATGTGAACAAAAACTAGAATGATGCTTCTACAAGCTAACATACATCAAAACAACAACAAGTGCTCACTAAAATCAAGAAGACAACAGTCACACGAAGAAAAACACAAAAAGCGACAAAAAAGTAGCGTGAGACATGAAAAGTGGGCTTACCCCGAAATAGTTGAGCTGAATGTGTTAATGACTCCTAAATACAATGTGGGATGTCAGGGCTGCAAGGTCGATGTGAGGAATGAGCTCTGTAGCATTTGGTCGATGATTTTTGATAAAATCGAGGTTGTGACGCGCATGTCACAACTCTAGGAAAAGTGACACTTAGCGGGAGGTTTCTGAACTGGTCCTTGCATGTAACCTCCATCTGCTAAAAATAGATCCCTAAATCAAGGGATTCCTTTGCATTCTGCATTGGGAGTAGCAGTCCATGTATGAAAATCAATTTTGTGTGGTCCCAAAGGGAACAAGTCAACCTGAAGACACATGCATCAGTTTGCAAGCCTGGGATAAAAATCTGTGCAGTTTTTGGGCTGAGCAGAGATGGTTGTCCCAAAGGGATTGCGCAATTTATGAGAGGAATAGGTGACTATCTCCTAGGATTGTGCAATTTTTGGGTTGAGCAGCTGTCCTATGTCAGACCTCGCAATTTTCTCAAGGAAGCATGTCTGACTATATCTCACAATTTCTAAGCTAAGCAGCTGTCCTGGGTCAAACCTCACAATTTTCTCAAGGAAGCCTATCTAACTATATTGCACAATTTATGAGCCCAACAGACTGTCTGGCTGGATTTGTGTAATTTCTTCTAGCTGTTGGGTTCGCTGTCCCAGAGGGAATACGCAATTTTTGGGAGCAGTAGGTGACTCCTGCCCACAATTGTGCAATTCTTGGGCTGAGCCGCTATCTTGGGATGAATTGTGTAATTTTTGAGAGGAAGACACTTCCCCTCCAGAATTGCACGATTCCCAAAGGGAGCTGCTCAACTAGCAACTGACACTAAGTCCGGAAAGAAGCCTGTGAAGGGGGTGGAACAAACTTGCATGCATAGGCTGACAAGACTCTATGAAATAGTTGAAGCTAATGTGCTTGACAATGCAATACATGCTACTGAGGATGGTCAGTAGGGAGGCTCTAAAACAAAGCTAAGGCAAAATTTTGGAGGGTGGCTGTAGCCGCTACAACAAGGGGGTGAATAATAATGTGTAGAATTTCCTTTAAATTCTCTACAAATCTCGCACTAAGATCATGTAGAAAATCTGATTGTAGATTAACCCGATAATGCAATATACCAAAGCAAAATACTATAATCTACTTCTACTATCAAACTTGTGGAAGCTTAAAGATCGAGTTGAATCAGAGTTGAACACATATAACTAGAATAAGAATCAATGCACATGAAACACAAAAAATACTCAAGTGAAAGCCTCAGCTAAAAACCCCACTATCTGTATTATCATACAAGGTGGAAATACGTCATAATTATACAAAGACTTAGCTCTCATAGCTAGCCAACTCTCAGTACAATCCTCCTGGATGCTCACAGGAAAACAAAGCTTCTCACAATCCTTCTCCTCTGCCCTCCAAGCTCCTATTTCCTTGCGCAGTCATCTTTGGGATGATATCCTTCACCCAGTGTAACACTACCCTCACACACTACTCTAACACACTGGCAGAACTGTGCAATCCTCAAGGAACCTTACCTTCACTGCATGGATGAGTTTCCTTTATAGGAAACCACATGCAACTGATAGTAACCTGTCCTGGCATTTAGCTCAACTGGGCCTTTCTCAGAATAGACATGCATGAGTTTCTGATGAGAGAATCTTCAGTTATCTAGAGTACACTTGTTGAGTGCATGCATGCATCAACTGACTGATAACTCACAATTAGTTCCTCAAATAGTTTGGAACTAATTTAATTGGAATTAACATAGTAAACTGAGCTAACTAATTACAACTCAAATATAACTCAATCTTATCTCCTTAATTAAGGGATAATCTCCTTAATTTAAGGGATAACTATTCCATGACTTCAGAAAGACTTCTAACTTGAATTTCTCCAGCTAATTAATCCATAATGAATTAATTAATTAATTCCAAGAAGCTGGTGAGACTAAATTCGAATTTAATTCACAATTTTAATTCAAGGACAAATTAAATTGGAATATTCTGGATTCTATTTTTATCATTTCTTGTTGCTATTTTCAACGTATTGTAGGAATTTTAAAACTTTATTTTACTTGTAAAAGATATTAGGACACCAATGAATAATTCAAAAATTAATTCAAATAAGCGTCATAAGAATCAATTATTAAAAGAACAATTGGAAAACATAGATTATTCAAACTTTTTTCAAATTATTTCACAAGGGCAAGCCTCTACCTATTGTTACAAAGTTATCTAGCTATAATAATAAGGAAGCTACTATTCCATAATTTATCGGCCACAATTGATAGGAGCTACAACCCCTAAGTTTATCAGCTACTACTGCAAAAATCTCCAACCCCTAATTTGAAAGCTACCACATGCCTAACCTCAATGATTCCTCTTTCATACCATTTTCAAACTCAAATCATGAATGCCACTTCCTTTCACAAAAACTAATTTTTGACCTCAAACACTCACCACCAACACCATAAACATCACCTTCAACAATCCCTTATCATTGATCAATCCACCACAATCAACACACATAATAATCAATTCATTATGTCTTTGCAAATTTGCTTCCACTTATATATATTTTGAGCTGATATTTTTAGTAATTGATCTTTTAGTTAATTCTAGCTGAAAAAACATGCATAAATTTTTATTTTTTCCTTTGTCCTGCTTCTTTCAAGTCTTCAAAATGTATTCATGGAGTCTTCCAAATCTTCTTTGTTGTCTTTGCAAGAAAAACTGAGTTAAACTGCTCAAAAATGCAATTTTATATTTTTTATAGGTTTTAGTGGAGCTTCTAAATTTGGTTGACCACCAAATTTAGAAAATATACCAAATTCACCTTCAAATATGTCCATTTATCCATTATGGGCTGCTAACATATCCATGCCTTTGTTTTCCAACTTTAACACAATGCATGTTTGAAAATTTCACCAATTTGGACTTAAAGTTCCAAATTCAACACATTTCATGACGCAGGTTGAGGGATGACCCATGTCAGAGATTTTTTTGTGTTCTTTCACCGCTAACTACTCTATGGTCCCGGCTAACCCACGATTGGTTTGTTTTTTGCCGAAAACTTTAAAACTGAAAAACATTGCAAAACACATCCCTATGTGCAATATTTGATGTAGGTCGGAGGTTGGAGGTTAGTGTGTATTCCCTGCGGCATGTTGGCTCCCACCTCCGACTTGCCCCAAGGCCCAACTATCCCAAGATCTATTTTCTTTGTTTTTGTCGAAAGATAAAATACATAGAAAAATCTCACAAAAGACATCCCCTGGAATGAACTTCCAGGGACTGCCACATCACCTTGTTGGTGTCATTTGTGCCACATGGAAGCTTCTGAGTAGTGTTACATGTCACCCAGATTTGGCCCACTTGACCACCTAAAAGCGCCAAATCTACATGTCACTCTGTCATTGGTGCGACATCACCACTAATGTCATATTGACATCATCATCCACCTATGTGTCCACCTATACATCCATGTCACTACTATCAACCAATCCAATCTCACCATGTGTCCTCCTGTGGTTGGTCCACCTTGTTATTTAGTATGGCTAAATAGGGTCCTGGTCCTCAGATTTTGTTGATTTTTTTTATAAAATAAAAATCATCAGAACAAAAAATTACCCAATTAGGGGTCAGGGGTTAGGGTGTTTTTCTAATTTCCTTCCTACAGTAGCTCCTGACTTTTGACTAGGCTGAAAGCCCGATAGTCCCCAAAGGCCCAATTTGTAACCTTGCGGTATTTGACTTTTCACCTTTTTCAAGTGTTGAACTTGACCTGCAATAAATTTTGATCCATGAATCTTTTTCAAACTTCAATATACCTTTGGAAATCTCTTTCATAGTTATATCCATTTGAGCAGTTTCCAAAAGCACTTGAGTTGATCTACTATATTGAAAATGGCTCCAAAGTTTATATTCCTTTTATCAATCTTCTTGCACCCATCAATGCTTTTTTCATCATCTTATTTTCCTTTTTCATCAATGAAAACATATTTATAACATTCTCCCACTTTGGCATTGACGAAAACACCATATTTCTTACTTCTCTTTTCTCCTCCTCTTATGGATGTTTCTCCCTTGATGATGCACTTCTCCTTTGGTGCAGTTCTTCCTTTAGTGCACTGATGCTTTGTTGTACTTCTTCTTTCGTGTACCTCTCTCCTTTTGGTTTTTTCTGAGGAACTTCTCCTTTGTTGCACTCCTCCCCATTTGACATCAATGGAAAAGAAACTAATGCCCCCCTGCAACTTTTCTCCCCTTGCCTTGTTGATCTTGTGGACCTGGTGTTGATATAGATTGCCATTAATGTCAATATGGCAATATTCTAGGATACTAAATGATGATATGAAGCCAAGGAGAAGCAGAGTAGATATGTGAAGAAACAGGAGCAAGAAGCCAAGGAGAAAAGAGGTCATTGGAAGCCACGAGAAGAAAAAGGGAACGCATCGGCGGAGGTGCATAAATAGTGTTAACGGAGGAGTTAACATGAAATATCGGAGAAATATCAGATGATGTTGATAGCGGAGGATAGAGTATGTTATGGGCATGACTTATAAAATACCTCTGGAAGTTGCAATTGTGATTGATGACGTGGATCTGGGACCTCCTTGGGTAATTGAAGGAATAGAGGAAACCGAAGAGAAAACGAGAAAGAAGGAAGTCGAAGGTCAAGCAACATTGTTGCATGGGTTAATATTTGAAATGCTTGAACTTGTGATGATTTAAAACGAGGAGAAATACAGATCGTAACTGAGTTGAACAATTCGATGAAGCGAAATAAGGTTTGATCTGCCATCATTTGAAGGGAGCAATAGACTACACCAATACTGAAGTATTTATGAGTATGATCCTTGGAAGTAAGAGATCATGACACTAAGAACAGTGAGAAGCAGTCACTCCTGAAGCACTTACCGCGGTAGATAGAACAACGGGTTGAAATAGAGAATTTTTTTTTTGTGCAAATAGTCAAGCGTCTCGGGCATCTATCACAGAGAAGAGGTAACAGTTCACAACTCGTAAATTGGAAGAAACAGAGGTAAGTTGCAGGTCCAACAGGACAGAAGAAAGCAAGAGGACATGAGTAAGTTGTAGGTCCTGCAGGGTTGGGAGCATAGAATAACTACCAAACATATCTAGACAATATATAGTAGAGGGTTGGAGCCCTTGGGTTTGGTGCCTCAGAATTGGAAGGATTGGTGTCCTTGGAGTTGGTGCTCCTAAATCCAAGGTTGGTGCCTTGACAAGACAGGGTTGGTGCCCTGGAGGTTGGAGCCTCACAAAAAGTCCAAGTTGGTGTTTGGCAATAGATTGAAGCTTTATATATTGTACCTGATTTATTGTAAATATTATATTAATAAAAGAAAGCATTCCTATTGTTCATTTTTTGTTCTAAATATAAATGATTTAACTGGTAAGAATGACAATTGAAAATAAATACTGATTCACCCCCCTCTCAGTATTTCCAACAATTGGTATCAGAGCGGGCTTCTTCATATCAGCCTAACAGCTAGAAGAAGGATTCTTAGTCATGATGAGAAATCAAGAAGTGTCAGGAAGATCTCCTCTGTTCAATGGCACAAATTTTGGGTTTTGGAAAAAAAGAATGTCCTACTACTTAATGTCCCTTGGACCTGAAGTTTGGCATTCGGTTTTAAATGAGTACATAGCTCCTTGCACTCTTCCAACAAATCAAGACAAAAGGAAAGCTTACATTGCAAATGTAAAAGCCTTAAACTCCATCACTAGTGGAATCACTGATTCTGAATTTACAAAAGTAATGAATTGTAACTCAGCCAAAGCAGTGTGGGATAAGCTAATTAGCTTATACGATGGGGACTCCAAAGTTAAGAAGGCAAAGCTTAAAACTCATAGAAGGCAATTTGAAAGTCTGAAAAATGGATGATGAAGAAGATATTGCATCATACTTTCTCCGAGTAGCTCAAGTGGTCAACTCTCTTAAAGGATTGGAAGAAAGCATTGAAGAAAGCACTATTGTTCGAAAGGTCTTAGGATCTCTCCTAGACAGATTTGACTCCAAAGTAAGTGCTATAGAATAAATGAAGGATCTAGATACTCTCAAGATGGATGAACTTCATGGAATCCTCATTACCTATGAGATGAGAAAAGGATGCCCAAGTTCCAAAGATGCAGCATTCAAGGCCTCAAAATCAAAAAAGGGGAAAGAATGGAATACCAACAGTGATGACTCCAATGTTGAATCCGAATTGGCGCAATTTGTACGAAGACTAAACAAAGGATCTAAGCTAAAAGGTAAGTACCCTCTTATTTGTTTCAAATGTGGAAAAATAGGTCATTATGCTGCAAAATGTCCTCATAAGCATGATAGTGATGGTGAGGAAAATTATAAGAGGATGGTATAAAAAAAGAAAGGGTTCAATAAGAAGAAATTCTTCTCTAAGCAAGACGAGTCTAATGAAGATGAATTTGTAGTCATCAAAAAGAAATCAACTAATCAGTTCCCTCACCGCAAAGGAGGTAATGAAGAATCAGATGAAGAGAATGACCATGCTGGAAGCCAAGAAGTATTATTCATGGCATTCACAAATGATGATGATTCAGGGCTAAAAGGAAGTGTAGATGAATTGTTAATAAGCGCCATTGAAGAAAATGAGAAATTACGAAATAAAATCATCTCTCTCAAGGTAGAAAATGAGGAAACAAAAAGAAGGGAAGACCTCTTGAAAAATAAGCTAAAAGAAAAAAAAGAAGTTTGTGAAGAATGTGAAGCTGAAATAGTATCTCTGAGGAAGGAATTGGAGAAAATCAAAAAGGGTTGCGAAAGCTCTCAAATACTTGACACTATCCTAAATAAACAAAAACCTAAACATGACAAATATGGGATAGGTTTTAAAGGAGAAACATCAAGTACTAAGAATAATGCAAAAATCTATGCCAACATACTTTCCAACAACCCAAAAGAAGAAAGATTATTTCATCAAAGGCCCATCTCAAATCCAAATAATGAAGAAAGAGTAACTCCAAGGAAGAATGTTGATTCAAATCATGGCTATTACAACAGGTACAAAAATTATTTCATCAAAGGCCCATCTCAAATCCATAGAATGAAGAGAGAGTAACTCCAAGGAAGAATGTTGATTCAAATCATGGCTATTACAACAGGTACAAAACTACCTTTTTTGGGCATTGTTTTTATTGTAAAAATTTTGGCCATCAAGGTAGACATTGCATGGCCTGTAAGAATGAAACACCAAAATTCAAGGATCAAACAAACAAACCATATGGCCCCAAAGGGCAAGGACAAATCAAGACCTACAACTCTTTTGATCCCTTGGCCAAATTTGATCCGATGTGCTCATTATGTAATGATAATGGACAGAATGAACAAAATTTCCCCCTCAAAAGAAGAAAAGCAAAAAAATGAGAATCCCACCACGGATAAATTTGGCCTAGCTCTATGTGCTCACAGTGATGAAAATCATTGGTTTGTGGATAGTGGGTGCTCGAGATACATGACAGGGGACAAAAGGAAGTTCGTCTCATTGAACAAAAATGAAGGAAATGTATCCTTTGGAAGTGGATCTGCCAAAATTGATGGAAAAGGAACTATTACCCTTATTAATGGAAAAGGAAAGGCTCAAAATGCTTTGCTAGTAAACGGGCTCAAAAACAATCTCCTAAGTGTTAGCCAAATCTATGATTAAGGACATAATGTTTTCTTTAGAACTAAAGATTATGAAATAAGGAACTCTTCCTCAGGGGAACTTGTGGCGAAAGGGGTTAGAACACCAGACAACATCTACATTCTGAACAAAATTCAAGAAGATAAATGTTACTTAAGTCAAACAGATGAAATTTGGTTGTGGCACAAGCAACTTGGACATACAAGCTTCAATAACTTAATCAATATCAACAATATTAATGTAGTACGAGACATCCCAAAGTTATTCAAGCCAAATCAAGGAGTATGTGGTCCATGTCAACATGGAAAGAAAACTAGAACCAGCCACAAGACCAAGGAGTTTTCTACATCAAAGCCTTTGGAGATCATCCATGTTGATTTAAGTGGACCAATTATAACTTCGACACTCCAAGGAGAAAGGTACTTTGCTTTATTTGTTGATGACTATACTAGAATGATGTGGGTATATTTCATAAAATATAAATCCGAAGCATTTGAGTGTTTTAAGAATCTTAAAGCTCTTGTAGAAAATGAAAAGGACTCTAAGATTAAATGTCTCTGAACAGATAGAGGGGGAGAATAACATCAAAAGAATTTGATGAATTCTGTAAAGTACATGGAATCGAAAGAGAACTCTCTATTACCAGAACACCCAAGCAAATTGGGGTAGTTGAAAGAAGAAACCGAACAGTTCAAGAAATGGCAAGAATAATGTTAATATAAGTTGACTTGCAGCCAAAATTCTGGAGAGAAGTAGTCGAGACAGTTGTCTATACCTTGAATCGAACTCAACTAAGACCAAATAATGAGAAGACTCCTTATGAATTATGGAAAGGAAGACCTTCTTCAATAAAATACTTCAAGATTTTTGGAAGCAAGTGCTTCATAAAAATCAGTGATGGCTCACCAGGAAAATTTGATTCTCGGGTTAACGAAGGGATATTCCTTGGATATTCTACAAGGAGCAAAGCCTACAAGTGCTACAATAATCGACTACAAAAAATAGTGGAAAGCATTGATGTGAAGATTGATGAAGACCTTCCAGAAAAAGAAATTGAAGAACATGAAGTTGATCCTCTCATTGAAGAAGAACCTGAAAAAGAAGAACAAGATCAAGAAAAACACAAGGAAAAAGAACCATCTGAAACCCCTTCAAAGATGAAGTTTCTCCAAAAACATCACCTAGAAGAGCATATTATTGGCAATATAGATGAAGGGATGCAAACCTAAAGAAAGATGACAAGTACACCAAAGAAAAATGATTTTTCTCTTCTATCCATGATAGAACTAGAAACATTTACTCAAGCAATTAAGGATCCGCATTGAGTAAAATCTATGGAAGAAGAAATGTCTCAAATCGAGAAGAATGAGACATGGGAGATGGTACCTCATCCAAAGGATAAAAATATAATTGGAACCAAGTGGGTGTTCAAAAACAAAATGAATGAAGATCGACAAATCATTATAAATAAGGCAAGGCTTGTTTGTAAAGGCTATTCACAAATTGAAGGAATTGACTTTGAAGAAACCTTTGCACTAGTAACTCGTGTGGAAGCTATCAGGATGTTCTTCGCATTTTCTAGCTCAAAATGATTTAAAATCTATCAAGTGGATGTAAAATCAGCATTTCTGAATGGGGAACTCAAGGAAGAAGTCTACATGGAGCAACCAGAAGGGTTTAATCTAGCAGAAGGAAAAGAATTTGTTTGTAAGTTGAAAAAGGCATTATATGGGTTGAAACAAGCTCATAGAGCTTGATACACAATATTGGATCACTATCTACAACAACAAGGCTTCAAGAAGGGGGTGGCAGGAAGTAATCTCTACATAAAGACGAATGAGCATAAGTTACTAGTCACACTTGTCTATGTTGATGATCTGATTTTTGCTAGTAATAATGATGAGATGAGCCATGAGTTTGCTCAAAATATGTCAAAAGAGTTTGAGATGTTGATGATAGGAGAGTTATCTTACTTCCTTGGACTACAAGTATCTCAAACCACGACAGGCATGTTCATATCTCAAGCCAAATATCTTAAAGACATGCTTAAAATATATGGAATGGAAGACTGTGCACCCATGAGCACACCTATGACCACAGATTGCAAATTAAGAAAAGATGATGACTCCCCTCCGGTAGATGCAACTCATTACAGGTCAAAAATTGGAGCCCTTCTATACTTAACTGCTACAAGACCCAACATTATGCAAGCAGTAGGAATGGTGGGAAGATTTCAATCAACTCCTAAACAATCCCATTTGTTGGCTGTAAAAAGAATTCTTAGATACTTGAAAGGAACTACTGATTTTAGTCTTTGGTACCCTAAGAGCTTAACTCTTACTGTGACTGCACACATCGATGCTGATTGGTCCGGAAGTGTCGATGATCAGAAAAGTACTAGTGAAAATGCATTCTTCCTGGGAGATTGTCTAGTATCTTGGCTCAGCGAAAAACAAACATCCATATCACTATCTACAGCTAAAGCCGAGTATATAGCTGCCACAGATTGTTGTAATCAAATATTATGGGTGAAGGAAGCTCTGAAAGATGTCAACATAGGTACAAATCAACCAATCACCATCTATTGTGATAACACAAGTGCTATCAGCCTCAGCAAAAATCCAGTGATGCACTAAAAAACCAAACACATACCAATCAAGTATCATTTCCTTTGTGAACAAGTAGCTAAACAAAACATCATCTTGGAATATATCAATACTAAGGAGCAGATAGCTGATATTTTCACAAAACCTCTTCCTCAAGAAGCATTTGAACATCTTCGTCAAAATATGGGGGTTATTTCTTTAGCATCACATTAAGTTGATTCATAAAGATGTTGCATGACAGCGGGAGCAATTCAACAGGGGGACTCCTTATGCACTCCTTTGCCACTGATGTCAAAGTGGGAGAGAAGAAGAATATTTCCATCAATGACAAAGGGGGATATTATTGATCTAGATTATCATTAATGTCAATATGGAAATATTCTAGGATACTAAATGATGATATGAAGCCAAGGAGAAGCAAAGTAGATCTGTGAAGAAACAGGAGCAAGAAGCCAAGGAGAAAAGAGGTCATTGGAAGCCACAAGAACCAAAAAGGAACACATCGGCGAAGGTGCATAAACAGTGTTAACGGAGGAGTTAACATGAAATATCGGAGAAATATCAGATGATGTTGATATCGGAGGACAGAGTATGTTATGGGCATGACTTATAAAAGACCTCCGGAAGTTGCGATTGCGATTAATGACGTGGATGTGGGACCTCCTTGGATAATCGAAGGAACAGAGGAAGCCAAAGAGAAAATGAGAAAGAAGGAAGCCGAAGGTCAAGTGACACTGCTGTGTGGGTTAATCTTTGAAATGCTTGAACCTGTGATGATTTAAAAAGAGGAGCAGTACAAATCGTAACTGAGTTGAACAATTCGATGAAGCGAAATAAGGTTTGATTTGCCATCATTTTAAGGGAGAAATAGATTACACCAGTACTAAAGTATTTATGAGTATGATCCTTGGAAGTAAGAGATCATGACACTAAGAACAATGGCAAGCAGTCACTCCTGAAGAACTTACCACGGCAGATAGAACAACGGGTTGAAATAGAGGATTGTTTTTTTTTTTGCAGACAGTCAGGTGTCTCGGGCATCTATCACAGAGAAGAGGTAACAGTTCACAACTCGTAAGTTGGAAGAAACAAAGGTAAGTTGCAGGCCCAGCAGGACAAAAGAAATCAGGAGGACAGAAGTAAGTCGTAGGTCCTGCAGGGTTGGGAGAAGAGAATAACTACCAAACATATCTAGACAATATACAGTAGAGGGTTGGAGCCCTTGGGTTGGTGCCTCATAATTGGAAGGATTGGTTTCCATGGAGTTGGTGCTCCTAAATTCAAGGTTGGTGCATTGACAAGACGGTGTTGGTGCCCTAGAGGTTGGAGCCTGACAAAAAGTCCAAGTTGGTGCTTGGCAACAGATTGAAGCTTTATATATATTGTGCCTGATTCATTGTAAAGATTATATTAATAAAAGCATGTATTCCTATTGTTCATTTTGTGTTCTAAATGTAAATGATTTAACTGGTAAAAATGACAATTGAAAAGAAATATTTATTCACCCCCCCCCATTATTTCCAACACCTGGAAGATTTCTATTAATATGCTAATTTCTTTGATGGTTTCATTTCTTCCTCTTGAGGAAGATCTAATGGAGGGAGGAAAGAGGAACTACTCCCTGTCTTACCTTAAATACTCAAATTGATCTCTTGTGGGAGGTTTGGTTAATATATCATCTACCAACTCTTTGGTGGATACATACTCCAGCTTGATAATATGATTTTCAACTTGCTCTCTTAAGAAATGGTACTTGATTGGAATATTCTTTGTCTCTGAATGAAAAACAAGATTCCTAGACATGTTGATGGCACTTGTATTATCACAAGTGATAGGAATATGTTGATCATATAATACTTGTACATCCTGTAAAGTCTACTTCATCCATAAGAGTTGAGTGCAAAAAGAAGTTGATACTATATATTCTAATTCAACAGTAGAGAGAGAGAAATTTAAGCTTGCTTCTTTCTCAAACTTGAAACACGAAATTCAAGAAAGAAATCACCACCACAAATTTGCTTTTTATCATCTACATGACCTACCCAATCAATAAAAATTGTTAGTGGAAAAATATTTACCTCTAGGGTACCAAAGTCCATAGTCCATTGTGGCTCTCAAATATCTGAGAATCCTCTTAGATGATAGAAGATGGCTATGTCTAGAGGTTGCTTGAAATATGCCAACAATACCAAGTGTCTGCATGATGTTTGTTCTTGAGGCTATCAAATATAAGAGGCTTCCAATAATAGATAAGTATAAATTCTGATCCACCTCTGGTGATTCATTAATTTTTCTCAACATGCGTCATGTAACCATTGGAGTGCTTTGTGAGATAAAGATTCTTTTGGAATACTATGCAATCTGTAAAACAAGGAAATAAGAAGGTCCTCCAACCATAGACATCTCAAATTCAGCTTTCATATCATCTACAAATTGTCAAGTTAATTGATTTGAATCACTAGAAAAAATAATATCATCAACATAAACAACCACCACTATTAATTTTCCATTATCAATTTTCACATATAAATTATTATCAATTGTGCCTCTTTTAAAACCACACTTGAGAAAGTAACTGTCCAACTTGGAATACCAAGCCCTTAGGGCTTGATTGAGACCATAAAAGGCCTTTTCCAACTTGCAAACATAATTAAGTTGATCTGACAACTAAAAACCATATGGCTGCTCAATGTAAACTTCTTCCTACAATTCTCCATTTAGAAAAGAAGATTTGACATCCATCTAAAATATCTTGAATTTCTTGAAACAAGCATATGCCAAAAACATTCTAATCACCTCTCATTGAGCAATAAGAGAAAATGTTTCATCAAATTTTAAACGTTCAATTTGTGCATAGCATTTGCACACTAATCTTTCCTTGTTTCTTACCACTTGACCATGCTCATTCAATTTATTCCTAAATACCCATTTCGTGCCAATAACATTCTTTTTTGTTGGTCTAGGAACAAGCTACCAAGTCTTATTTTTGCCGATCTGATCAAGCTATTCATGCATGGATTTTAACCAATTATCATCTTGGCTAGCCTGAGAAAAATCCTTTGGCTCCATCATAGATACATAGCTACATGCGCTTGAGTAGGGGGGTTTAGCAGTCTTCTTGTCTGCACACTTGTACTTAAATCACAAACAATTTGGTCAGATGGCTAGTGTTTTTGCACATACCTTGAAGGATCCTTGGATTGAGGACTGGGAGATTCTTCAATGTCTCCATATGAAAATGTTCCATCATCCTTCTCATCATAGTTGAGGGAATCATTGGAATTGATATTTGTTGGTTGATTTTCTTCAACATCAATACATTCATCAACTTTAACATCAATAAAATAATTTATCCTCTTTGTATTCTTTTTGTAGCATCTATAGCCTTTTCTATTTAGAGAGTATCTAAGAAAAATACCTTCACCATCCCTTGCATCAAACTTACAAATATTTTCATCATTCCTTTTGATATAGCACATTCTTCTGAACATTATGAAATGCTTGATTGTTGCAGGTCTTCCATACCAAAGCTCATATGGAGTTTTATCACTATTTTTTCTAAAGTGTGCTTTGTTTAGGATCACCACTACTATGTGAATCACTTCAACCCAAATTATTTGTTGAATATTTCTTTCTCCCATCATGGCTTTGGCTAATTGCTGAAGTGATATATTCGCTCTCTATGCTACACAATTCTATTGTGGGGTGTTTAATATGGTAAAATTCCTTTTGATGACATGTTGCTTCTAAAATCATAAAATTATTTTCAAAAAAACTCACCTCCATTATTAGACCTTATGCACTTGATTTTACATCCAAACTCATTTTCAACCATGGATTTGAAGTCTTTAAACTTCTAAAAAGCTTTTGATTTAAAGTCTCAAGTGTAACGTTGATTTCTAAAAATAGATCCCTATTTTTTAGGGATGATTTTTCACGTTTTTTCTTTTTAATTTTTTGGGAAAGGATATCATGCATGCATAGAGAAATGGCATAGTTCGAGGGAGAATTGGGAAACTCACTACACATGCATCAGACAGCTGCTGAGGGAATGCTTCTGCGCAATTCCTAGGCTAAGTGGCTCCGGATACCTCTCATGCTCTATGCAGCTTCCCAACTAAAGGTAGACTTCCAACTAGGTTTGTGAAATTCTGGAGTTGATTCTCACTGTTGGCTTGAACTACGCATTTCCTGAGAGAAAGGTTGGTTTCCCTCTAGGATTGTGCAGGTCACTAAGGCAAGGCTAGAACCAGATTGTAACCAAGTCAATAGGTCAGCTTGTTGTTAGAAAACAAAGCAAGAAAGAAAACAAAATCTATAAAGCAAAAGATAAACTCAATGAAATCACAAGTACCTGGGTCAATGTGAGATGAGCTGCTGGGATTTTAGTAGGGAGGCTCCAAAATGAAGGATACAAAAAATTTTGGATGGCGGTTGTAGCTACTACAACATTGGGGACAAATTGGTAGAACTCCAACTCTATGTATGGACCTTGTCTCCTATAAAGTGATTCTAACTCTTCTGGAAGTATTATTCGATTCTTTGATCATCGTGGCTTCTTTCATCTTTGATGTTGCTCTACTGCTGCAAGCCTAAACAGCACCCTGAGAAAGTCACTTTAGGAACACAAAAATTGCTTCACTACCAGCGAGCTTGCACAATACCCCGACGGATTTACTTACTTCACCTCCCTGCACAGGAAGCCTTTCTCTTCTTTCACCTTTATTTTATTTTTTAGTTTTCATTTTTGAAAGAATTGTGCATAGGCACTTATTTATTTCATGAGGCGAAAGAGGGATCCTGAATTATTAAGGGAAGAAGAGGTTGTCCCTTTAGAGAAGGATGTTTATATATACCCCTGATATACTTTTTAAGGTTTTTCCCCTCACCTTACTCTACTTGAATGAGTTGACAAGGGTTAACCAAATATAGAAACCGATTAGAGTAGGCGGTACTAGTTAAAAGTGCAAGCATTGTGATTTCACTTATAAGACTCACTCTGAAAGGAAAACATTTTCCATCGAGGTATCATTGACTAAGAGAAATGCTAGATATTCATAAGGAGAGGGAATAGACAGATAACCAAATGTTGATACTTGTACAAGTCCTCTTATATTTCACTCTACTTTTCTCAAGAATCCAAACATGGTTTCATGGGAAAGCTAATCCTAAGGGTGGGTAAAAAAGCAAAGAAACAAAGAAAAGAAGTAAAATGAAAGCAAAACAAATTAAGAAAAATAAAAACATGAAAGAAAACACTACTCCTACTCCTAAGCTAAATAGTGTATGGGCATATTCACGTGAAGTGATATTTCCAATGCAGCCACTGATGCATTGGTCGGCCCATGTGAATGATGGCACGACTTACAAGAAAGATATTCAGGAAAACTAGCAGACAAGAAAGATAAAGTAATGAAAACCAACACGTTCGAAGTTTTAATGCATCCACAAAAAAAAGAAAATATTAAAAGCACAAGAAAGGCACTCTACAGACATATCATGGTGTTGTATCACACTGCTCACAGACGACAAGCATGTACACCCTTTGGACCTTGAAAAATGAAGGAACATGCAAAAAGAAGAAAATGTTCATTTCACAACATGGCTTTCTATGGATGACTCCTCCAATGCATGAGCAATAGGATCGTGTGATTCTGGTGGAGGATGTGAAAATTGTAGATCATATTGATTTTCAATGTGCATGAGATAGTGATGAGGAGCCTGGGGTGATTCAACAAATTTCTGATAGGAAGTGGAACTAACCTCAAGACTACGAGAACCTGACATAACCATCAGCTCAGGTTGAAGTGCCTTGACATCTTGAGGGGTTTCCACTTCATTAGCAAGTAGTTCATCAAAGACCGGTGGTTTAGCAAGACCAACAGTAAGTGGATCAAAATCATGATCAAATGAATGAGTAAAGAGATCAGGATGGCCATAATCAGAATTTTTGATAAGTACATCGACATCCTCATGATTTGACGAATCATATAGAGGGGTTGATGAGAAACAAAATATTTCACCCTCTGAGTTTCCAAAAATGAAAGATGAGAGGTCATTTGGATTAGAAAATAAATATTTTTCCTCTCCATGATGAAATGACATACTGACATCCTATGTTTTTTGTGAGTGATCGAAAGTAGAGACATCTAGACATGAATTTTCACGAGAAAAATCAGAACTGGCAGAATCACAAAAGATGTTAGCATAGAGCGGATGAGGTGTGGGAAGAAGGAGGTAATACTTTGTTGTGACTTCTTCTTTAGATTTCCACAGATACTCATAAAGAATGATAGCGCAGGTTGGCTTCTCAACACCAACTCTGTTGAAGACTTGATCCTCATGAACACCACATGTGGAATCCAGAACGGATGAACACAAGACACCAAAATCCAGAGGATCAAAGGAACTGAAGGACGGAGGTTGAGAAAATGAGATCACATGACAACCAACAGGGTGGGAGGAGGTGACAATTCAACAGGTTTTTTCACAGCTTCTCCCACCTCATCTTGTGGAGCTAGAGTTGTTTGATGAGAAGAGGACGGAGAGTCACTTGTGACAACGACATTTTATGTCTTAGATTTGGAAGCTCTAACACCAAGGTATGCTAGGAGGGGTTCAGATGATTCTAACTCATGGGGATTGTTATATATGTGAAGAAGATATTGAAATTTTTGAGGAAGAATTTTCCAATCAACTTCATCTTTCAGGAATTGAAAAGTGAGATTACGGAAGCATTGCCAAAATTGTGCAACAGATTCATCAAGTGCTTTATGTAATTCCAATATTTTATGATTGAGTGCTTTATGGTCATACTGAAAAAAAGCACTGCCTAACTCTCTAATCATGTGATTGAAAGAGGGAACAGAGGCTACGAGAAATGTGAGAAACCATTGTTGAACGTTCCATCCGAACGTGTAGGTGAACAGGCCACAGGAAATGTCGTCTGAAGTGACTTCATTCCTGTCACAGAAACCTAAAAAGACAACTTTGTGTCTTAACAAGGCTATTTCACCTTCACCATTATATTTAGTTTGTGACAAGTTATTGATGAAATCCTCCGACACTTCAAAATCATGAGCATGAGAAAAACATGTCGGAGTTAAGATTGTGATGTAAGTAATGAATGATGCGCAGAGATTCAAAATAGACTTTGAGGGCTCGACTTGTCATGTGGCCCTCCTTCTAGCACCAGAAATGTTGATGGTGTTGGGCCCGCCAACATTCGAGGGGATCTCCCCAGTAAGAAGTCCCAACCAGACATCATACCATTTGGAGTAGGAGTCCCAGCAGTGGGTGGTAATGTAGTGCATTAACTATGGTAGCACGTAGAAGTAAGTATAATGAGTTTGTCAGAATGAAGTGTGTGACCTTGCAGCGATTCAAGTGAGATGCATGGGGGTTCTAACACACCGAGGGGAAAAGGAAGTGTGTCCCTTAGAAGGTTGTAATAGTACGTAGCTTGAAACAAACACACAAGATGAATGACATCACAAGATGGAAGTAGAATAGTCCACAAACCAAAGTGACAGGTTAATCCAACAACACGCCTTCAACCAAATTCATGCAATTGCAAAAAAAATAGTTCATAAGAAAATGTGTAAGTTAAACAACATACAATGTTAATCTAACCAAAATAATTGAACTACAATAACAACATATGCATGAAAATGTGTTGGCTTAGTTTTATTATTATTAAGTGAAAGTTTAATCCATACATACACCATTGACAGCCACTAGCCCCAAAAGTGAAACATTACAATCAACACCACCTGCTCCTCCAAAGAAGTGTACTCACTCTACTCTTTGGAGAAGCCAAGGCTTGTCACAATACTCCCAAGCCTTCTCTAAGCCTAAGCCTAGCCAAAATCTTGGCTCCCCAAAAGCCCATTCTATGAATTATGAGGTTCTATTTATAAAAAAGGGTGGGATGACCCTTGACATTCCCCTTTGACTCTTTAACTACCCTCATGACTCTTCAAATCCTTTATAAATAACTCTTTGCATTACATAGAGACTGTTCACATTCCACTAATGACATTTGGAATTTCACTTACAATATATTTACAAATAATATACAATTTCAACATATACCCATGTGGGACAAATTAGGCTTGAGTCAGCCTAACAAGACAAACACCATCACTCAGAAGCTTGGGGAAATACCAATGCAAAAACATCCTCTTGAAGGTCTTTAGAAACGAACTGATACCAATCTTGGTACTATTCTATGGTGTCCCCATACTGCTTGGTGATGTCTTTCTGGAAACATACTCTTACCTCCATGGCTTCTAGGTATACAGTCTTGGAACCTTTGTCCAACTCACCTTGAAGCATGTGATACATTGTCCTGAGTGTGGTTGGACCACCGATGTACCTCTACATGTTTTCTAAGCTCAACTGCAAGTCATCATTGGTGGCCTCTCACATCAACTTCTCCATGTACCTGTCGACCTCCGGCCAAACTTGGTTCTTCTCAATGGCTTCAGTGGGGCAATTGATTGAAGGGATCTTGTGTGTCCTCACTATGACATCCAGAATCTTCAACAAAAATGCATAAGAAGCCTCAACTCTACTGATGAATGGAGGGAGCTACTCATAGTTCTGGATCCGTGCTTTGTCTAGCTCTGCCTGCAGCTTCATTATCTTGTGCAAGTAAAGCGGTGCTCCCCCATTCCTGTACGTGTGCAATAGCAACATGTATGTCTTTGATATTTTGGGAAATCTTCATGCACGACAGCTGAAAAACCATGTACATGGACAACTTCCTTGTGCACGTGACAAATTTATCATAATGTTTCTTCATGGTGGTATCGTGATTCGATACTTCAACAAGTATCAGTTTCCTCATCTCTACCATAGCAGATCCTGCAGATTGTTCTGCCCTCAGCCTGGCCTCTTGCAAGTCCTTTTCCATCTGATCATTCTCTGCTAACAATGAATTGACATTTGAGCTTGTGGCTTCTGCATAAGCCTTAGTGGCATCAACCATGACATCTAGATGTTTCCTAACATCTAACAGAATCACACTTTCCTTACTATGTGCAAGTGACATGTGATCATCCGAGAAATTCTTTCTCTACGCCTGTACAATCCTCTACTACAACTCATCAAATGATAGATTGTACACATCCATCACCGGATCATCATCAAGGAGAACAACCTCTCCCTGTTCGCTCAGGATTGGTTCTAAGACTGGAGGTGGTGGAGACTACGAGGCGACCTTAGATGCTCTTCGTATGAGGTCGGTGTCTTGGTCATGCAGCTCCTATGCCAACTCTATGTCCATATCTTCAACCATTTGCTCAATTTGCTGAGAAAGTTCCTGATCCTGCAATTGCTCACCCTCTTCTTCATCTGTTGGGTGTTCTAACTCTTCTACCTGTATTGGTGCAATTTTCTCTATGATCGTGGCTTTCCCTTCTTCTTGTTCACATTTTTGCTTCTCTTCCCTATCTCTCCTTCTTAGCTCCTACTCTTCTTTCGAATTCTTCTCTATTTCCTGCAACTTACTTTCTACTTCCTCCAACCTTTGCTTCTCTCTCTTGCTCCATTCTACACTCTTTATACATTGTTTCCTCTTTGCCTCCACTACCAAAGTTGCTTTCTCAACGAGAGGATCTTCTTTGAACTTGTAGCTTTTCTCAACCTCTGCATTCTTGGAAATACTCCTCTTGCCTTTATCTTGTGCTATTTTTTTGTTGTTGTTGTTGCTTCCTATGGTGTTGCTGCCTGTAGAGAAGCTTTCCATTCTATAGCCATGCTGACCGGTTCATTGAGTTTAGAGGAGTTGTAAAAGTACCTCCGAGAATCTTCCTCTGCCTAATGAAATGTCCCGTGAATCCATGGATAATACACCTTTGCACATTGGTTCTTGCAAATAAAGTGGGGATCGTACATATTTTATTCCTTGGTGCCGAACTCAAACTTTTCTAAGTCCTTAGCCTCGGCATCCACATCCTTCATGCTCCTGATCTCGCACAATCTAATCTGCAAAGGAAGAGCAGGCCATGGTGCCTTCTTCCTCTTATGCAGTCCTACTGATAACCATGTGGAGATGCAATATACAACCTCTTTCATGATCAACTTGTCTATGGCAAACCTTGGTAGCACATGCAGAGGTTTCTCTCTGCCAAACATCTTGATGAAGGTGCCACTGGGTGAGGCATACCAATCTGCAATGTTAAGTAATTCCTCCATCGCTTCTAGGGACATGAAAGGGGGATCATGTTCAAAGATCAAATTTTAAATCGGGATAATGAAATGGTCAAATATCCTCGGCATGAATCCTCGGTAGCTGCACTCAGAAAGAAACTTGCAATAAATGTTCATAGTAGTCTCTAGTGGTGTTAATGTCTAACGCATGTCAGGAAACTGATGTTGGGCATAGATTGCATCAAGTAGGTACGTGGAGATATAGAATCTCACTTGCTCATCCTTGGGCGGATTTTGCGCGTTAGTCACATGCACTTTCAGTTGAAGCGCCAACAAATCCGACCAGTTGAATGACCTTCTGTCATTCACCAATTTTTCCAACAAAACCACCCAATTCTGCGGAAAGGTTTTCGTGCTCTCTTGACCGTACAATCGACATGCAAAGATGATCAAGAGTTGCTAGGCCTTTCTAAGTGACTTAGTCATGTAAACACAATTGGGTGTCGATATGAACTTCGATTGATCCTTCACCCAATGCTTTATGATGTCTCTAGTGTTCACATTGATGTTGGGGGCATAGAGAAGTGCTTCCATATAGTTCACCAGTTGTGGTAAGTGATACATCTATTAATAGTTTTTCGTCCTCAAGGTAGTAGGTTTTGTTCCACTGGCACTCCTCAATGTCATTATCTTCGGATCGGTATGTGAGACAATCTAGTGAATGATGTATGCACATGGGAAGACAGGGTACCTGCATGCAACCTTATATAAGCCTAACTTGTGGATGTTGACATAGACTTGCCAATATTCTAGATATTCTTTGAAGCTGTCTGCAAAGATATCCTTGATTTCCTTCCATGTTATCTTCATGTCCTTCTCTATGAACAGTTGTGTGTCTACATAGACTGACAAGTTCATTGAAACTTGTTCAACCACATCCCTAGTGATGCTCTCGACAGTATCCTTTGATGAAGCTTTCTTGGAAGACATGTTACCTGTACTGCTAAAGAGCTTATCAACAATTGTTGTACCTAGAGATAAAGAGGACACTCATGGCATGCAAACGTTAAATTGAAATCAAAATCACTTCAAGAATAGATCAAGCAACAAATTTGGAAAGATTGTGCAATTCTGGGTTTCAGAGGTTAGGGACTGTCAACTAGATCTGCACATTGTGCAATTCCAGCTGCCAGTGGGGAGATGATGGTGACTGGAACTGCCTAATGCACAGTTCAGTCTGGCTTGTGCTGGCTGGGACTGTGCATTGCACAATCCTAGTGGCCAAAGCTCTGAGACTGGCTCCTGGAACTGTGAAGTGCACAATTGGAGCCAGTCCATGGCAAGCTCTACGCAATTCCTGGAGCTAAGGCAAAGCCTTGTGATCTAGAAATGTGCAGTGCAAGTCGACAAGAGCTAGATCCGGGCTAAGGACGCCTAGATAAACACAAGGGCAACATGAAAATGAGCAGATCTAAACGTGTGAGTGATGGTTGGTGTAGATATGAGTGAATGGTGATGCATACAATTATAACAAGTGGAAGAATCAATCAAACAAAAGAACAATGAAGCTGATGGAGAGAGTCATCGCGACGACGACCATTAGTGCAAAAACTGGGTTATGCATGCGACACTTAGGAAAGGAAATGAAAAACTTAAAAAACACTTCTACAAGATAAAAAAATCAAAACGCTAGTGGTCATTCAATAAAATGGGTAAAAAAACACTCTCATAAGCCAAGGAAACAAAAGCGAAAAAAAAAAAGGAAGCAAAAGATTAGAAAAGCAAGACTTGCCCGAAAAAGTTGCGCTGACTGTGCTGAAGGTTTCTAGATCTCCTTAGGAATGCCAGAGTTCCAAGTTTGAATGTGAAAATGAGCTTTGGCAATGTCCACTAAATAGATTTGATCGATTTAGGGTTTATGACGTTAAGGCCAAAAATCTAGGAAAAAGCGACACATGGCGGCGGTTTCGAAAAAAAACTCAAGTGTAACTCTGACTGCTAAAATTAGATCCCTATTTTTTAGGGATTATTTTTCACATTTTTTATTTTTCCTTTTTCGGGAAATGTTGCAATGCATGCACGGAGAAATTGTTTAGTTTCAGGGAGAATTGGGAACTCACTAGCACATGCATCGGGTAGCTATTGAGGGGTTGCTTCTGCGCAATTTCTGGGCTGAGAATATTTGGCTTCCTCTCATGATTTGTGCAGTTTCCCAGCTGAAGGCATGCTTCCATCTTGTTTTGCCCAATTCTAGAGTCAAACCTCACTATTGTCTTGAACTACACATTTCCTAAGAGCAAGGTTGGTTGCCCTCTAGGATTGCGCAGGTCACTAAGGCAAGTCTAGAACCGGGTTGCAACCAAGTCAAGAGGTTAGCTTGTGGTTAGATAGGAAATAAAGTAATCAAATACAAGCTATAAAGAAAAAGATAAACTCAATGAAAGCACAAGTACCTAGGTCAGTGCGAGATGAGCTTTTGGGATTTTAGTAGGGAGGCTCCAAAACGAAGCATAGGAAAAAATTTGGAGGGTGGTTGTAGCCACTAGAAAAATACCTTATATATCTCTTTCTTCATTATTATTATTGTTATTTTTCTTTTATTTTTGTTTCCTTTGCTTGGTTATAATCTTTCTCCACCATAGTGAGGATTGTGATAACATTGTGAAGACTTTCCAAGGCTTTGGTAGCAAATGGAAGAATTGGAAGAACAAAGCAAAGGTTGTGGCAAGAGGATTCTCCCAACAAGAGGGGGAGAGAATTATGAGAATAAATTCTCTAGACCAAAGAAGGCTTTGTATGGACTTCAGACATAACATCCTCGGAATGATGGATATCTAATGAGTCTTGGTTGATCTTGTATGGTTTATTTCTAACAGAAGCAAAATGACTCTCATGAAAGAGGGAGAAACAATGGTAGGAATATTTTCTTTCACAATAGAGGGAAAAATAAATCCTTTCTCTGGTGTCAAAGGGAGTTGGCCTTTGAGTTTTATATGAATAATCTTGATTGGAAACATTACTTCTTGATACTAGAAGTGTGGCACGATCCAGACGAGATCTTCCTTCATCAAAGGAAGCCTGTTATCACAATCCTTCAGAGATTTGGGATGATGGACAACCTGTACATGGCCACTTCCATGGTAACTAATCTAAAGAAGATAAGTGGTAGAGGGAGAATCCAATATTGTCAAAAAAGGATATGTTTTAGTGTCAAAGGGAGCACCCATTTAGGGTGACCAAAGAGTAGATATGGCACACCATGTTTTGAGGTACCAACATGGTACAATTGGAAGTGGATTGAAAAGTATAGCTGCAAAGCTATACATATTCATATTGGGAAGAGAGTATTGATAACATGAAGAGAACATCAGGATGATGATTCAGTTTGGATTCTACTTGGGCAGGAAGAAAACATTTGTTGCACTCAGGACTGCAGAGGCTATTGCAACTAGCTTAACGAGTTGTCAAGTAGTGTGGCTTTGGAAGCTACTTGCAAGATTGTTTGATCAGGTGCAAGAGACGACTTTGATGACAGGTTGAAGCACATTAATATCATAGTACTGAGACATGGTACAAAATTGGAATAGTGAGGCTCCAATGCATTTCTAAAAATGAGCAAGATGTTAACATTCTGACAAAGCCTTTGTCCCAGGGTGAAGTTTTTATACTTCAAGGACAAGCTTAGATTGGTTGAGAATGCTTAACTCAATAAAAGGGAGTGTGATGTTTTTTCATCAAGGGGAAGACATTATCCCAAGTTCATAATATAGATAGGTCAAATTGTTGACTAGGGGCCTCAAAATGTCGCTAAGGAGAATGGCCTAGAGAGCATCAAGGCATAGAGTGCTCCCCAGGTGGGTGAGTGAGTGCCTTTAGCATGAAGCAGGAGAGTTACCACTCAATTAGCATGCGAGAATGGTAACAACCTAGTTTTTCACCATAAGTCAAAAGTTTTGACTAGGTTCCATGTCATGACTTGGATAATTGCTTAATTTCTACAAGTGATGACTTGTTGAGCATGATACTGATGCAGGATTCTTTCCATAGCTAGTGGTTTGACACATCAACATAACTATCTCTTTTTTTGGTAGGTAAGCACCCATGGAAGATTTGAACCAGTGACCTATCGCAAGGAGTGCCTTAATATTGCACCCATTCACCGTCAATCCAAAGCCCTTTGGGCATCAACATAGCTATCTCATTAAACTTTTCCTTAAATAATTTTTTCAACAAGAGAACATTTGTGGAAGTCATTATGAATACCTCCCTAGATAAGAGGGAACATTGGATTTTTGTAGCTTTGGTTGGTCTTCACAATTTGTATTAGCCCTCTAAAATTGGAAAATACAAATTGCACTCTAAGTTGGCTTCATAAGAATAAAATTTGATTTCAAAAACATGAATTTTTCGTCAAGATGTAAACTCAACTCCTCCATTTGTCAAGTCATCCCTAGTGAATGGATACACCCATTCTAACTCTTGAAATGCCTATATATATGAAATTTGTCCTCCTCTTTTGAGACATAGTTCAAATCACTATTGAGACATAAATCAAACCAATCTGAAGTGAAAATTTGATCTACTTTGAGGCTTAATCTAGGGCTAGAAAGAAGGATGAATATGAGCCTAATCTAGGGGCAAGAAAGAAGGATGAATTTTCCAAGGCTCAAGATGACCAAATTTTTGAGACTACACTTATGTTGGTTGACCAGCTTTGACCTGGGTTTGATTTTGATTATTCTTGTTTTCTATTTTTACTAGAAAGAAAAGATTTATTCCCTATTGACTGGACAAATTTCTCTAAGGAAAAGGTTTTCGGGTTCCCCCCATGTGGCTTTTCCTAGGGTAAATTTTGTGTCCTCTTGTTTAGCTGTTTCTTCTTGATCGTACTAGTATTATTGTTTACTATTGAATATTTTCTATGTGTAATTTATTAATGATGAATATGAGACAAATTAATGGATAAAAATCATTACAAGTAATTATCAATCTAGGAAATGAGGTATGCTTGCTGAAGGAGCTGCGCAACCCTAGCCAGCAATCATAGCAAGAAGCATGAAGCAGCTCACAACTGCCCCTCAGCGGCCTCCTGCTGCTAGGGCCTGAGCTGCATGGACACATTAAAGGACAGATAGCCTCTTTCAGATCAACAGCAAGAAAATGAAGGAACAACAAAAGCTTTTGCCTCTCTCATTTCTGCAATGGGCCCGACAAAGAACAGACCATCAGTCACCAAGTTTGTTAAAAGATTGGAAGATATTCCTGAAATCTCACTCCCTCCTACCCTTCCCCGTAGAGAAGCACTTTCTCTGGTGGAGCGTGGATTAGTGGGGCAGTTCACTGGGTTATGGCCATCGCCTAAAACTGTGCAAAAATGGGTATAAAGGAACCGGACTGCGTCAATAGATGGGAAAATCTCAATCAGGTTTTGTGGAAGAGGTTACTACACCTTCCACTTTGAAACCAAGGAGGATCGAGATCTGATATTTAGGAATGGGCCTCATTTTATGGATACTAGGGGTTTGTATCTAAATAGATGGACACTGGATTTCGACCCTGAAATGGATGTTCCCAATGTCGTTCCTGTTTGGGTCATAATACCACACCTTCCCCTTCACTGTTGGGGGGACGATTTAGTCAAAGTAATAGGAAATGCAATTGGGAAATATATAGACAGGTGCAAGCCAAAGGAAAATATGCATGCATGCGCCATAATCTGTGTAGAAGTGGATCTTGGGAAAGGGATACCAGAAGCCATCAAAATCAAAGTGGACCAGTGGACGCACATACAACAGCTAGATTATGAACAAATTCCCTTCAAATGCAAGGTATGTCACGAATACGGTCATTTTGCAAGTAGATGTACAAAAAAAAATGAAAATGAAAATAGTGGAGACCCCGAAAACAAATGGGAACAAGTTAAAAGAAAGAAAACAGTCCACAAACAACCAAATCTTCTTCCTCGCAACCCTCCACATCCTCTGATCTCCATCCTCCATCACCAAAAGTTAATAACCTTCTTGCTATCCCTAACCCTTTTGAGCCTCTGGATCCTTCAGCCCCCCCATCCCCTGGACCAAGATCCAGATCCCCACAACATACCCCCAATCCCCCCTCATCCCCTTTGGTTTCAGACACTCATACCCCTCCCCCCCTAGTAGACAGAATCCTAACCAGAAAGCAGTCAAAGGAAGTACCTCCAAATGTAGAATACCAAAAAAAATCAGGAAGAAAGACAAACAAAGAAATCAAGGATGAAGTAGCAGCAAAAGTAATGGCATTAGGAACACAGCAACCTATGGAAACCTTCTTAGGAAGGAGTACAGGAAACAACGAAAAAAGCCAGCAAAGAGGGAAAGGAGCCATGCACCACCCAACAAGCAAATAATGATAGTGGTCTCCTGGAATTGCAGAGGAATGGGATCATCCATCAAAGAAAATGCCACAAGAGACATTCTGGCAAAAGAAAACCCAGAAATCCTTATGATTCAAGAGACATAAACAAATAGCCAAGAAACTAAAAAAAAAAAAAAAAAACCGAAATTATGAAGGGGAAGCAATACAGGAAACAGGAGCGTCAAGAGGCATATGCACAATATGGAAGAAAGTAACTTGGAAACTAATAAAATACAAAAATGATCAGCACTAGATCCAAACGGATCTAATGCAAATCAGTACAAAAGAGAAGTACATTGTCATAAATATATACGCCCCAAATCACTACAAGGAAAAAGAGCAATGCTAGGACACCTTAAAAGAAGCACTAAAAGAAGCGCAAGCTGGGAAAATAATACTAGGAGGAGATTTAAATTTGGTAAGAAGCATAGAAGAAAAGTTTGGAGGAACATATCACACAGACCCATCCAGGGATATTCTAGAAGAAATAATGGAACAACACAACTTGATAGACATCCCGCCAAACAACGGGAAATACACTTGGAGAAATAAAAGAGTGGGAAAAAGTAACATAAAAGAAAGGCTGGATATAATTCTGATACAAGAAAATATAGCAGCATTGCACAACTCCATAAAATCAAAAATTTTACATACCACAGCATTTGACCATAAACTAGTGATGGGAAAAATGGAAAACCAGGGTCACTCCCATTTAGATACAGCTCAATTTGGGACAGCAACAGAGAAATCAGCTAATTAGTCAAGGAAGCATGGGAGACAAGATTAATAGGATCACCTCAGTATATTTGGGAAACTAAATTAAAAACTGCAAGAATCAAACTAAAGGAATTGGCAAGAGCAAATGAAAAAAAAAAAAAGAGTTACAGCAGAAAATGGACAGCATGCAAACTGAAAAAGAAAACAAAGAAGAAAGCAAGCAGGATTATCTAAGAGAAGGAAATCTTTTGGGAAATATATAGGGAAAACGGGAAAGAAGAAGAAGAGGCAAGATTGAAATCCAGAAGTTTGTGGCTCAAGGCAAGGGACAAAAACACATCATTTTTCCATAACACAATGAAGATAAGAAGAGCAAGAAACCAAATAGAAAAAATTCAAGTCGAAATCCAAGAGGCCAAAGGAGCGGAGGAACTAAAAAAATTAGCATATCAGCACTTTAAAAACTTACTTTCAACCAATGAAGAAATGGTTGAAAGTGAAGATTTCTTAAAGCACACAAAAAAAAAAGAACAAAATGCAGCAATGTTCAAGGATCCCACAGAAGAAGAGGTAGTGGCGGCCATATGGAGCCTACATCCGGACAAAGCCCCAGGGCCAAATGGATTCAAAATAACATTCTATAGATTTCATTGGTATACCATCAGAAAGGATTTCTTAAGAATGGTGAAGAATGTTTTCAAAAAAAAAAAAGGAGGCAAGACCAAATCCTCCTATCTTTCTCTAATCCCAAAGGTAGCAACCCCCTCAACTTTCAACAAGTTTCACCCTATCTCTCTCTGCAATTCATCATATAAGATAATAAAAAAAATAATTGCAAATATAATCAAGGAATTACTTCCAATAATCATTTCTAAAAATCAAGGAGGATTCGTGCCCAATAGGGAAATCATAGATAATGTAATTATTGTACAGGAAGTGGTTCACTCCAGTATGCTAAGGCAAGAAAAAGGCCTCATAATCAAAATAGATATGGCAAATGCATTTGACAAGGTCAGTCATCCATATCTAGTGGTTGTCCTCCAGAAACTTGGTTTCTCAAGAGAAATAGTGGAAGTTATACAGGCATGCATTTCTACTCCATGGATTGCCCCCCACATAAATGGAAGGCCCAGTGATTTCTTTCAAAGAACAAGAGGCCTTAGGAAAGGTTGTCTTCTCTCCCCCTTCCTATATATTATAATGGCAGAAAAATTAAGCAGGGCTCTGGAAAATCAAAGAAAGGAAAGAAATATCACAGGGATCAGAATAGCAAAAGGAGTAAAAACAATAAACCACTCACTCTTTGCTGATGACACATTGCTGCTGGGAGGGGCATCAACAATAATAGCTAGGAGGTTCAAAAAAGTTCTGGATGATTTTTTACAGGTTTTAGGTGGGCTATTAAATAATACAAAATACAGGATATATGGATGGAATACCCCTCCTCGAACTATGCAAAGGATCTCACAAATCTTAGACATCCCTGTACATGAAAAATGGACACACTTCTTTTATTTGGGACTCCCAATCTCAAAAGAGAACATGAAGGCAGAAATATGGACTAAACAAATTGAAAAAATGAAAAACAAAATACAAAGTTGGGGTATGATGTGGCTGAATATGGTAGGAAGGGTAATTCTAATCAAAGCACTCCTTGCACCACTACCTATCTACCAATATGCCATAATCATGGCCCCAGCAAGTGCCCACAAACAAATGGAGTTAATCTTAAGAAGCTTTCTGTGGTAGGGGGGGAAGCAAGAAAACAAAAAATTTAGCCTGGTCAGGTGGGAGCAAGTAGTACTACCTTATGAACAAGGAGGCCTATCAATACGGATACTTGGGCTTATGAATGTAGCACTACGAATGAAAATAGTATGGAGACTAATTATAGGAAAAGAGAGCTGGTGGAAAAAGACTCTTATAACAAAATATATGGATGGCACCAGGAAAAGACTGCTTAATGGAAATATCCCAATAAGACAATGTACCCAAGTATGGAAGCTGGTTAAAAAAACAATTCCATTAATGAGTAGATATATTTCTAAAATCCCAGGCAATGGAAAAACAATTTCAATTTGGGAGGATAGAATCATGGGAAAAGAACCACTACAGACTCATCCAGAAATTGAAGACATACAAGAGTGGATGAAAGATAAAGGTTTCAATACTTTACACTCTATCTCTCTTTGGAATCAAAAGGAGTGGCAAGATTGGAAAATCTTAGCAATTCCGACAGATCTAGAAGGGCAATGAAGCAAAATCAGGCAGCTCTTAAAATGGGAAACGCTAATCCACTTCGATGATGAAGATGCTTATCTCTAGGACCCAAGCGGTGGACATTACACAGTTAGGACTGGATATAAAATCCTTCAAGAACAACCAAATCAACAAGACTGGGATTCTTGGAAAATAGCATGGAAATCAGAAAACCTGCCTAAGATCAAAATGTTCATTTGGACTCTTCTAAAAGGGGGAATATTCACCAGTGACAACTTAAAAAGAAAGGGCTTTCAAGGCCCAACACAATTCCCATTATGCATGCAGGCTGAAGAAAATATTCAACACTTATTCCAAGAATGCACCTTTGCCAAAGAATGTTGGCAGCAGTTGATAAGTCCATTGGAAATAAGAATAAATTTTGAAAAGCCCTTGCCGGATTTTCTTCAGACCCTTGAGAAGGCCTATCCATACACAACAAAGAAGAAAGTCACAATACAAAGAATATAGAAGTGCATTCCAGTAGTTCTATGTTGGCAAATTTGGTTGACACGAAATAAGTGCATTTTCAGAAATCAAATTCCAAGGATAGGGAAGACCCTCTCAAAAACGTGGGGTTTAACTTCTGAAATCTTCAATGTCAAAAAAATAGCACCAACAGATTATAACACTCTTCAGCAGGAAGAGCGATATTGGCTCAACAAATCCATAATAAATAATAATGGACAAAAAGGACATAGGAAGACAAACTCAGGAAATATATGGAAAATAAGAATGAGTGAAGAGGAACTGACAAACTGGAGGAAAAATCAAAATAGATACTATCTATACTTTGATGGGGCCTCAAAGCATAACCCGAGAAAGGCAGGGGCAGGGGGAATAATCCAAGATCTTGATGGGAAAGAAATTGTCACATATGAATGGGGATTGGGACAAATCTTAAATAATAAGGCATGAGCATACAACTTGTTGATGGGAACAAGAATAATCAAAAAAAGAGAAATTCAAAATCCTATCATAATATGAGAGTCGGCCATAATAATAGAGGCAATGGCAAGAAACAAAAACCCAAGTAATAATTTCATGAACAGAATTCTTAGAAAAATCAGGAAGAACTTAGAAGGCTCTAGCAATGTAATCTTCAGAGATGTCTTGATAATTCACAATCAACAGGCAGATTATTTTGCAAACCAAGCAATGGAAAAAATTGAAGGGAATGTTCATGAAAACCAGGAAGAATATCATAACTTTGTTCCTTAATGAGCAGCAAAAAGCACTAGTATAAAGCTCACCAAAATCAAGGAAAAACCACAAGGATAAAAGCAATAAATCAAAAAACAACAGTCAAAAAGAAACAAAGGACACATCATTGCAGTAACAGCCAGGAAATCACGGAAATGCAAAGGAAAATCCATGAAACTTCAGACTCTAGTATGAGAAACAGCAGGAAGGAAGATTGCAACCATGGTCACAAGAACCACGTTGCAAACTATTTCACCAAAGGTAGGGTTCGGGCAGCGTTAAATCACTATAAGAACATAGGGTCCATTCACAAAAATTGTAGAAGCAATCTCAGTGAAGAAATCTTCACCTTCCATGTCAGTATAGTGCTTCTTTGGTTTCAAAGCCCCTTCTTGCCTTATATAATAGCCCGCAGTGTTACCTCTACTAAACGTGCAGACTCCATATTAAGTCCCCTCCCCTCATCTTACCCAGCTGTCTCATCCCATATCCCTTAATTCCCTTCACTCCCTCCACTCACCAACCCATTGCAGCGTAAAGCCTCTGTTATGTCCAGATTTCGGTCCTTTCTCCGGGACCTCATTTCTATCGAAATACAAAGGAAAAACATGATCGAGTGCTTAATCTGGACTTCAAAAAAGCATACATTCACATTTATATCTATCACCGGGTCCGCTCCCCCAAGTCTTTCCCGCGGTGCTTTTCTCTCCTCTCTTTGATCTCCAATCAAATCTGGATTGTTGATCTGGCGCTTGATCTGACAGTTATCAATCAGCCCGTCCAACCAAACTTGTGTGACTCTCCCCCACCATTGATATGTACTCATTGGATCTGACGGTTCACATCGATATCGGGCCGACAACAAGCTCAGAGATTACCCGCCAAAAAAGCGGTTTTCTCTCTCTCCTCCGCTGCTACGTGTCGCCCGATCAGTGCAATCAGGCGACCCCCCCCCTTCTACCACTCACGATTTTTTCTCCGCTTGAAATACCATCTTTGTTTATAAACCCGCCTCTCCCCTTAGTTATTGTTCAGACTTTTTCACGCCCGATGACCATTGATTTTAATCATCGACGACTGTGATGGTTCCTCTAGACTCCTCTTCCACCAGCACCTCTAGTTAATCTCCACCGTCCATCCCATGATTCCGAACTATGCGACTTAATCTTGGCCGTTATTAATCTGATAACCCCATTCATTGATTCCAATGGTTCCCATGTCCGACAAAAGGAAAGTAGTCAACATCAGCAGAAGAAAAAGTACCTCAGGCAATACAAATTCAAGGAAGCATAGCAAAACAAGGAGCAAAATGCAAAGCCAAAGGAAGAACAAGAAAACAACTCAAATGGAATCATAGTGGCATATTACAAAAACAATAGCACAAGCAATGAAGGAGAGAACTCGGTCAAATATGAAAAGAAGAACCAGCCAACTCATGAGCAAACAGTTTATAAGCAATGAAAATCTGTCAGAGAATCCATGATATGTAAATTTCTCTTTCTAGTAGGTCAGTTTGTTAGGGAGTACACCAGAATACTCATTAAAATACATGAAGTCTTGAACACCAGCCTAGGAGAAGAGACTACGTTCCTATCTCATGGATTAGATGTTTATCATTTTGCAGTCGTTTGTAATATGAGCTTGCTCCAACAAAGATTTTGATAATATATCAACTACCCGACCTTGTTAAAAAAAAAAAAATTATCAATCTAGGAAATATGAAAATCAAAATTCTCTACGCCTCTTCTCCTCTTCCCAAAGCTAACCTCACCATTCATATTTTCTTTCTTTTCTCTCTTTCTCTACAATAACCTTCCCTTTTTTAGTTCTCTAGAAGCCTTCTCACATGTTATACAAGACTCTATTTTTCTATGCAACACATCTCCTCTGGTCCATATTTGATCTAATCAAATCAATCATACTCGTTGTGTGTATACACTCAGATCTACCAACATAATGCTCTGTGTTCTTTGTTTTATCTTTTATAGGGCCATATCTAAGCAGATCTCCACTGCTCACACACAATCTAATCAATGCACTTTTAGATCATTGCACTCTCTACAAATTTCACATTCATCACATTGCTTCTTATCTCATGCTTCAAGACTGCAATTCATATCTCTATTGTATACCTATATAATTCACAGACTTGGAACTAAAACCAAGCACCTTTGGTTTCAAAAGATTAACTGTTTGCATGCTCGAAACATTAAATTTATAGCCCTTAGAATTATATTTCTAAATCACATTGAATCATATGACCGAGGGCTAGAATCGTTACCCTAAATTAATTTTCCACGGTGTATTTGATATCTAGGCCTTTGTAGGCATGCCCAACTTTCTGATAAGGCAAACAATTAGATGTTAGAATTCCATTGCCAAACACCTTTAGCATCGAGGGCTTAAACACTTTCCTCCTTATGCTAGGGTTGGAATCACAACTTAAAATACCTTTCTAACATATTTTTGGTATGGATGAATAGAGAGGCACTTAACTTGTTCCATCGAATGAATGGATAGGCCAAATAACCTTTTCAACACATAACTATATCCCAAATAGAACCTTGATAAGGCCCTTTGACTCCACTTGAATTTGGAACTGAACTTACTATTAATTGGTAATCATTGCTTACCTTAGGATGGTTGGATTCTCAAATACTCTCTACAGTCTTGGAACCAAGACTAGCTTGAACTTTGACCGAACTTTTTTTCCCGCACTCAAATCCGAATATGGTTGTTTATTTAATTTGTATTTAGCGTACACATCTAAATCCTCGAATTATTAGGTGGCCTTTACCTTTGGAAAATTCCAAAATATTTATCATTGTGAATCCTTACAAAGCACACACCTAGAATAAATCTAAAGAGATCCATATTTTCCACATCATCCCACTGTGAAGCATTCATCGCACGCCACATGTTTATGTGCACCATTACTTGCCATGTCATGTGAAACATGTCACCTCTCGCCATGTGTTCTTCCACTCACTTTCCACATGTCACATGCCAAACAAAAACTTGGCCACCCAAAAATGTCAAAGTTGGTGCCATGTGTAACCAATTGAAGCTGCCATAAGTTTTACTATGCCCTTGCCACCACTTGTGCTGCCACCTATACTGCCACATTATACTGGAGTTTAGTTATTGTATAAAGCTAAAAAAAATGGATACAGGTTATCTCTTATGTTGTTTCCTTAGTTCAACTCTAAATGTTTGGATGCCCGGATGTAGGAAAAATATTGATTGTATCAAGTATTGGGCTATTTGGTTAAGTGTGTCCTCATTGCACTATTGGATTCTCAAATGCAAAGAAAAATATGGATGTATTTGGAATCCATCTCTTTTAGTAGATATATTATTTGATGCACCCCAGATGACTCGGATGCTTGCATTCTGTGAAACCTTAACCAACTAGAATATTGTTTAGAGTGCTTTACTTCAAACACATTTTTCTCCTCATTCCTTGGAGTTAGACGACGTGCTATATACACTTGGAAATGTATAAGAACAAGCCATTAAACATACATATTTTGTGTTCATTTGGAATAAGAAATTGGAGAAGAAATTCCTTCAAATATGGGCTAATGGGCTACATGTCTTAGGTAACACCATAGAGAATGCCTTCTTTATATTTTTGTCATTGTAGACAAAAGAAAACAAACAAACATCACCTTCCAACTTGGTTTTATCTCGAAATGGTTTCCTAGAGCATGTCTTAGAGTTCATTGTGATTGGTGTGTTTTTTATTTCACTATTCTCTAATTTCCACAGTTTATCTATTGCTTGCATAAACAACAAAATCAATGGTAATATATATGTAATCTAAAATAATTAACCATTCATACTATACATTTTAATTTATCTTAATAGATTTTTTGTGATGAACTTTCTAGTGGAATATCCATGGAATTTTATTGACCATATTGGTATCAAAACAGGTTTTTCCAGGGTCTTTGTCGGAAGTTGCAATGGATCCATGAAATAGTTTCATCAATTAGAAGCTATAAAACCCTAGCCATGGTTGATGAATATGTTTATAATAAACCTTCAGATAAAACATAGGATATATTCTCAAGGCTAGAAGTACAAGTTGCAACTATTAGTTATAATATGAACATCCTTATGGAGGCTTTGGAAAAATTGGTATAAAAGGGGACAAAGTTTCCAAATCAAAGGTTAGATTAGAGGGAAAATCAAGGGATCAAAGAAACACAGAATAATTCTAAGAAAGAACACGAAAAAGAGTAGTTGAGTTCAAGTGCAATAAATTATTCACAATTCCTCTTCTATATGGAAGTAAGGGTGGAAATCAAGATGTATCAAGGTGATATTGATTCTTTGAAATTAAATCATTGATTGCAGCAGTTAGAGGATTATTTAAGTGTTCACCACGTAGACAAGAAACAAAATAATTTCATTTTCTCATTTGAAATTAGAGGGCCATGGCCTAACCTAGTGGGAAATCCACATAGAAACCCTTAGGCTGGAGGAGGATCCTACATTAACTATGCGGGATGACTTTAAAACTATCATAAAGTCCCAATGCTACCCTATCAGGTATGTAGAGGACTTGTGGATCTAGTGCCATTATTTCAAGAAAAGGCAGGGGAAGAGCATATAAAATTACACCACATAATTTAGGAACATGGAAATGACATTTGGCATCTCTTCCAAGAACCCAAATGTACTACTCAAGTATTTGGGGGGTCTACATAACCATCTATAAAAGCAAGTGATTCTATTCAAACCCAAAATGTTGGATGAGGCTTGTGTATAGGTACCAATACCTAGAAAACATAGGGCAAAATAAAGGGCATTCAAGTGGTTCAAAGTAGAAGAAACACTAGGAAACTTCCAAGGAAGAGTAAAAGAAGTGGAAAGAGGGAAAGGACAAGAAGATAATAGCTGCAACACACCATTGCAAAGATCCTAGCAATCCCTGCAGCAATCCTAGCAATCCCTGCAACATGGTCACATAGAGGATAAGTGTTTGAAACTACATCCATAGCTAAGCTTGAAGAACCAAAAGAAGGACAAGAAGAAAAGGAATCACATCTCTATATATGCAATCAATTAGGTGGAAAGAAGCTCTAACATGGAAAAAAATATTTTATACACCTCAGTGAAAAAGAAAGTGAATCTGAGTATCCTTCACCAACATGAAAAGAACAAGATGACTGAACTCTTCCATATAAAAATATAGACCAAGAAGACAAACATTGATGTTATGTTCAACTTAGGTTCATAGATAAATCTCATAGCAATGGATCTAGTCAATAAATTTGGACTAGAGCTTCATGATTATCCTAGCCCATATCCATTTAGATGCATTAAAAAGGAGGCAAAGATACAGGTAACCAAACAATGTAAAATTAAATTTTCTAATGTTGATTTTATTGATGAAGTAGAATTAGATGTAGTTTAGTTGATATATGTGGGGTTATGTTTTGGATTCCCTATATGTATATTTAAGATGTAATCTTCATGTGAAGAACCAACTAGTATCACCCCATCAAAGATGGAAAATACTTCATCATCAATGCACATAAGGGCAAGTCAAATATTTCACTAATAAATGTTAATCAAGCCAAGAAATTTATGAGTTCCAAGAAAAGATATGTTTCATTAATCTTAAGAGAAAATTATTCTATAGAAAAGTCAAAGAAAGTAGAGGAATTGTTGGAGGGGTGCATCAAGTAACAAAGATAGGGACTAGAAGGGTTTCTACAAAAATATAGGGGAGTGTTCTACAAGCCTAAATGGATGCCACCCAATAGGGAAGTGGGGCTCAAGATCCAACTATTTATGGACTCCCCATTGCCAAATGTCAAGTTATATAGGAGGTCATTTCTAGAAGAAAACAAGGTGAAGAAGGAATTATATTAGTTTTTGGAGCAGAGTGTTATTCAACGAAGTACCTCACCTTGTGGGTTATCCATCATAATTGTACAAAATAAGGATGGCACTTTCCGAATGTGCATTTCTTATAGGGAATTAAACAAAATTACGCTCAATAACAAGTACCCCTTATCCAAGATAGATTGTCTATTAGATCAGTTTTAGCAAATTAAATACTTCACCACACTAGATTTATAATGAGGGTATCACCAAGTTTGATTCAATGAAGAATCTACTTAGAAGACTAACATCAAAATTAGATAAGGTTTATATGAGTGATTGGTCATGTCATTTAGTCTATGCAGTGAACTAGCTACATTCATGAGATTAATGAATGATAAAATGTGTCCATATCTACATTCATTTATTATTATTTATTTGGATGATATATTGGTATATTGTTCTACTTGGGAGGAGGGTATCTCATAGTTGATGCAGGGGCTAGAGACATTAATGAAGCACCAGTTTCTAGACAATCTCAAGAAGTGTGAGTTTGCACAATAGTATTTGGTGTATTTAGGTTATCTGATTGGTGGAGGTGGGATTAAAATAGCTTCTATGAATATGGAGGCCATCACGAATTGGTTGATGACTATAAATATTTCAAAATTTAAGAGTTTTATTAGGCAAGCATAGTACCTAAGAAAATTCATAGCCTCATTTTTATTAGTACAAACACTCCACCACACCATAAAAATGAGTGGAAAGAGTTTCCTGATTGGGTAAGGGTAAAAAAAATGCCTTTGAAGAGCTAAAAAGGAAAATAAGTCAATCACCAGTTCTTTCATTACCAATCTTGCAACAACCCTTTGAAGTGGAGACATAAGCAAGTGGGTATTCCATGTGAGTAGTCTTGATGCAAGGACAAAGGTTCGTATACTACCATTCTAAAGTGTTTCATGGGGTGATTGTCAACTACCCTACTTATGACAAGGAGTTCTATGTTCTAGTACAAGCTGTAGAAAAATAGAAACACTACCTGATGGGTAAAAAGACCATCATCTATACAGATCACTAGCCACTATGCTACTTGCAAACCAAAAGTAAGCTACAAAAAACCACACATTACAAGTGTTTGGGTTTCATAGAGAAGTTTCATTTAGTGATTGATCCAGGTGGATGTTGGTGGCCACCCACCTATCCCATTTGGACCCCCACAACTGTCTCTTTCAATCTTTTTAGTTTCCTAAATTGTAGCACAATTTACTATTTTTAGCAGTTTTTCGGGTCTTGAACTTCCGGAGCTGTTTTGAGGCACTAAACGATGTTTTTTTGAAAATCTGGACCCCTGCTGCCTCCTAAAGTTGTAGTGCTCGGATAGATCTTTCTAACGAGCTATTGTACACGTCAAACGGAGATCGTATGCCAAAGTTACGACCCCGGGAAATTGATGTACCAATTTACCCAAACGGGGCCCACAATTTGGCTTTTCATCTTCTAGGGTCAGATTTTTGAATACTAAGGATTTTCCATTGTTTCTCAACAATAAATAGGCCTTCGAGCCTCATTGTAACACAGTTCAGAGGCATGTAGCCACCACATCTCTTCTCAGAGATAAGCTACCATCGCCCTAGCTGGTTTATTTCCATTATTGTTTGTAAGCATATTTCAGTGTTTTACATTAATGAAGTGAAGTATTATTTCCGCTGCATATCTATGTTTATGGTTATCTCTATGTTTTATTGTGTTCCTGTTTAAATCTGGATCAGTGGTATCAGAGCGGTCTGCTTTTTCTCTGTTTTTCTTTGCATGTCCCCAACGAGGTCGGGATATAAGGAGTTAGGGCTTGAACTGGTCGAACCTTTGCAAGACTAGTCTCGCAAATCTCGACGACCTCCCATGGCGGATGAGAAGAAAGACGAGGGGGCAGGAGATCGTATCAAAATCTTGCTCGAAGAAGCCCTCGAGCGGCAAAGGAACGCGATGAGGGATAGCTTTGCGCAGATCCTTCAGCGGCTACCCGGAGGCGACACATCGGCTTCCAACAGCTACTCTGGAAACGCCACACCGTTTAAGGTACAAGTTAATTTTGAAATCCCCATCTTCGAGGGTCAAATAGACGTAGATGTCGTAGATAAATGGTTAAATCTGCTAGATGGGTATTTTTCTGTTCATGAATTTTCAAATCAGGAAAAGATTGTTTTCGCTCTTCTCAAAGCAGCCCCCCACGTCAAGGACTGGTGGGAAACCTACTGCGAGCAGAAGGATGAAAGTACAAGCTCACTATTTTCAGCTGCACCCACTTGGAATGACTTCGGGGATGCCATCAAGGAGCAGTACTACCTGTTGTGCCCTACAACAACCCCCCATTTCATAATATTTTTATCACAAACAATTAACATATGAAATGGGTCCCTTTTAAAAATTTTAATTGGCATTAATGAATTTGTTCGAAAAAGGTATGATAATCAAATGAATTTGTTAACAAAAGCCTTTTTGAACAAATAATAAGCAATTTTTGGTTAAGTCCGAAAAAGCAATCGCAAGACCGTTTGCTACCTTGGTTCTTTCCGATGCGATATCGCTATCGGCCATCGGCGATAGCCAATGCACACACAGAAAAAGCACACATCTTTTCCCCGATGCGATATCGCTATCGGTAGTCGGCACAATCCCATACATCTTCATAAGACGTTCAGATCTTTTTCCCGATGCGATGTGATATCGCTATCGGTAGTCGGTAAATCAATTGATATGCATTTAGGGATTATGTTCGCGCGCTAATATGATACAATGTCGCAATCGACATTCGCCAAGATCTCTCCCAAATGATAATGTCACTCACACTCCCGATGCGATGCGATGACGCTTAATGATGACCAGAACTCCTAAAAAAAGGGTGATTATTTCAAAGCATTAAAGTTATATTTAAATCCGATTTGACAAAAGCACAAATTTCAAAATGCCGTTAAGTAAAGGGATAAGGTAATGCATGCGTATTTAAAGCTTTGCCCCTTCGAATTAGCGAGCAATTACGATTAGACCTTTGAAGAAATCTATTGCACGCTTTAAGGGGTCATTCGGTTTAATAACTTAAGTAATGGTCATTTATGGAGCTGCAGGCTGTAAAATCACCATCATTGCATCTGCGGTGCCCTCTCAAATCATTAGATCCGCAGCCACTTTTAGAATTAATCTCACCACGCTTCAAGTTATATATCTATCCCGTTATGGATCGTCATTGTTATTTCTTTGTTACGATTTCTCTTGCATTTGTGTAGAATTCAACCGAGAGAAGTCTGAATATGATGGGAAAGAAGTTCAAAAAGGTGGCAGGTTCTACTCCGACACCTGTCTCAGGCCAAGCTGCTATGGTTTCAAAGAAAGGCTTAATCTCAGATACTACATGCACTGGTCTTCCTGGTACTACATGGCAATGTACATACAATTTGCTAGAAGCAGAACAACCAGAAAAGACGGTAACGGAGGCTAGTGTGGATGAACTAAGAAAGTCTGAGGCAACTCTTAAAGATTTGGCTGACTCCTTTCTACACAGAATAGCAGCCAGAGAACAAGTCTTGCCTTATACTGATGTGGTACGTTGGGCAATTGAAGAAATTACTCTCACTGATAGAACCTTCCATACTAAGGATGGAAGGATTTTCGGTTCCTTCAAGCCTGATGACTTGAGACGGATGTATCATTTGCCTCAACCCGAGCTAGTCTATAATAGAGCCTTTTTGGAAAAATTCGCGAAGGAGAATGAATCGCCATCCGAACCTCTCCGAGAGTGGAGGCAGAATCCAACTAAACACAAGCATGATATGTCGGGTAAGTACTCCAATGCTTCTTTGGCTTCACCTTATTGCTACGCCGGGATTATGATGTGTAGATTGTGGGGATTTCATGACTCTGCAAATATTCATATTGATATGGTTCCTTTAATGGAAGCGGCCGTCAATAGTATAATCATGGATTGGGCCACTATTTTGTCTGATAAATTGGTCATAGCTATTCGTGAGTTTAGGGCCAAAACCAGAGTCACTGAGAGAAAAATCCCACCCTTCTATTACTCTGCTTACATTATGGATACCCTTTGTTTTAATTCTGAGTTTCCTGTCCTTGGTTGGAGATGGACAACCCATGACCCAACACCCATTCACTTGTACCATCGAAAATTGTGGAAACCCTCCCACAAAGACCATCTGTATCAAATTTGCAATGGTTTTATGGTTCCCGTTCACTATTCTATTTTTGACAGACCTATCCCTAGAATTTCCTATGAAGCTTCTTTTGATCTCCCAGCCGTAGCCCATTGGTTCGGCGAAGAGCATTTTACCTATATTAGAGTTTTTGGAAGCAAGGCTAGGCCACATGTCCTCCCCCTGTACGTCCCAGATAAACTGTTAGCCCGGGAAATCTCCTACCAGATTATGTCTGAGAGTGTCACACAAACTCTCAAGGAGGAGAAGAAGAGAGGATGGCCCTCTTTTCCTTTAAGAATTGGAGTTTATACGCTGCTGAATTATAAACATGCAGAAAAGGAAGCAGCAAAACTCCAATTGATATCCCTGGCTTCTATTCCAAACAGACTTTATGATCCCAAAAAGACTGCTTTCATTGCCTTGGAACAGGCCAAGCTGTCAAAGGTTGTTCATCAAGAAGACCAGTTTGACGACCTGTTCATGAGTGCCGATTCAATAAGCCAAGTCAGACAACTCGCTTCACTGAGATATGAAGATGTGGAGTTAACTGAATTTAATAAACTTAGAAAGCAAAGGTTGCAAACTTTGCCTCTAGATTTATTATCCACAACCCCAACATCTTCCTCAAGCGAGTCTGGTCAGCAGCAAATACACCTATCTCCTGTTACAACTAAAGAATATGATAGACAACAAGAGGAAAGGCAAAACAAGCTGCAAGCAGAGAAGCAAAGAAGAGAGCAGATAGAAAGGCAGCAAAAAGCACAAATTGAACAAGAGCAAAGAAATCAAAAGGAGTTAGAAGAACAGAGGAAAAGAGAAGAAGAAGAGAAAGCAAAGAAGGAACTGGAAGATAGGCAGAAAAGGGAATTGGAGGAACAGCAGCAAAGAGCACAGGAGGAACAACAGCAAAGAGCACAGGAGGAGCAACAGCGGAAGGCATTGGAGGAACAGTAGAGGATTGAACGGGAGAAAGAACAAAGTAAAGCTCAGACAGAACAAAGTGAGCAAATCTCTACTGATCCTGAATTAATTAAAGAATGGAACCAATTTGATTCCATCATAAGTGGTAAGGAAGCCTCCAAAGACTCAGACGCCTCTAAGACTCCCAATACTATTTCTTCTCCGGTTCTAGAGGGAACCAGCGGCTCACCCATGGTACAGAATGTAGAGGTAATCACTCAAGACCCATCCGATCAAATTGATCTTCAGGTGGAGGAAATTCCTCCTCTAGACATTTTCTACAGCCCAAAGCATAGAGCCGTTGTAAGGCGCTCGAGGAAAAGGCGAAGGCTTGATCAACCTTCTATTTTGCCTGAGCAAACAATCACGGGCAATGTGGTCTGGAAGGGAGAATTGGATCCCTCTGAAGATCTGACAAAGCTATCGCAATTTGCGGGAGCTTATTCAGCGGCAACTATTGACAAAGCATCCGAAGTAAGTCTTCTTTTGAAGACTAAAGAGCATGAGATATACGCATTACAAGCAGAAGTGATAGAGGCAAGGAATAAGGCAGCACAGGCAGAGGAACAATTGCTGGCCCAACAACAAGAGAATCATTTGTTAACCCAGCAAATTGAACAACTGAGGATAGACCAAAGTGACATTCAGAAAGCAAAAGAATTGTCAGAGGCATTATCCCAGTTGAAGGCATCGAATGAGCTGATGATACAAGCTAAAGACGAGCAAATAATTCAGCTATCAGCTCAGCTTGAAGGTATTAAGAGCGCCAAGAGTATCAATGATTTCAGAGCAGAGGCAACTCGAATAAACAGCGCACTGATATCTCAAATCAGGATCTTATGCCAACAACTTGTTGAAGCTGAATCACTGTGTGAAACATCTACAGAAGTGTGTGAACAAATCGAGAAAGCCAGAAGTAAGTTGGATCAGGCTGAAGACGATATAACAGAGTATATTGAATGGCAAGACACTCCAGAAGGCCAAGCCGCAAATTTCTCCCGAATCTGTGTAACATACAAGGACATACTCTTCATGGAATGGAACACACAGATGATGAAAGCAGAAAGAGCAGCCTCCAGATGCAAAATGATTGCCAGTAACATGATCAATCTAGTCAATGATACATTGTATCTGGCAAACATGATTTCACAATGCACACCTGGAAACATAACAACGGCAAATATGCTGGAGCTCAGGAATTACCCTGATCTGGAGAAACAAGGGCGGTTAATTACTGGAGTAAATACCTTGACCGCCGATGCATACTGGCTTTTCCTGATTAAACCACATTCTCAAAGGTCGGCTCTTAATTGTCTAACAGATGCTCTCCGATACCTGATTGCCGATATTCGAGATGCCACATATGATGCACAGCTGACTTCACGCCTCAATACTCCACCAGAAGTAGAGCCAATGCTGGCGATATGTCAGCAAAGGAGTAAAGGCAAAGAGACCTCTGACTGAAACATCGCCGCCGACTGCCGAATCACCAAAATACAAAATGATATTTGTTAATGCCGATTTAGTTGTTTTTCAGTTTTAGATATTTAGATATTTTAGATTAGCATAGTATTTATAGACCCTTTCATTGTTTTGGAGAGGGTCGTAAAATTTTGTAAAAGACTTAAAGGCTGAAGTTTGCACTATCGTGCTTCAGTCTATATTCTTTTTGAAACTCGACCACTGGTTCTTAATTTTACTTGGAAGGCTGTTTTAAGTAAATTGTGCACTATTGTCGTTTGCTTGGAATGCTTTCTGGTCTGAAGGAAGAACCGCGACATAGCGATTAATATATTGGATTGATCAAACAGCTTGCATGGTACTATTATCTGTATCTGTTCTCTTTTCTATTATATGAATTGTTGTGTTATTACTTTTGCTATTGTTGATTACATGTATGCAATATAACAGCAAGTCTGCATTTCATATCACTATTGAATGTTTTGTGATTTGTTATCTCTTTTAATCATGCGCGTAACAATGATATAAATGACTGAGTACAGTAATTCGCTATTATCGCTCTGCATAACTACTTATGCAGAGCAATCTTAAATGATTTAAACATTTATGCTTATTGTTAGTGTCATCTATATGCCTGCCAGTAAGCCTAAATTATCAAACGCTGTATTCAAATGAATCGATAAGTCCCGGGATTAGCTTATAGTTATTATATTTCTTTTGTAGTTTAGTTATTTATTTATTATCACCTTACATCTTAAATCATTCATCCATCCCGTTTACTTATAATCTTTGGGAAACTGGTCCCATTATCCCCAGTCGGAGCCACTATTCCAAACGGAAAAGGAGATGCACTAAGTTCCGGACCGGGTGGTTTCCCCGATGTTGTTGCAACGAATTTCGGGGCATCAACATTTTTGGCGCTAGAAGGAGGGCATCGACTGTGAATGGCAAGTAGGTCCAAATCTGCAAACCATTCTAAGAGTAATTCTCCCTCCAAATCCTCTTCCCCTTCTCAATCACATGCTGGTTCTCTGGCACACAATCGAGAAAAAGAGGAATCAACCACCACTGCTCATACCCATCATATTTCAGAACATTTAAGTCTTGAATCCCCTGAAGTTCAGTCTCTTATTCATAAACTTCAGAGCTTCTCGATTTCACCTCAGAAATCTGAAGTATCACAAAGCAGTGTGACCTCGCAGTTAAACTTATCCCATCCACTTACCAGACTTCAGAGCGAAAAACTCGGTATCGAACCTACTGAGTTCCCTTTACCGAAAAGGAAAAAGGCTAAGAAGATTACTGAAGTATCTGATAGTGAAGATCTTTCTTCCATATCTTCCATCTCAATTCCTCCTCTGCGAAGTCAACCATCCACTCCTCCGTTACACATTGTTGTTCATCAGGGAATAAGTACTACAGCATCTCAAGCTATTCTCTCTCCAACAACTTCTTCTCCTCAGTCATCTGGAATACCAATAGTAGTAACAACTATTATCGCCAGCATAATGGCAGATCCATGGACTACGCCAGGTGCAGTCAATATGCCCGGACCATTACATGATCTACCTGATGCTCCCGAAAAATGGTTGCCTAAATTTAATCCAGATAACGGAACACAAGCTGAAGAACATATTAACAATTTCATGTTAGCAGTTAACTTAAAAGGAGTGACAGAACAAGATGTTGTTGTCAGACTTTTCCCTTATACCCTGCAAGGATCGGCAGGATCCTGGTACTTCTCTTTACCTTCTGGTTCTATTACCAGCTGGACCACATGCCAAGAGCAGTTCCTTACCAAATATGGAGATGACAGGTCTCTGGCGACTTTAATAAACGACCTCTCCAATTTGAGAATAGAGCATAGGGAACCAATAAAGGAGTTTAATGCTCGATTCAACAAACTCCTAAATAAAATCCCCACCGCTTCGAAACCAAGTGAACAAATTAGGAGCGAATGGTACATTACTGCCCTCCCTTCCAATATAGCTATTTTTGTTGACAGGGCTGGCAAACCTACCTTAGCTGAAAACATGAAGGAAGCACTTGCAGTTGAAAAGCGTATTAATGCTCTAGAGAAGAAAGCTGCCTTGGAGGATAGAAAATCCAAAAAAGTTTCATTTAAAGAAGATTCTAAGAAAAAGACCCCAAAGGACCCATACGACATGGAAGGTTTACAAAAGGTCCTTAAAACATTGTCTAATGAAATGGTTGAAATTAAAAAACAGGTGGCCGAAACTTCGAACAAAAGACCATTTAGAACTTTCAAGAAAACTGAAACAAAGCCACCCAATGTTATATCTAATGCAAACTCTGAACAGGAAGAAGAAGAAGAGGAATCAACCTCTCAAACGGATGATGAAGAAGAAGTAGTTGAGTGTCACGGCATGTGGGATTTCATACTCCCAAATTCTGACACTGAGAATCAAGAAGAAGCTTTTCCTGTTACTACAAGAAGTAAAATCGCTTCTGAACCTACTCAAACAACTACAAAAAAGAGGAGTGCAGGTGCTGCCACACCAAAAGAAAAAGTTCTTCCAAAGAAGTCTCCGGTAGCAGCCCCTCAAAACCACCCTCCAATTTCTAACTCTCCTTCAACATCCAAGACACTAGTGGTATCTGACTCCATGGAGTATAATATTGTTGATGATATGAAAAAGACTAAGGCAAACATAACCATGTTTGAACTAAGTAAGTTAAAACATCAGCAGAAATTGCTCCTAAGAGAATTTAACGCTGTCCCCTCTTCTCCTCTTCCCAGTTCAAAAGCTGCTAATGATTCAGGACAACCCCCTCCAGATATGGTCGAAGCTACCGATTCGGTTCTGATCGGAGATAGATCCAATTCTCATACCCCACCTTTCTTGCTCACCTATGAAATCTATAATCGAAATCTGCATAACTGTTTAATTGATTCAGGGGCTTCATCTAATATTATGCCAGCTTCAGTTTGTTCTAAACTAAACATAGAACCCCAGAAGTCCGCAATTCATATTGTACAGTTAGACAGAACCAAAGTGCAGGTTATAGGAGAAATTAATTCCGTGACTATCAGGTTGTCTGCTGATCCCAGAATAGTACAGAGAATAGATATTTTGATTGCTGACATACCTGAATTCTATGGTTTAATTTTGAGCAGAGATTGGTCTGAGAAACTGCATGGATACATTTCCACGGATTGGTCACATATGTGGCTCCCCTATAAGGGTAAGCCAAATCAAATAAGGATCGACCGTGAGAAACACATGACTCACACAGTAACCGATTTCGAACAAGAAAACCAGCCTGTGGCCTTCAACAACAACATTTTGGGAAATTATTCCTCAGAATCATTCTTTGGCAACTTTGTTGCCCAATCTTCCCCTTTTTTAGTTAACCATTGTACATCTCAAGTAGAAAATTTTTCACAAACCAATTTATCCAAATGCTTCAACGAAAATCAAAAAGATGTAAATATTTTTGTTGATTCTCCTTTATTTTGGTCTTTGTATTTTGATGGCTCTAAGTCCAGTGAGGGATCAGGAGCAGGTTGCATCTTGGTTAGTCCGCAAGGCGAAAAAACAATGCTATCCTGTCGATTAGAATTTGAATGCACCAATAACACGGCCGAATACGAAGCTCTAGTGCAGGGACTATATAAGGCAATTGACCTTAAAAGTCCAATATATAAAAGTATTCGGTGATAGTGAGATCATTGTTAAACAGGTAAGAAATACAATTCATTGCCTTTCAAGCCACCTTAAGCATTATCAATCGCTAGTGCAAGATCTTACTTTGCATTTCTCAGCATTCAACATTTCTTCAATTCCAAGATCACAAAACTCGGCAGCTGATTTACTAGCCAACGTAGCTTCCAAACTCCTCCCTTCTGAAGACTATAGCCTTGATAGATTTTCTATAGAATTAATTTTTAGACCTTTAGTTCCCGAATAAATCACTAACTGGAGGGTTTTCAACCATGACGAGGACATCTTGCAATTCTTAACCTCTGAAAAGTCTTATGACAATCAAATCATTGAAGAGCATGACCATGATTCTCAAATGAAAGAAACATCTCAAGATAACGCGATTCCTAAGCCTGTAGTAAAGCTCGAAGACCTTTATGACATTAAAGATAGGTTCAAACCTGTAATTAATGCAAAACTCCAAAGCTCTACTCTTAGGTTTGAATCAATCAATTTGGGAACAGATCAAGCTCCTCAAAATATCAACTTAGGACTAGGACTTTCTATAGAAGAAAAGGAAGCATTCATCAAACTCTTAAGGAAAAACAAGCAAGTTTTTGCTTGGAAGTATGACGACCTCAAGACATATGATACATCTATCATACAACATACTATTCCTATGCTTCCCGATCAAAAACCTATCCAGCAGAAGTTAAGAAAAATACACCCGAATTTGGAGAGCCAAATAAAGTCGGAACTTAATAAGCTCCTAAAAGCTAAGATTATCTTCCCTGTCCGACACTCAAACTGGGTCTCCAATATGGTCCCAGTCAGGAAGAAAAACGGCGACATTCGAATCTGTATTGATTTCAGAAACTTGAATAAGGCAAGCTTGAAAGATAATTTCCCACTGCCTACCATGGAACAAATCCTCCAATCGGTAGCAGGATCTGAATTAATGTCCTTTCTCGACGGTTTCTCAGGATATAATCAAGTGTTGGTCCATCCTGATGACCAACTAAAGACTACATTCAGGACAAAATGGGGAACTTATGCATATCAAAAGATGCCTTTTGGACTCATAAATGCAGGAGCGACATTCCAAAGAGCCATGGATACAGCCTTTAGAGGGTTAATTAATCGGACAGTAGTCGTCTACCTCGATGATATTACTGTGTATTCTAAAAAGAGATATAACCACTTGCATGATTTAAAACAGATTTTTCAACGATGCAAAACATATGGTATCTCTCTCAACCCGAAAAAGTCTTTCTTTGCTCTCAACCAGGGTAAGCTTCTAGGGTTTATTGTATCTAAAGATGGCATTTATGTAGATCCTGATCGAATTAAGGAAATTTCTGAAATTCCTTTTCCGCACAACAAAAAATCGATGCAGTCGTTTCTAGGGCAGATTAATTTCGTTAAACGATTCGTTCCAGATTTTTCACAGATTGTACTACCACTACAAACGATGATTAAAAAGAATTCAACCTTCAGATGGGGAATAGAGGAAAAGCAAGCTTTTAATGGTATTAAGCAATCAATAATCAATGTCCCAGCTCTGAATACCCCAAATCTTTCTAATCATTTTATATTATATACCATTGCATCCGACTTATCTTACGCAGCAGTGCTCACCCAGTTGAATGATGACAATTTGGAAGCGCCCATCTCGTTCTTCAGTTCAAACTTTCAAGGCGCCGAATTAAACTATTCCGATATTGAGAAACAAGCTTTTGCTGTCTTTAAAGCAGTCAAACATTATCGACCCTTTCTTTTAAAAACCCATACTAAAGTGATAGTTCCTTTCTCAGCAGTTAGGCAACTATTAATCCAAAAGGAATTGGGAGAAAAGAGGGCAAATTGGGTCGCAGCTCTCCAAGAATATGATCTAGAAATAAAGCCAGCAAAGTTTGTTAAAGGTCAAGGTTTTTGCAGGATATTAGCAGGAGCATCAAACATTCCGGAATCAAGTGATACAGAGCAAACCCAAGAAGTTAATCAGCTAAGTATTCCTGATTCCGAATCTCAATATGCAGATCTGATCTTCTATTTAAAGAATGGTTATGCACCTACCAATTTGTCCTACAAAAACAAAAGAGCCATTAGATTGAAAGCTAAGAGTTTTTCAATTATTGGCGATGTGCTCTTCAGAAGAAACTATGATTCTGTCCTATTAAGATGCCTTGAGAAACCTGAAGCTCAAAAGGTTTTGCAGGAGCTACACGACGGACCAGCAGGAGGACATTTCGGAGCTGATACAACAGCTCATAAAATCATTCATGCTGGATACTATTGGCCTACTTTGTTTAAGGACGCTCACGAATATGTAAGGAAATGCATCAAATGCCAAACTGCCAGTGGAAGACAACAAAAACCAGCTTTCCCTTTGCAACCAATCAACATTGAACAGCCTTTTGAACAATGGGGATTGGACATCATTGGAGAAATTCATCCTTCTTCTTCCAAGCAGCACAAATATATTCTTACAGCAACTGATTACTTTACAAAGTGGGTAGAAGCAGTTCCGTTAAAAACAACAAACTCTGAGGCGATCATTGAATTTATAGATCAGTTCATCATTACCAAGTTTGGTGTTCCAAACGCTCTCGTCTTTGATAATGCTTCTTACTTCTCAGGTAATGCAATGATTGATTTCGCTATCAAAAGGGGATTTAAATTAAAGTATTCTGCTAATTACTATCCTCAGGGTAATGGCCTAGCAAAATCAACTAATAAAAACCTAATCAAAATCATTAAGCGAACAATCGAAGAGAATCATAAGAATTGGTATTTGCATTATGGGCTGATAGGATAACACAGAAAGCTTCCATAGGGACCTCTCCGTTTAATCTTGTCTATGGAAAAGAAGCAATCGTACCAACCAATCTTCTTTTTCCATCTCTAGCCCTAGTGCAATTTATTGACGAAACTCCTTCTTCCTCTATCCAGTTTAGATATGATCAAATTCTTAAACTTGAAGAAGAAAGGGAAAAAGCCAAGGTTACACACGCTAAACATCAGCAAGTCATTAAAGCAGCTTTTGATTTGGCCTCATCTAGTCCTAAACAATTCCAAGTCGGAGATCTAGTCCTGAAATGGGACAAAGCCCATGAAGACAAAGGTAAACATTCCAAATTTCAAAAAATGTGGCTCGGACCATTTCAGATCTGTGAAAAAGTAGGCCATTCCACTTTTATACTGCAAAATCTATCAGGGGTGAGGGATTCTCTCCCTGTCAATGGTCTGATCTTGAAGAAATTCTTTAATTGAGGAGGTAACCCCTTCTCTATGTAGTTTGATAGTTTTTATATAGTTTGTAGGATTTCTAGAAATAAGGATGTGGGACATCTTCCATTGACCTTTCGCTGTAATTAAAAGTTGTCTCGCCACTACACTATTAATATTTACTTTTAGATAATAGCGTCTTAAACCAAGAAAGATCATTTCTAGGAAATTAGACATCTTTTTATTCTGAACATCACAGTCTAACTTTTGTAAACTTCACTCTGAACGAAGTTCTATGAGTCATCTTGAGTTTTCAAAATAAGTCTCCAAAGGTTATCTATATTAAAAGAGGGGCTAATCCATCTTCAGCATCTTTAACTCTTAAACCTGTCATCCGTTTACTCTTAAGAAGATAGTTGTTCATCCCATTCACTAAAAGTTTATGATTTCTCAGAGTGTAATTCTAAAATATAAAAGATCAAAGATAAGAGGTCTTATTACAAGCCTGCTTACCATGTTCATAGGAAAATAATTTAACTGACATTACCAAAACTGCATACCAAACAGGGTGATGGCTTGAAATTTCAAGACAAGGGGTCTCATCACGAGCCAGCTTGTTCAGTTTGATTACTACCCGTGAATGGCATTGTCGTTATCTGGCCACCAAACCAGGACAATGGCTTTTATCTTAAGCAAAGAAGAAAGTGAAATTCAAAAAATACAAAAATATCTTTTGAATTCATTCTGTTTAGTCACACTCTTAAGTGAATGGAACAATGGACAATGACATGGTTAAAAGGTAACCCTGCCGAGACTATGAACGTTTGCTGGCAGCAGAGGCTCTACCTGTGACAGAGGAGTTTATTTTAAAAAGCTGATATGGAGAAGTTTTCTATTTTACTTTTATGAACCAATAAGGACTTGTTTCAAAACTCAAAGTGTGTTTATAAAAAGAGGAAGTCAAATGAAGAAACCTGTTTTATTCAGAATCAATAGACATCTAGTTATATTAGAAGTTTCCTTTCTTTATAAAGATTCTATTTGAAAAGGTGTAAGTATATTTATTAGTCCAGAGATAACTGGTTCTACCAGCGAATCGCCAATTGTTGTGCCCTACAACAACCCCCCATTTCATAATATTTTTATCACAAACAATTAACATATGAAATGGGTCCCTTTTAAAAAATTTAATTGGCATTAATGAATTTGTTCGAAAAAGGTATGATAATCAAATGAATTTGTTAACAAAAGCCTTTTTGAACAAATAATAAGCAATTTTTGGTTAAGTCCGAAAAAGCAATCGCAAGACCGTTTGCTACCTTGGTTCTTTCCGATGCGATATCGCTATCGGCCATCGGCGATAGCCAATGCACACACAGAAAAAGCACACATCTTTTCCCCGATGCGATATCGCTATCGGTAGTCGGCACAATCCCATACATCTTCATAAGACGTTCAGATCTTTTTCCCGATGCGATGTGATATCGCTATCGGTAGTCGGTAAATCAATTGATATGCATTTAGGGATTATGTTCGCGTGCTAATATGATACAATGTCGCAATCGGCATTCGCCAAGATCTCTCCCAAATGATAATGTCACTCACACTCCCGATGCGATGCGATGACGCTTAATGATGACCAGAACTCCTAAAAAAAGGGTGATTATTTCAAAGCATTAAAGTTATATTTAAATCCGATTTGACAAAAGCACAAATTTCAAAATGCCGTTAAGTAAAGGGATAAGGTAATGCATGCGTATTTAAAGCTTTGCCCCTTCGAATTAACGAGCAATTACGATTAGACCTTTGAAGAAATCTATTGCACGCTTTAAGGGGTCATTCGGTTTAATAACTTAAGTAATGGTCATTTATGGAGCTGCAGGCTGTAAAATCACCATCATTGCATCTGCGGTGCCCTCTCAAATCATTAGATCCGCAGCCACTTTTAGAATTAATCTCACCACGCTTCAAGTTATATATCTATCCCGTTATGGATCGTCATTGTTATTTCTTTGTTACGATTTCTCTTGCATTTGTGTAGAATTCAACCGAGAGAAGTCTGAATATGATGGGAAAGAAGTTCAAAAAGGTGGCAGGTTCTACTCCAACACCTGTCTCAGGCCAAGCTGCTATGGTTTCAAAGAAAGGCTTAATCTCAGATACTACATGCACTGGTCTTCCTGGTACTACATGGCAAGGTACATACAATTTGCTAGAAGCAGAACAACCAGAAAAGACGGTAACGGAGGCTAGTGTGGACGAACTAAGAAAGTCTGAGGCAACTCTTAAAGATTTGGCTGACTCCTTTCTGCACAGAATAGCAGCCAGAGAACAAGTCTTGCCTTATACTGATGTGGTACGTTGGGAAATTGAAGAAATTACTCTCACTGATAGAACCTTCCATACTAAGGATGGAAGGATTTTCGGTTCCTTCAAGCCTGATGACTTGAGACGGATGTATCATTTGCCTCAACCCGAGCTAGTCTATAATAGAGCCTTTTTGGAAAAATTCGCGAAGGAGAATGAATCGCCATCCGAACCTCTCCGAGAGTGGAGGCAGAATCCAACTAAACACAAGCATGATATGTCGGGTAAGTACTCCAATGCTTCTTTGGCTTCACCTTATTGCTACGCCGGGATTATGATGTGTAGATTGTGGGGATTTCATGACTCTGCAAATATTCATATTGATATGGTTCCTTTAATGGAAGCGGCCGTCAATAGTATAATCATGGATTGGGCCACTATTTTGTCTGATAAATTGGTCATAGCTATTCGTGAGTTTAGGGCCAAAACCAGAGTCACTGAGAGAAAAATCCCACCCTTCTATTACTCTGCTTACATTATGGATACCCTTTGTTTTAATTCTGAGTTTCCTGTCCTTGGTTGGAGATGGACAACCCATGACCCAACACCCATTCACTTGTACCATCGGAAATTGTGGAAACCCTCCCACAAAGACCATCTGTATCAAATTTGCAATGGTTTTATGGTTCCCGTTCACTATTCTATTTTTGACAGACCTATCCCTAGAATTTCCTATGAAGCTTCTTTTGATCTCCCAGCCGTAGCCCATTGGTTCGGCGAAGAGCATTTTACCTATATTAGAGTTTTTGGAAGCAAGGCTAGGCCACATGTCCTCCCCCTGTACGTCCCAGATAAACTGTTAGCCCGGGAAATCTCCTACCAGATTATGTCTGAGAGTGTCACACAAACTCTCAAGGAGGAGAAGAAGAGAGGATCGCCCTCTTTTCCTTTAAGAATTGGAGTTTATACGCTGCTGAATTATAAACATGCAGAAAAGGAATCAGCAAAACTCCAATTGATATCCCTGGCTTCTATTCCAAACAGACTTTATGATCCCAAAAAGACTGCTTTCATTGCCTTGGAACAGGCCAAGCTGTCAAAGGTTGTTCATCAAGAAGACCAGTTTGACGACCTGTTCATGAGTGCCGATTCAATAAGCCAAGTCAGACAACTCGCTTCACTGAGATATGAAGATGTGGAGTTAACTGAATTTAATAAACTTAGAAAGCAAAGGTTGCAAACTTTGCCTCTAGATTTATTATCCACAACCCCAACATCTTCCTCAAGCGAGTCTGGTCAGCAGCAAATACACCTATCTCCTGTTACAACTAAAGAATATGATAGACAACAAGAGGAAAGGCAAAACAAGCTGCAAGCAGAGAAGCAAAGAAGAGAGCAGATAGAAAGGCAGCAAAAAGCACAAATTGAACAAGAGCAAAGAAATCAAAAGGAGTTAGAAGAACAGAGGAAAAGAGAAGAAGAAGAGAAAGCAAAGAAGGAACTGGAAGATAGGCAGAAAAGGGAATTGGAGGAACAGCAGCAAAGAGCACAGGAGGAACAGCAGCAAAGAGCACAGGAGGAGCAACAGCGGAAGGCATTGGAGGAACAGCAGAGGATTGAACGAGAGAAAGAACAAAGTAAAGCTCAGACAGAACAAAGTGAGCAAATCTCTACTGATCCTGAATTAATTAAAGAATGGAACCAATTCGATTCCATCATAAGTGGTAAGGAAGCCTCCAAAGACTCAGACGCCTCTAAGACTCCCAATACTACTTCTTCTCCGGTTCTAGAGGGAACCAGCGGCTCACCCATGGTACAGAATGTAGAGGTAATCACTCAAGACCCATCCGATCAAATTGATCTTCAGGTGGAGGAAATTCCTCCTCTAGACATTTTCTACAGCCCAAAGCATAGAGCCGTTGTAAGGCGCTCGAGGAAAAGGAGAAGGCTTGATCAACCTTCTATTTTGCCTGAGCAAACAATCACGGGCAATGTGGTCTGGAAGGGAGAATTGGATCCCTCTGAAGATCTGACAAAGCTATCGCAATTTGCGGGAGCTTATTCAGCGGCAACTATTGACAAAGCATCCGAAGTAAGTCTTCTTTTGAAGACTAAAGAGCATGAGATATACGCATTACAAGCAGAAGTGATAGAGGCAAGGAATAAGGCAGCACAGGCAGAGGAACAATTGCTGGCCCAACAACAAGAGAATCATTTGTTAACCCAGCAAATTGAACAACTGAGGATAGACCAAAGTGACATTCAGAAAGCAAAAGAATTGTCAGAGGCATTATCCCAGTTGAAGGCATCGAATGAGCTGATGATACAAGCTAAAGACGAGCAAATAATTCAGCTATCAGCTCAGCTTGAAGGTATTAAGAGCGCCAAGAGTATCAATGATTTCAGAGCAAAGGCAACTCGAATAAACAGCGCGCTGATATCTCAAATCAGGATCTTATGCCAACAACTTGTTGAAGCTGAATCACTGTGTGAAACATCTACAGCAGTGTGTGAACAAATCGAGAAAGCCAGAAGTAAGTTGGATCAGGCTGAAGACGATATAACAGAGTATATTGAATGGCAAGACACTCCAGAAGGGCAAGCCGCAAATTTCTCCCGAATCTGTGTAACATACAAGGACATACTCTTCATGGAATGGAACACACAGATGAGGAAAGCAGAAAGAGCAGCCTCCAGATGCAAAATGATTGCCAGTAACATGATCAATCTAGTCAATGATACATTGTATCTGGCAAACATGATTTCACAATGCACACCTGGAAACATAACAACGGCAAATATGCTGGAGCTCAGGAATTACCCTGATCTGGAGAAACAAGGGCGGTTAATTACTGGAGTAAATACCTTGACCGCCGATGCATACTGGCTTTTCCTGATTAAACCACATTCTCAAAGGTCGGCTCTTAATTGTCTAACAGATGCTCTCCGATACCTGATTGCCGATATTCGAGATGCCACATATGATGCACAGCTGACTTCACGCCTCAATACTCCACCAGAAGTAGAGCCAATGCTGGCGATATGTCAGCAAAGGAGTAAAGGCAAAGAGACCTCTGACTGAAACATCGTCGCCGACTGCCGAATCACCAAAATACAAAATGATATTTGTTAATGCCGATTTAGTTGTTTTTCAGTTTTAGATATTTAGATATTTTAGATTAGCATAGTATTTATAGACCCTTTCATTGTTTTGGAGAGGGTCGTAAAATTTTGTAAAAGACTTAAAGGCTGAAGTTTGCACTATTGTGCTTCAGTCTATATTCTTTTTGAAACTCGACCACTGGTTCTTAATTTTACTTGGAAGACTGTTTTAAGTAAATTGTGCACTATTGTCGTTTGCTTGGAATGCTTTCTGGTCTGAAGGAAGAACCGCGACATAGCGATTAATATATTGGATTGATCAAACAGCTTGCATGGTACTATTATCTGTATCTGTTCTCTTTTCTATTATATGAATTGTTGTGTTATTACTTTTGCTATTGTTGATTACATGTATGCAATATAACAACAAGTCTGCATTTCATATCACTATTGAATGTTTTGTGATTTGTTATCTCTTTTAATCATGCGCGTAACAATGATATAAATGACTGAGTACAGTAATTCGCTATTATCGCTCTGCATAACTACTTATGCAGAGCAATCTTAAATGATTTAAACATTTATGCTTATTGTTAGTGTCATCTATATGCCTGCCAGTAAGCCTAAATTATCAAACGCTGTATTCAAATGAATCGATAAGTCCCGGGATTAGCTTATAGTTATTATATTTCTTTTGTAGTTTAGTTATTTATTTATTATCACCTTACATCTTAAATCATTCATCCATCCCGTTTACTTATAATCTTTGGGAAACTGGTCCCATTATCCCCAGTCGGAGCCACTATTCCAAACGGAAAAGGAGCTGCACTAAGTTCCGGACCGGGTGGTTTCCCCGATGTTGTTGCAACGAATTTCGGGGCATCAACACTACCCTGTCAAAAGCTACGAGGACAAATAAATCAAATGGACCACACTGCGGCAGGGACGAGACCAAGATGTGCTGGAGTTCACAAACATTTTTCATACCCTTCGCACACAGTTGGGTATCAAAGATTCTGAGCTACATCTGGTACTCAAATACCGTGGCTGCCTGCACAGATACATCCAGGAAGAGATGGTGTTCTTGAACATCTCCTCGCTCGGAACGACGTACCGATACGCTGTCGAAATCGAGCAAAAGTTCAAACAGAAGAAGCGAGACTTTGGATCTACAAATCCGAAGCCCAAAGGACAAATCCAAGGCGGGGTGACCCAAGACAACCCGTCGAAGCCGCAAGAAAAGAAAAACACCATGAAGCCGAAGAAGGACACAGGGAAGTGGTGTGAGTTCCACAAGAGTCCCACTCATAACACAAGTGAGTGTCGGACCAAGCAGTCATTAGTGGCTGAGTTGAAGGCTTCCGAATCAGATGCATGTTCCGACCCTGAGCCAGAACCCGACAAGGGGAATGGCAAAGGGAAGTAGATCATTAATGCGGATCCCAGTGCCACTGTTGCCACCGCCAAGATCCAAAAAGATGAGCCCGAAAATCTAGAGGAAGGGGAGCATCTTTTCCACTCACAGATGTGGGTGAAGGGTTCGCCGCTACAATTCATTGTCGATAGTGGCAGCCAAAAGAACCTCGTTTCAGCAGAGGTCATGAAGCGGTTGGGCCTACCGACTACACCACACCCACAGCCATACAGTATTGAGTGGCTTCATGAAGGACGAGATCTCAAAGTTCACCAGCAGTGTCGCCTTCCCTACAGCATCAAGCCCTTCAGAGACGAGGTATTGTGTGATGTTACACCTCTGGATGTTTGTGATGTATTATTAGGCCAACCATACTTGTGGAGGCGACATGCTGTGTATGAGTCAAGGCCTCGTGCTATCATTATTTCTTTAAATAATTCATTATACAGGATACCGGAGGTAGCCCCACCTACTGCCACATCTTTGATCACTGCTAAGAAAGGCAGCAAGCTCATCTCCCAGACCAGGAAATTTATCTGTCTGGTTCACTCCCAAAGTAAGGGGAAGATCGTTGCTACATCCATGACCCCTGCAAAGGGTTCCTCCATGCAGCAGCAGCAGCAAAGGGATACGGTCATGATAGAACATAGGAACAACTTCTCCTCACTCACAGAGATACCACACAAGTTTCAAGTGAGCAACAAAGTCTGGTTGCATCTGCAGAGAGAACGCCTTACCAGAACCCATCAGAAGCTCAGACCACTCCGACATGGTCCTTACAGCAGTACCAAGGCTGTGGGGAACAATGCTTTGGAGCACATCATTCCTCCATTCCTTTGCCTGCACCAAGTGTTCAATATGGACCATCGTCGACCATGCTTCCCACCATTACTGGACACATCAAAGATTGCAGGACAAGTTCAGCAGATGGAGGAACTCAACACAATGGGGACCATTGCTTCCTAAGGGGGGAGGAATGATCCAGGTGGATGTTGGTCGCCACTCACCTATCCCATTTGGACCCCCACAACTGTCTCTTTCAGTCTTTTCAGTTTCCTAAATTGTAGCACAGTTTACTATTTTTAGCAGTTTTTCGGGTCCTGAACTTCCGGAGCCGTTTTAAGGCCCTAAACGATGTTTTTTGGGAAATCTGGGGCAACATGTGTCCATGGACCAATGTTGCCTCCCAAATTTGTAGTGCTCGGATAGATCTTTCTAACGAGCTATTGTACGCGTCAAACGGAGATCGTATGCCAAAGTTACGACCCCAGGAAATTGATGTACCAATTTATCCAAACGGGGCCCACAATTTGGCATTTCATCTTCTAGGGTCATATTTCGGAATGTTAAGGGTTTTCCATTGTTTCTCAACAATAAATAGGCCTTCGAGCCTCATTGTAACATAGTTCAAAGGCATGTAGCCACCACATCTCTTCTCAGAGATAAGCTACCATCGCCCTAGCTGGTTTATTTCCATTACTGTTTGTAAGCATATTTCAGTGTTTTACATTAATGAAGTGAAGTATTATTTCCACTGCATATCTATGTTTATGCTTATCTCTGTGTTTTATTGCATTCCTGTTTAAATCCGGATCAGTGATCAAGTACAAGAAGGGAAACACAAACAAGTTTGTTGACATGCATTCAAGTCCACCCACATAAAAAATAAGGGCTTTGGGAAATATGATACACACATGTATGCTTTCACCCATGATGCATACATAGAGGTATATACAAAGGATGAGGAATTCAAAGAGGTGTATCAACAACTATATGTCCATATTCATGTGGACAATGGTTATAGAACTGTTGACTATCATCTTTTGAATGGATTACTCTACAAGTTGGACAAGATATGTGTTCCTAATGGTGAGTGACTGAAGCTAATTAGAGAGGCTCACACCTCCAAGGTTGCATGGCATTTTTGTGTTTGAAATCCAATTTCCAATTTGCAGAGGTATGTGTACTGGCCCAAGATAATAATAATAAAAAATGTAATCAGGTTTCATCAGAGGATGTATACTTTGTTGTACCAACAAACCCAATAATGGGAAACATGGTTTATATCATCCCTTACTATACCAACTCATCCCTGGGGTATAATTTTCATGGATTTTGTGGGAGGTTTAACAACTATAAGGAAGGGACATGACTACCTATTTGTTGTAGTTGACATGTTCAACAAGATGTGCATTCTCGTGCCCTATAAAAAGGCCATCAATGGGAAAGAAGTAGAAAAATATCTTTGAATAGATATGGATACAATTTGGGATACCAAGGACCATCATTTAAGATAAGGGCACCAAATTTATCAGTTAATTTTCAATTATGTTGTGGGGAAAGATGGAAACAAAATTGAAGAGGTCTAATACCTTCCACCTACAAATATATGAAAAAATAGAAGTATTCAATAGGACTTTGGCACAACCTTTTAGGGGTTTGAATCATAAAAACCCAAAGACTTGTGATGAAAACCTAGACTATATACAATAATATTACAGTTGAATAGTCCACGCTTCAACTAGTAAGTCACCATTTGGGACTTGTTTCAAATATTTTCCAACTTCACCTTTGGATGTAGTATATGGATAGTATTATCCCCTAAAATATCCTAGTCTGAGGAGGAGATCGAAAGAGGTAACCTCGAACCACTTTCAGTTCAGTATCTAGCCCTACTGAACCAGAGAGGGATCTCTCTAAGGATTTGTCAATAAATAACTGAAAAGAAATGGATTTTAGGTTAGATGTATAAGTCTTGTTTCAGTGTTTGGAATTTAGGGTTTTTAGGTTTGCTGGACTAAGGATGAGAGCAGGCAATTAGGTCAAGGTATCAAGTGTGCAGTAACAAGCATAAAGAGGAGCTAGATAACAATGTGTTGTGGTGAACTTAAGATTTAGTCAATGTAGTATAGGTCTGAGAGTTTAAGAAAACATAATGAGCATGTATTAGCATGAATTCATTAATCTTAGAAGAAAACAAACACAAGCATGATTTTCCTCATAAACAAAGCTTTGAATCTAAGAATTCTGCCTATATGACTATAAGAAAAACCATAAGAAGAAAGAAAAGCATGTAAAGAGAGATTATTTCATCAATTAGAAACTAATATGAAAGGAAAATAACATCACAGACTCATTGAACAAGTATTCCTGAAAAATAGCTGCAACTACTCCTTGATTAGCTGTAAGAAAACATAAGGTACAAGTCTCTCCACAAAAGTCCAACCCTTCTCACTAAATGAGAAATCATACATATAGACTCAAAACAACCATTTCCCCACCTTCAAGGGTCGAATCCCTAAGTGGTGGAACAGTTACCAAGAATCTCTCAACAAACCAGAGAGAGTAAGAAGGTCAAACACAAACTCCTCTTTTAGACTTTGATTTGAGTTTTGCTACCTTTATGAGACTTAATTAAACACAAAAAACAACTTATCATGCCTATTAACTCAATAATTACATCATCAAGTTTTTAAAATATCCAAATTACATCATAAATACAAAATCTAGTGAAATTGAAGTGAAAAACACAGCTACAGGTATAAGCGTAGTGCATTTGGCTATAAGCATAGTGCATTCAACTATAAGCGTAGCACCACCTTGCAGGAAGATTTTGGAGGTCTTCTAGAAGTCAAATTTGAAAAGTAAGAGAATGTTCAACTAGCATGTTATGTATAGTTTCCAGATCAAATTGAATTTTTGGAAATGGAGCATGGGACGGCCTTCAAAAATAAATTCTCCTGAGATGACTCTATAAGTGCAGCGCCTATTCCAGAACAGTGGCAGAAAGTGTCTTTTTCACCCCCTTTTTTACTTTTCCTCCTCACCAGTTTTCTTAACTGCTTCAAAAAGTGGATTTTTGACATCCTTAGGGAAAAATCTATCCAGGGATATATATTTTTTGTCATTTGGAGCTCTGCAATGAAATCGTAGTGCCAAGGCACTGTGCTTATAGATTTCCCTGTGTTTTTAAAACAGTCAATAATCACCAAAATTTTGAAAATGACAAAATTTTCTCCAAATTTACTCAAAATTTCAGAGTGAGGGTATAATAGGATATGCTATACCATGAGGGAGGCCTCAGCAAGTAAATCAAGCTTCTCATTGTCCTTTTGACCAATTAGATTTACCTTGAGTTTGCTCTTCAAATTCTTGATCCTGACTTGAGATACTTTGTTTCTTGTATAGTAGTGCATAGCCATATGCCTCTACAAGTTATTGTTCATGTTTGCCTTCTTGAGGAGCTGATCCAAGTTTCCATTTACCTTATCAAACTAATAAACCCTATATTCATTGATTTTTCTAGTGATTAGGTCATCTACCATAATTTGTTCTTTTGGTGGAGAAACCTCTCTTTGTAGCTCAAGGGCTCTTTTAGATGCTCTAGTCCTTCATCTCCCTGATGCAATTTTCTTTCCTTTACACTTTGACACTTCTATTTCAACCACTGCTTTTCCATTTACATCTTCCTTCCTTGAAGTAGCTGCTTGTTTGTCTTGAATCATTTGGTTCACCTTTAGTTGCATATTTTCTTGTTGTAGGAATGCTATTAAAGCATTTGCCTTTATCAATTTTCCCTCCAATCTCTTGATTTCAGCCTCCTTATCCCTGATGATATGATCTTCAACTCTGCCCTCATATCCTTTCTCCATAGCTGACACATTTGTACCCGGATGAGAGGACTCCTCATGTTGTGAGAAAATTGTTTGTTTACCTATTGTAGGCTTGGCCATTTCGACAATCCCTTGAGAAAACACAAGCTTATCACCTCTGGAATATGTATGAGACCCTTCTTCCCTGTCTTTCCTCTTGGTTTGTCTGCTTGAAGAAGCAATCTCTTGCTGCACTGATGAGATTATAGGTGTTGTTTCATCACTAGACCTAGTTGAAGAAGGTGGAGGAAACGTTGAACTTGCAAAATGGTCCCAAGGCATATTTTCTTGTGCTAATTGATGAAAAACTAGCACTTTCACTAAGTCATGATGAAACAAACTATTATAGTGATTCTCCCCTTGATTTTGTACCTTTTCTGCCATTTTAACCACACTTTTGTACAAGTAATAGGACAAATTGATTTGTTGCACATCGGTGAAATGCATCAAAAGTTTCATGGGATACTTATATATCCTTGAATACCTGCCTTCACATGTGAAATACTTCATGATAATTTTCATGAGAGGGGTGTGCTTTTCGAAAAAATGTTTAAATGGAAAAATATATGTTGGAGTTGCCTTGTATTGTGCCTTTAGGTACATCTTGTGGTTTTTAAGGTTAAGGTCTTCTTTTTTGAACCAGATTTCTCCAGTGTCTAGAATCCCTGTAGCTACAGAGATAAGTTGCCTTTAAATAGTGAATTGAAACCCTACTATGGTCACTTTGTCCGTTTTAAGTTTGGTGGAAAAAGCACTAGTCAATTTGTCATGATACTTCAATTCTTCAACCCTCTGACAAAATGTAAGGCAACCTGCATCTTCAAATGATTTCCTAATGAAGGGAGATGATAAGACCTCATGGGTTGATGTAGGTTCATGTCTGATGACATGTCCTCCTCTATGCTTCCTTTGTTCTGAGGTTTCAGATTCCATCTCAACACTTAGCTCTTAGGATAGAAACTAGGGTTTTGACTATGGGAAAACAAGGGATTTTCAATAGCCGTGAGGAATTTTGGGAAAAATGAGGGGGATAGGGATATGAGAAAATTCCAAGAAAAATTGGGGTGATAGTGAGAGAGTTTAGGAAGCTAGGGAAAGTGGAATTACAAGATTTTGGTGAGTGGAAGGTTCCCAAACAAAGAAAACACAGTCCTGTAGTTAAAAAGGGTGCAATTTGTCAAGGGTTTTGGTAGAATTGATGCATTTTGGGAGTGGTTTTGATGGAGGGTGTTTGGGAGAGTGTATTTAGGATAAATTATGGTGTGGAATCAAATGGATATGAGTTTTAGCAGCAAATTTAGCAAGAGAAGGATGAAAGCCTTGCTAACTGCATTCAAAACCCTAGGAAGTAGACATGAGACATAATAAGCATAAATGAGGGAAATAAAAGAAGTTTGAACCTTAAGATAGATCACCAACTTGTCTTAGCAGTAGAAAAATGTCACCGTGATGGAGGAAACCACTGCATATGGCTCACAATCTTGGAGAGATGATGGAGAAACTACTTGGTATATGCATAGCAGAAACAGGGTCATTTGCGTAGCATAGTTTCAGAAATCGAGTTTTGGATGCAACAAACTCTCTTGACATGGTAGAATCACCTTGATGGGATGAGATGGAGTGTTGGAAAGTGAAATGGGAAAATGAGGAGTGAATGAGAGTGAGTGATGAGCCTTTATAAGTGGAGAAAATCGATTTTCACTTTACACAATGATAGTGGACCCACCAAACAGTTTATACTTGGACTTGACACTTTAATTTTATGATATTATGAGGATATTTCATTTGATAAAATGAAGTAAAAAACATGAAATTTTAACCTTAGTTACCAAACTAATCTCTACTATTCCTTATAACATGAAATTAAGTGGTAAAAAGACCAATTTTCAAGAATTACATCTAGTGACCTAGTGATGACCTAATGATGACCTAATATAGGCTTATTAGATGGATTATGAACAAAATGAATGCGAGACTCTACTAATAATGATTTGACTTGACCATGATAGTGTCCTATGACCATGATACTGAAAGGAATAGTAGAGACTAACCTTCCTAACCGGTGATCAAATTTTTATTGAAAAACATTTTGAAACTAAAAATTTGACCAAAAACCCTAAAAATAGCTATGTAAAAGCACATTTGATCATCAGTGATTGACATGACTTGGCAGGAACTAATAGATAGCAAGGAGGAGTGAGGGAGTATCTCACAAAAGGTTCTTTAAGAGCAGAAAAAATTGTCTAGAAGACCAAGAAATTCCATTTACAAGTATAGGAGGTGTTGAAGAAGTCTAAAGAGAAATACAAGGCTATGCATGATTAGCATAGTGAAGAGAAGTCATTTAGAGTGGGAGATAATGTAAGCTCGTTAATGTTGAACAAGGAACAATTATGGTGTCCTAGTAAGAGTCAAGGATATACAATATGGTCCTTTTGAGATATTGGAAAAAGTGGGACATAATGCTTATATACTCAATATACCCCCATACATGCACATTTACACAGTGGTGAATATGGAAAATATCAAACTCTATGAACCTTCCATGTTGGATCATAAAGAGGAGAAAGTACTACCTTCCACAAAGATGAGCAGGAAAAGTTGACAAAGGATACAATTTTGTAAAAGAGGTCTAGAACTACAAGACAAGGGAAACATGATATTTGGAAAATTGGGTTAAAAGGATGGCTTCCTGTTAGAAATTAGGACAATACTAAGAGGGGGTGTTGATGGTGCTAGACTCACCTAGGGATTTCCCCGGTAAGAAGTCCCAATTAGACCTCAGACCATTTGGTGTAGGAGTCCCAGCAGTGGGTCGTACGGTATCGTCTTGACCGCGGTTTCACACAAAGGCAAGTAGGATGTCCTTGTTGGTAGCAAGGGTGTGACCTATGCAGCAAGTCAAGGAAGGTGCATGAATGGTTCTAACACACGGAAAGTGGGGTGAGTGCACCCCTTGGAAACCTGTGATAGCACGTGACTTGGAAGGAAATGCACGAGCGAAGATGCATCACAAACTGGAAAGCAAGTTAGCTAACAATCTAATGTGACGATTAAACCAATCAACACATTTCAGTAAGATTCATAAATACTTATACAGAATAGTCCATACATGCATGCATAATAAAGCAAATACATATATCATTTAGAGTAAACAAGATAGATGGAATATAATACGACATATGCATGAAACGTGCTGGCCCTATTATATTAAGAAGTGTAAGTTCTAATCATACAATACATCCATGTCCAACCACTAGTTCCGACAGTGAAATGTTACAGTCACAACTGCGTGCTCCTCTAAAGAGATATACTAGCTCTGCACAGTGGAGAAGCCAAGGCTCGTTACAATACTGTCTAAGATCTCTCTAAGATACTCCTATTGGAAGCTTGGTTGACCAAAAGACTCTACAATAAGTTATGAGGGACTATGTATAGCAAAGAGTGGGGTGGCCCTTGACATTCCCCTTTGTGACTGTTCATCTACCCTCATGACTCTTCACTTACTACATGAGTGTTACGTCCAACTATCGACACTTGGAATTTCACTTTACATGACCTTACATTACAATGCACATGTTCCCATGTGGGATGACATAGGCTTGAGAAAGCCATGCAAGACATCACTAAGACTCGGACATATGTGGGATGACCAACTCTTCAACATCCTCATGGTGGTCGATTATGGTGGACTGATGCCAAGCTTGGTGGTCCATGGTGGTGTACGTGCTCTCAATGGTGACATCCTGCTAAAAGTGAAATCTTGCCTTCGTTGCATCTAGTTGCACTGATACGGCTCCTCTATCCAACTCATCTGATAGCATGTGCATGGTTGTCTTGGGTGTGGTCGAACTGAAAACACATTGATGCATAGTTTCTGTGCTAATCTTCAAGTGTGTGCTGGTGGTCATGCGCATCAACTGTCAAACTGCATGTTTAGCTCTAGTCGGACTTAGTTCTTGTCTTCGGCTCGGTGAGTGTGCCAAATGGGTGGGATTGTATGCGTGTGCACAATTACATGCATGTTGTTGAATTCCCTTACATGTGATCAACATCACTACTCACTTTGTCTGATCCGTGCTAGCTGTTGGGATGGATTTGTAACTTGTATGGGCACAGTTTCATCTGTCTGTGCATGTTGTGCCCCCTACTGTACCTGTTCCTGCTGCAACTCATTCTCTCGTCTGTGCAGCTCTTGTTCTTCCTTGAGTTGCTGCTTCAACACATGCAACTCCTTCTCTATTTCTGTCTCTACCTTCGCGTGATCTTCGTGTCACACCGTCACCTCATAGCTTCATTCTCCAAATCTGCTTTCATCACGAGTGGATCTACTTTGAACTTGCAACTTTGCTCCACCTCTATAGTTTCAACAACCATCCTCTTGCATTCATCGCGTGCGGGTGTGCTGCCTTTTGCTGCCACTGAAGGTGCTGCTCATTGTGATGTTGCTGCCATATCATCTTGATGTTTATGTCCTTTTCTACGAACAACTTGATGTCTTCATAGGTAGGCAAGCTCATAGACACTTGCTTGGGTGCAACCGTCGTTGTGCTCTCAATAATGTCCTTTGACTCTGCTCTCCTAAAGTCCACTATACTTGTGTTGCTGAGAGATAGACAAACACCTATGATTCCTGGAGACATAGAAACACTCATGGCAAGCAATATGTCAGTCGAAAACCAAAACAAACTTGAGGACTGACTTGAAACATACCTGTGTGATTGATCATGAAGGTTGCGCAATTTCCTCCGGGAGGTCAGGAGACTGACTGGTAAAACTGCACAAGGCATAGTCCGGGATGTCAGGAGGTTGATTGACTATTGGAACTACGCAATGCGCAGTCCAACCTAGCCTGCTAAGGACTGAAACTGCGTAATGTGCAATTTCAGTCAGCAGTGACATGTAACCAGCAAATTGCATTGTGTAGTTTTTGGGGCCAGCAAGACACTGCCTCCAAGAATTGCACAATTCAAGCCTGGAGGTCAGTGCTGGGCAAGACTTGTGCAATTTCTGGAGGGAAGGTAGAGCATTCGCTTCTGTAAATGCACAGTGCTAGCTAGGAAAGGCAAATTCTGGGCCAAGACAGCCTAGACCCGCTGACGGGTGACTGAAAACATGAGAAGTCTGAATGCATGGTGAGGCTAAGTGCAAACAAGAGTGAATGATCATGCATGAAAACTGTGAGTGCAGGATTCAAAAAATGGGACGACATACATGTGATTGAAGTGAGTCACTGTAACGTCAATCGTTCGTGTAAAAATAGTGTCATGCATGCGATAACAGTGAGATGCGAACGAAAAATAGAATGGTACTTCTAAAAGCTAACATACATCAAAACAACAACAAGCACTCACTGAAATCAAGAATACAACACTCACACGAAGCAAAACACAAAAAGCGACAGAAAAGCAACACGAGACATGAAAAGAAGGCTTACCCCGAAACAGTTGAGCTGAATGTGACGACGTATCCTAAATGCAATGTGGGATGTCAGAGATGCAAGGTTGATGTGAGGAATGAGCTCTGCAGCATTTGGTTGATATTTTTGATAAAATCGGGGTTGTGACATGCATGCCACAACTTTAGGAAAAGCGACACTTGGCGGGAGGTTTCTGAACTGGTCCTTGCATGTAACCTCCAGCTGCTAAAAATATATCCCTGAATCAAGGGATTCCTTTACACGTTTCCTTGGGAGAATAAATCCATGCATGAAAATCAATTTTTCTTGGTCCCGGAGGGAGCAGGTCAACCAGAAGGCACATGCATCAGTTTGCGAGCCTGGTATGAAAATCTACGCAGTTTCTGGGCTGAGCAGAGATGGTTGTCCCAAAGGGATTGCACAATTTCTAAGAGGAAAAAGTGATTGTCTCCTAGAATTGCGCAATTTATGGGATGAGCAGTTGTCCTGGGGTAGACCTCACAATTTTCTCAAGAAAGCATGTCTGATTGTATCTCACAATTTCTGATTTGAGTAGTTGTCCTGGGTCAAATCTCGCAATTTTCTCAAGGAAGCCTATCTGACTGTATTGCACAATTTCTGAGCCCAACAGACTGCCTAACTGGATTTGTGCAATTTCTGCTAGTTGTTGGGTTGGTTGTCCTAGATGGATTATTCAATTTATGGGAGCAACAAGTGACTCCTACCCACAATCGCGCAATTCCTGGGCTGAGCAGTTGTCTTGGGATGAATTGTGTAATTCTTGAGAGGGAGAATGTCAGGGAGAATTGCGCAATTTTGAAGCCCAGTTGGGTGTCCAGCTGGGTTTGTGCAATTTATGGAGGGAAGACTAGTTCCCCTCCAGAATTGCACAATTCCCAGAGGGAGATGCTCAACCGGAAACTGACACTAAGACTGGAAAGAAGCCTGTGAAGGGGGTGGAACAAACTTGCATGCATAGGCTGACAAGACTCTATGAAATAGTTGAAGCTAACGTGCTTGAAAATGCAAGACATGCTACTGAGGATGGTTGGTAGGGAGGCCAAAACAAAGTTAAGGAAAAATTTTGGAGGGTGGTTGTAGCCGCTACAACAAGGGGGTGAATAGTATTGTAGGAATTTTAAAACTTTATTTTACGTGTAAAATATATTAGGAAACCAATGAATATTTCAAAAATTAATTCAAATAAGCATCACAAGAATCAATTATTAAAAGAACAATTGGAAAACATAGATTATTCAAACTTTTTTGAAATTACTTCACAAAGGCAAGTTTCTACTTGTTGTTACAAAGTTATCTAGCTATAATAATAAGGAAGCTACTATTCCATAATTTATCAGCTATAATTGACAGGAGCTACAACCCCTAAGTTTATCAGCTACTACTAAAAGGATCTCCAACCCCTAATTTGAAAGCTACCACATGCCTAACCTCAATGATTCGTCTTTCATACCATTTTCAAACTCAAATCATGAATTCCACTTCCTTTCACAAAAAATAAATTCTTGACCTCAAACACTCACCACCAACACCATAAACATCACCTTCAACAATCCCTTATCATTGATCAATCCACCACAATCAACACACATAATAATCAATTCATTATGTCTTTGCAAATTCGATTCCACTTATTTAGATTTTGAGCTGATATTTTTAGTAATTGATCTTTTAGTTAATTCCAGCTCAAAAAACATGCATAAATTTTTATTTTTTCCTTTGTCCTGCTTCTTTCAAGTCTTCAAAATGTATTCATGGAGTCTACGAAATATTCTTTGTTGTCTCTGCAAGAAAAAATGAGTTAAACTGCTCAAAAATGCAATTCAATATTTTTTATAGGTTTTAGTGGAGCTTCTAAATTTGGTTGACCACCAAATTTAGAAAATATGCCAAATTCAGCTTCGAATATGTCCATTTATCCATTATGAGCTGCTAACATATCCATGCCTTTGTTTTCCAACTTTAACACACTGCATGTTTGAAAATTTCATCAATTTTGGCTTAAAGTGCCAAATTCAACACATTTCATGACGCAAGTTGAGGGATGACCCATGTTAGAGCTTTTTTTGTGTTCTTTCACCGCTAACTACTCTATGGTCCTGGCGAACCCACGATTGGTTTGTTTTTCACCGAAAACTTTAAAACTGAAAAACATTGCAAAACATGTCCCTGTGTGCAATCTTTGATGCAGGTCGAAGGTTGGAGGTCAGCGTGTATTCCCTGCAGCATGTTGGCTTCCACCTCTGACTTGCCCGAGGCCCAACCATCCCTGGATCTATTTTCTTTGTTTTTGTCGAAAATAAAATACATAGAAAAATCCCACAAAAGACATCCCCTGGCATGAACTTCCAGGGGCTGCCACATCACCTTGTTGGTGTCATTTGCGCCACGTGGAAGCTTACAAGTAGCATTGCGTGTCACCCAGATTTGGCCCACTTGACCACCTAAAAGCGTTAAATCTACATGCCACATGTTACTCTGTCATTGGTGCGACATCACTACTAATGTCATACTAACATCATCATCCACCTATGTGTCCACCTATACATCCATGTCATTACTATCAACCAATACAATCTCACCATGTGTCCTCCTGTGGTTGGTCCACCTTGTTATTTAGTATGGCTAAACAGTGTCCTGGTCCTCAGTTTTTTTGTTGATTTTTTTTATAAAATAAAAATCATCAAAACAACAAATTACCCAATTCGGGGTTAGGGGTTAGGGTATTTTTCTAATCACCTTCCTACAGTAGCTCCTGACTTCTGACTAGGCTGAAATCCTAATAGGCCCCAAAGGCCCAATTTGGAACCTTGTGGTATTTGACTTTTCACCTTTTTCAAGTGTTGAACTTTGACCTGCAATAAATTTTGATCGATGAATCTTTTTCAGATTTCAATATACCATTGGAAATCTCTTCCATAGTTATATCCATTTGAGCAGTTTCCAAAAGCACTTGCATTTATCTACTATACTGAAAATGGCTCCAAAGTTTATATTCCTTTTATCAATCTTCTTGCACCCATCAATGCTTTTGTCATCATCCTATTTTACTTTTTCATCAATGACAACATATTTATAACATTCTCCCACTTTGGCATTGACAGAAACACCATATTTCTTACTTCTCTTTTCTCCTCCTCTTGTGGATGTTTCTCCCTTGATGATGCACTTCTCCTTTGTTGCACTTCTCCCCCTTCGACATCAATGGAAAAGAAACTAATGCCCCCCCTGCAACTTTTCTCCCCTTGCCTTGTTGATCTTGTGGACCTCGAATATTTCTATTAATATGCTAATTTCTTTGATGGTTGCATTTCTTCCTCTTGAGGAAGATCTAACGGAGGGAGGAAAGAGGAACTACTCCCAGTCTTTGCCTTAAATACTCAAAATTGATCTCTTGTGGGAGGTTTGGTTAATATATCATCTACCAACTCTTTGGTGGATACATAGTCCATCTTGATAATATGATTTTCAACTTGCTCTCTTAAGAAATGGTACTTGATTGGAACATTCTTTGTCTTTGAATGAAAAACAAGATTCCTAGACATGCTGATGGCACTTGTATTTCACAAATGATAGGAATAGGTTGATCATATAATACTTGTACATTCTGTAAAGTCTGCTTCATCATAAGAGTTGAGTGCAAAAAGAAGTTGCTACTATATATATTCTACTTCAACAGTAGAGAAAGAGAGATTTAAGCTTGCTTCTTGCTCAAACTTGAAACATGACATTCAAGAAAGAAATCACCACCACTAATTCTCTTTTGATCATCTACATCACCTACCCAATCAATAAAAATTGTTAGTGGAAAAATATTTACCTCTAGGGTACCAAAGTCCATAGTCCATCGTCGCTCTCAAATATCTAAGAATCTAATTAGATGATAGAAGATGGCTATGTTTGGAGGTTGCTTGAAATCTACCAACGATACCAAGTGCCTGCATGATGTTTGTTCTTGAGGCTATCAAATATAAGAGGCTTCCAATAATAGATATATATAAATTCTAATCCACCTCTAGTGATTCATTAATTTTTCTTAGCATGCATCATGTAACCATTGGAGTGCTTTGTGAGATAAAGATTCTTTTGGAATACTATTGAATTTGTAGACCAAGGAAATAAGAAGGTTTTCCAACCATAGATATCTCAAATTCAACTTTCATATCATCTACAAATTGTCAAGTTAATTGATTTGAATCACTAGAAAGATTAATATCATCAACATAGACAACCACCACTATTAATTTTCCATTATCAATTTTCACATATAAATTATTATCAGTTGTGCCTCTTTTAAAACCACACTTGAGAAAGTAACTGTCCAACATGGAATACCAAGCCCTTAGGGCTTGATTGAGACCATAAAAGGCCTTTTCCAACTTGAAAACATAATTAAGTTGATCTGACAACTAAAAACCATATGGCTGCTCAATGTAAACTTTTTCCTGCAATTATCCATTTAGAAAAGAAGATCTGACGTCCATTTAAAATATCTTGAATTTCTTGAAACAAGCATATGCCAAAAACATTCTACTCACCTCTCATCGAGCAACAAGAGAAAAGGTTTCATCAAATTCTAAACGTTCAATTTGTGCATAGCCTTTGCACACTAATCTTTCCTTGTTTCTTACCACTTGACCACGCTCATTCAATTTATTCCTGAATACCCATTTCGTGCCAATAACATTCTTGTTTGTTAGTCTAGGAACAAGCTACCATGTCTTATTTTTCTCGATCTGATCAAGCTATTCATGCATGGATTTTAACCAATTATCATCTTGGCTAGCCTAAGAAAAATCCTTTGGCTCCATCATAGATAACATAGCTACATGTGCTTGAGTAGGGGGATTTAGCAGTCTTCTTGTCTGCACACTTGTACTTAAATCACAAACAATTTGGTCAGATGGATAGTGTTTTTGCACATACCTTGAAGGATCCTTGGATTGAGGACTGGGAGATTCTTCAATGTCTCCATATGAAAATGGTCCATCATCCTTCTCATCATAGTTGAGGGAATCATTGGAACTAATATTTGTTGGTTGATTGTCTTCAACATCAATACATTCATCAACTTTAACATCAATAAAATCATTTATCCTCTTTGTATTCTTTTTGTAGCATCTATAGCCTTTTTTATTTAGAGAGTATCCAAGAAAAATACCTTCATCATTCCTTGCATCAAACTTACGAATATTTTCATCATTCCTTTTGATATAGCACATTCTTCTGAACACCCTAAAATGCTTGATTGTTGCAGGTCTTCCATACCAAAGCTCATATGGAGTTTTATCACTATTTTTTCTGAAGTGTGCTTTGTTTAGGATCACCACTACTATGTGAATCACTTCAACCCAAATTATGTTTTGAATATTTCTTTCTCCCATCATGGCTTTGGCTAACTACAGAATTGATATATCGGTTCTCTATGCTACACCATTCTATTGTGGGGTGTTTAATATGGTAAAATTCCTTTTGATGACATGTTGCTTGTAAAATCATCAAATTCTTTTCAAGAAAACTCGCCTTCATTATTAGACCTTATGCACTTGATTTTACATCCAGACTCATTTTCAACCATGGATTTGAAGTCTTTAAACTTCTAAAAAGCTTTTGATTTTTCCTTAATAAATGCAACCCACATCATCCTACTGAAATCATCAATAATAAGCATGAAATAAAATTTATCTATGGGTGTCCACATTCTTGAAGGGCCACATAAATCCATATGTACTAATTGCAATGGCTTGTTTGATGAGTACTCCTTGGACATGAATGGTACTCACAGTTGTTTTCCCATCTGGAAAGATTTGCAAATATTATTCTCAGGCTTTGAAAGCTTTGATAGATCTTTAACAACATTCTTCTTTCCCAATTTGACTATTTGATCAAAGTTCCGATGTCTAGGTCTCTTTTGCCATAACGATCTCTCATCAATATTTGAGAAACAACACCTCTCTATCTTCTCTTTTAGGAAATAAACATTATTGTTTGTTCTTGCAACTTTAGCTACTATTTCTCCAGTGCCTGCAGACTTGATTTAACAATTTTTAGCCTTGAAAATTGCATCATAACCTTGATCACACATCTGAGACACACTAAGTAAAGTATGCTTCAGCCCATCAACGTACAACACATTCTTGACTTTACCGTTTCCATTTGATAGTCTGACAACTCCTTTACCAACAATCTTACTAGGTCCATTATTACCAAAGGTCACATTACCTTTCTCAATTAGTTTCCATGATAAGAACCTACTTTTGTCTCCTCACATGTGACTAGAACAACCACTATTAACATACTGATGAATACCCTCATTCTGAGCATATAGAACAATATTACATTGATTTGTGTTTTATTTTTTTTTCCAGACATTGGACTCCTAACTTGTTTGCTCAACAACTAGATCATGCCTTTTATTCTTAGGTCTACAATCAACTACTATGTGCCCAAAATTTGGACAGACATAACATTGAATCAAAATATTTAGAGTGAATGGATTATTGCACCTGGGTCTTCTTATCCTCTATCTGATTGACTGAATATTTGGCTAATAAATTATTCTCTATGGCCTGAGTTGTCTATAAGATAAATTCACCCTGCAATTCACTGCCTCGTGCCCATAATTTGTGCATGTAAAAAAATATCGTGGAAAAATTCCTTCATACCTAGGAGAAAATCGATTTCTGAATATTTGTTGGATTTCCCTCTATATATTTTGATTTTCTTCTTCAACATTGTTTGTCTTTAACTCAGTGAAATTTCTCCTTATATTCTGTTGTTGTTGATTTGTCTTTGGTTGCATATTAGACTGTCCATTGCCTTTGTCTTGTTCCTGCTACATTGACCCATCTTTTGTTGCTACATTGTCACCATTTTTAGTTTCTTGTACAAAGGTAATCAAATTCTTTCCCTTTGAATTAGTTGCTGAGCTAGACTCGACCTCAAAGAAAAGATCAATTGTTTTACTTGAGACCCTTTTTAGTTTAAGAATCTCATTCAAACTTTTAGTCCCCTTTCCAAATTTTGCATTAAAACTCAGTTTGGTTTTTTCCTTCTCTAGTTCTTTCCTTAGAAAAACAATTTCTCCTTCCAACCTCTCACATGCTTGATTTTTCTCACTGAGTTGTTGATTTAAAGTCTCTTGAATCTTCTTTCCTTCTTCAATTTTTAGGAGAAGAGGTTCAATGGCTTCAAATTTTTCCTTGATCAACAATTCTTTTTGGGTTTTATTTTTCTTCATGAGCCTTTCAATCTCTTCAAGAGCACTGACCAACTCTCCTTCTAAGTCAACTTCAGCCTCTTCACCATCATAATTAATAGCTTCTATTTCTATATTGTCTATAGCCACGAGCATAAATTTCTTTGGACCTTTATCATATATGTCCTCATTTGAAGATTGGCTACCTTCACTTTTAGAGGAGCTAGAATCTTGGGTGTAGAAGCTCCTCTTCTTAACCTTCTTCCTTTTTGAATTATTTTTTAACTTCTCTCTAGGATCATATTCCTCTTTCTTCTTTTCAAGAAAGTTGGAAGCATATGGACCAACTTTACCATAATTAAAGCATTTAAAAGGTAGCTTATCTTTGTACTTGCCTTAGCCTCCCTTGAGATTCCTCACAAACTTGGCTACCTCTTAATCTAATTCACAACATGAATCAAAATGTTATTTCTTGGGCTTCTTATATGCTTTGAAGGTTGACCCCTTTGTTGTAGGCTTGCCATTAGAAATTCTCATTGTTGAAAAGTGTAACTATGTTTGGTCTTCATAATGGCATGTGTAATTGTGATTTTATGTAATTGATGAAAGAAGAAAAGTAAAATTATTATTGTAATGCTTGTCTCATGGGTTTCATCGGCAAGAAATTTTATTTTAGTGATGCCTCCCATTTTGAGCCTTTAGGATTTTCAAGCTAGTCATAAAATTCAAATTGAGTTTATGCCATGTATGAAGGACCCTTCTTGGGCATGTTATAGTTTGTATGAATAATTAGATAAGTATAAACAACCTTCCAAGACAAGCACAAGCATCTCCCTTCAAGTCGGCTTCAAAAGGAATAATAATATCTCTCCAAAGGACATGTCGCCTCATCTTCATCTCAATTTGGTTTATTATGAGGCTACAACAGCTATAAATAGGGCAACATGTCCACATTTTAGAGCAGAAATTTTGGTCGAGGTCTGAATTTTGTAAGTGATGCGAAGGTGATAAAAAAGGAGCTTTATAATCAACGACATGAAGGGAAGGAAGAGATAATTACCTAGCACATTTTTTGGGTTTGTTTTAAGCACTGAATTATTCACACGTGTGAAGAATATTTGTTGTCCAAATTGCAGAAAGGAGTCAAAGTATCACAATCATAATTTGAGGTCAAATCAAGGAGAAAGTCAAGGTGATGCCCAAGCTGAGTTTAAGGAGAATAAGTCTCCTTCTAGAACAAAGGAAAACAAGGGTATAACTTGGTCCATCTTCATGAGCTAGGATTACTGATTTAGGACCGAAAGTTGCAGGTTTGTCCCTAAGAACCAAAATTCAAAGATATAGCCAAGAAGAAGGAATAATTGTGAAGTGTGTATATTGTTAACACAAGGAAGAAGGGATTCATCAAGGGAACATTGTGACTTGGTATTGTAGAGGCAAATAGGTCAAGGGTCTTGGTCTTGGTATTCGTCAATTGGAATCTCTATAAGAAGAATAATTTCTTCAGGTTTTCCTCTTAAGAGTGATAGGTTTTGGCCCTCGCCGGTAGCCTATATTTTTTGTCTCTTGTCTCTTTATGGTTTATTCATTAGTAGTTTTTTTATGAAGAATAACATTATAATAATACAAGTAAAATAATATCCTAACCTAAGAAGTAAAAAACACTCACAAGAAGTTATCAATATAAGATAAATCACTTAATTTCTATGCCATAGACTTCTCAACATGGTATCAAAGATATGGTAACTAAGTCAAGGAAGGGAATCTTATCAAGGGACACCCACGGATCAAATCTCGAGAAATGCATCAAAGCAGATATCATCTTAAAAGTCAATATATACAAAGGAAACATTATAACCCTAGATTGAAGAATGGATCTACAAAGAAGTCTTAGGATCATCATCAAGAAGTCATCATTGATCTTCATCAACAAATACTCCATCATCAAAGGATCCAAAGGAATCTCTCTCTTTGTGGGATCAATGATAATTATTGAAGAAAAATATCTTCATCAAGGAGAAGTTTTCTATTCTTTATATCATCATCAACATCAAGGAAGAAACAAGGAGAAGGAGCATCCTATCAAGTATGTATATTTATGTCCACATATTAATTTTTCAAAATGTATTTTTGCAAGGAAAGCGACAAATTGGTTGCGGATCCAAACTATCTTACATGGAAGAAAAGGACAAATCTAAATCTCATTGAAAATGAGGTTATGGAACATGTCAAAGGATATATCACTAAACCAAGAAAGGGAGATGCTCAAGCTCTTGCAAATTATATGAAAGGAGAAATTATGACGCAAAGGATTCTAATGGAATCTATCAAGGATCCCCTCATCCCATATGTATCCAAACTCGAAACTTCAAAAGAAATCTATGACAAATTGATAAAGTTGTATTCCGTAAGCATTGTTGGAGAAGTCATGTCACTAAGGTAAGTACTCTACAAGTTGAAGATGTCAATAGAAAATGGAATAGCCTCATAATTTATGAGGATATCTGAAATTCCGGATCAACTACAAGATATGGGAGAAGTCATGTCTCATAGATAAATTACTATAGTTAAGTTAAATGCACTATCGAAAGAGTGGGATAACTTTACTTCAAGTATTTATGGGAAGAAAGAAGCTACTCCATTCTAGGACCTATGATCACTATGCAAAATTGAAGAATCTAGGCTAAATGCCAAATATGATGTGGGATCAGGTGAGAAAAATAAAGCATATGCTATATGACAATAAGAAAGGGAAATTTTGGAAAGTTCGGTCCTCAGAAAAAAGAAGAAGAGCATGGCTAAAATACAATGCTATGGGTGTCAAGAATATGGGCACTATAGGAGAGATTGTCCTAAGCTCAAGAAGGACAATAAAAAAAGAGGAAGAGAAGAAACCCACACCACCGAGGAAGTGGAGGAAGCTGAACATAAGTCCAAGAAGGAGGAAGTAATGGATCTCTATTATTGAGATAGTCTTCCTCACTTGGTTCTTTTCTAGTTTCTATGTTTCCCTATTGTAAAGTAGGATCATGATAGGATGCATCAAGGCATCATAGAAGCATTAAAAGCAAGATCTCGGTACATCATCATAGATGATGAGCCTCATCATTAGGTAATTATATGAGCCTTAATTCACCTCCTAGCTTAGTCAAACCAACTCTTCTCACAACTTATTACATGTTTTAATTATATTTTGTTTAATGAGATGAGTTAAAGTGTGATATTATGCCTAGTGAACTAATATGCATTGAATGCAGGTTTGGAAGAGAAAATCAAGGAAGTTTGGCAAGACTAAGGTTTGAAACTCGAATGGGACAAGGAAGCGAGATTGTAGGAGGTAAATCCTCCTCATTTACTCCTCCCCCATTCGAATATTCCTCCATTAATCCCACCAGCACAAGGTGCATGTAGCCAAGTCATGAATATCAGAAGGCAGTCGAGCAAGTGATAGATAAAGAGTTATTTCATCTCGATTTTGGGAGCTGAGCCTCCCTAAATTTAAGGAAGTCGTTGGGGACTTCAATTGTATAAGTAGAGAGGCCTAGAGCCTCATTAGGATTCGAATTTTTATTGTAGAAACTCCAGTTATTTGCGAGCTCCAAACTTGTGGAAAACTTTGATGTAATTTTCTGTTTTGGTAATAAGAATGAGATTTTTCTTGATCCAACATTGAGTTAACTCAGAGGGTTGAAGATCTTGGGCTAGGGTCCAACCCTAGCAGGGAAGGCTCCTCTTCGTGCATCTATATGCTTAGCTTAGTTTCATATATTCATGGTTAAACTGTCTTTAGAAGTATTTCATTGCAAGTAGTGTAGATTTGATTACTTGTTTATTAGTTTGTCTCCATTTGTGCCTTACTTCAATAGAAGGTTAGAAGGGATAAAAGAATCACCACAAAGCTTTCGGTAGGTGTTTAGACCTCACTTCTTCCTTCTGGGATCATGATTTGAGGAAAATACCCTTATGCAGCCCCAAAAAGACAGATTTCCATTTCTTTCATAAGATTTAGAGTTTACAGTACTTGAACCAGCATTTGATCAATTTTTCAAGTGTAGGATTGTTATAGACATTTTTGTGCCTTACAGCATGAAGCATGAAATGTCCATAATCAAAGGGATCCAAAGTCCCTAAACATGTTGTTCTTACCCCTAGAGGAACAAGGTCAGCAAACCACAGCACTTCAAATCAGTTCTCCACCTGAAAACGCTCAAAAACAAGGCAATTCTGGATCATGTCAACTGCTACACTGGCTACCTGCACTGAATGTCAACTGCTACACTGGCTACCTGCGCTGAATGTCAACTCCAACACTAGCTACCTGCGCTGAACGTGTTTGGACAAGTGGCAGGCTCATTTCTCAAGGTGTCAATGCCCAGGAAGCTTCCAAAATGACACTTGGATCAGGGAATTCGCCCAGTGATGAGTAAGAGGTTCTTAAACTCCAAGTGGAAGCAAGGATCTCCAAGTGGACTCAAGAACTGAAGTATAACTGAAGTGGGAGAGGACACTAGTCATCTTGAAGCCAGCCTCAAGCTGACTCATCCTTTCTCCAAATCTCCTATATATAGAGCTCTCTCATGAGGTCTAGTGAGGCTGGAATTTTGTGCAAAGTAAGGAAGTACTGTTGGTTTACAGTTAGAGCTATTGGGTGATTGCTTTTATAGAGGGGAAGAGGAGATTTCTTGCTGCTGGGGAGGTGCTGCTGGATTGGAGCCATTTATGGTTGTAACCTTCTCAGAACCTTTTTCTTCTATCAATAAAGCTTTGATGTTCTCCTATATACTTGCATTGTAATGATGTATTGTTTTTATCTGTATATTTGATTCATCCTAATCCATGCATCAGTTATGAGTACATGTTTCTTGTAGTTTCCCTCTCTTGTTTTTGCAGGATATTTGTGTAGCTGGGCCGGCAAAGGGAGCAAGGAGCTGGGAACAAGAGGCAAAGATAGAAGACAGGATCGACAAAAGCGAAAGACATCGGTTGGTCAATCTTTTCTTCCTTCTCTGTACTTTCATAAAGGAAAAATATCAAAGCTTTACTTTCAGTTGTTGCTAAGGAACTATCACCCTTAAAGTAGGGATAGAGTCATTCCGAGTCGGATACTTTTCCCCACAACAAACTGGCGACTCCGCTGGGGAGCTAGTATCTTTTTGGTTAGTTGTGTTTCTAGCTATTCATCTCATAAACAAGGAGAGCACCAAATCGAACTGCAATTGAATCCTTCAATTGCAAAGTAGAGGGCAGCTGCTCTGGTTCAGTTTCTGAGCAAGTTTATGATTTGAAGAGCTGATCCACAAGGACTCTTGTGCTCTTTGTGATAGCTTTTCATCCTCTTGATCATCCCTTAGCTTGTACTTGACCTATAGCTTTTTATTTCAGCAAAAACAGTGAATTTTTGAGCTTTTTATGACCCGGAAACCCTTGTAAACGCAACTCTCGTGTCTCAGTGCAGGCTGTCCAAAGGCAGTCTGCATTTCAGCGCAGGTACTCCCTTCGGGAACTGCGCTGAAAGTCAGTTTGATAGACCAGAGCCTGCGCTGAACCAGTTAGCCAGTGTCTTGCTGAGGTTTCCTACTGAGTCTGGGCCCTGTTTTCACTGTTGTTTTGCTGCTGATTGCTTGTCTTTGTACTTGCTGTAAACCAACTGTCCTTGACATTATTCCACCTCAGTTGTGTGATGAAACTGTGATTGTTCTTTCAGTATTTCTTGATTCATTTACAGTTTCCCATTGTGAAAAGCGAACCAGTATAGTTGTGACCTCTTAGATCCAGAACTGTAAAAGTGTCGTAGTGGTCTTGAGAGTTAGTTTTATTGCTGTTCATAGCTGATTGAGTTTGTTTGTTTTTCATACTATGGTTTGAATTCATACATTTTTAGTGTCAAAACAAGTACCTGTAAGGCGTCTTTTGATTTTAGACAAAACTTGTTTGTTTACGCTTCAAATTGAATTCGAAATTATACAACAGTTTCCTTTTTTGTCTTACATCAACATTAAGGAAAAAAGAAAAGAAATACCTGCATCTTGCATTTGCATTTTTTGATAAGTTTGCGTGATTGATCTAGGAGAAAGTGCATTAGTTTGTGCTTTGTGATCTGTGTGAAAAGATGATGTCTTTCTTTTCCCTCAGTAGTTAGGATTTTCAAAGCTAAAAAGATTGAAAAGCTTGCTTATCATTTTAGCTGCATTTAGGAATTTGTACCAATACATCTCGTGGTGATCCTGAAAGACAAACTGCTAAACAAGATCAACTTAAAATATATTGAATGAATCTAAAAACGCTTTGTAACATAACGCTCACAATAGAGGTCTAGGTAGAGACGTGTTCCGGCGTCGTTAAACGTAGTGACTGTCGATCTCTACGAAGGTGGGTGATTCCTCCTGAGGGACGATAGCACTAATACGGACTTGTGCTCCCGCGTACCGTCGCGTATATTGGGAGACCCCTATAGGCATTTATCCTTTATCCTTAGGAAGCCATGTCGGCCGCCCTACTGATCGCGATGCAGTGAACACAGCATTCACGAAGATCGACCACCCGTACCGTAAAACGTATTCTGTGGTTTCGCGAAAGGTTTGGCACACCCTCTGCCTAGATCTCCAGAGCAGTTTCTTTTGGCCTTTTTCAAACTCTATAACTGAAAAATTCCAACCGAGCATTTGTCACTTCGGGCTCGTTAATACATCGAAGGCGACTAGAGTCATCTTTAGCTTTTTCTCGACTCTTAAAACATGAAAAAGCAAAGTTGTGTCTAAAAGCGTCTAATAAAATTCATTCAATACGGAAACATAATTCCCCTTTTTGTATTTTAGTTGATCGAGTAATCCGCAACCGTGGAGGAAAGTCAATTAGAACTCCGTCGTTCGAGGAGACTCGTGAGTCAACCGTCTTTGTCTCCGGAATCGAGAGTAGTACGGACGAAGCAAACTCGCTTGACCGGGTCAAAATCTCCCATTAAAGTTAGAACAACAGTTCCAACTACATCTGAGATTCTGGTCACTCCTAATATTTCTGGAATCCCTGCCTCTATTGAAGAAGTTCAACAGCGATAGAGGGACAGTTGTACTGATCCTAGTCTGAGAACAAGTACTTGCATAACTGAACCAGTTCCATCTGAAACCGGTCCACAGAGTCTTGTTGCTCAAACAACTGTCGCTGTCGAAGCAACCCCTTCTTCGGCACCAGAAATCTTTTACGGACCTGACGGTCTTCCTCTTCCTCCTGGTCTGATTGCAATAGAGGAAATCGTAGAGGACCAGCAAGAAAATACTCCAACTCATTTTGGAGTAGGCATCACTCTTTTTCCTTCTCCATCAGAAGTTTGTCCATCGCCAGTGGAAGTTCCTGTAGAATCGTTAGGCAGTTTATTGGATAGACTTAAAATGTCTGAGCAACCGTCGACATCTAGGACTGTGCCAAATGACACAGCGACAGCAGAAGCTCCTGCTGTCACTCCGACGATGTTTGCCGGCATACCAGCTGTCCCGACTAGCTCTCAACAGCTAGAAGGAGTCCACCCAGGGACTATTATGACAACTTGGTCTGTTCCAGTTTGTTCTTCCAGTATAATACCCGGTAATTCTTATGTTGAAACTAGACAAATTGATCCCTTTGGAAATCAGTTTGGACCATCCAGTCCTCAAAGGCAATCTATACCCTTGAGCTCCAGATTGTTACCGTATGGGGGGCAATATGCCCTTTCACTTCCCCCTCCGGGAGGATACCCATACGGCAGTTTTCAACCGCATTCAGGTTTGACTGAAGTTACGACGAGTGGTTGGGTGCCTATGTTGCCCCAACAACCGAGAGTTGTATATTCCATGCAACAATGTGTACCTATGTCTAGCATCCCGACGACGCCAACAATTGTAACCGTGTCGCAAGTTCAATCGATGCCTGTTGTATGTCAACCCCAAGTTGTAATGCAACAGCCCCTTGACCCGGCAACACAACCACAATCGCCAACTGCCGGGACGACACAGATACAAACGGGAACCATAACCCCGCATCTTGGTCCGTCGGTTAGTATCGCACAGCAAAACATGGCTTCGCAGCCATGGATGGTGCAATACCAACAACCTCAGTTTCAACAGGTGTACCAGGGATCTGAGCAACAGATCTTTGCAAATAGTGGGCAACCCTATATTCAGAACGGGTTAAATCAACCACTTTACAGTGGCCAAGCCCACCAGCCATATCAGTCCTATCAACATCAGTTGCATTATGCTGGTATGCAAAGGCCTACTGCTCAGGCGATTCCATCGTATCCTGGGTACGCCTCGCCAAACCTGAATCAGCAGTTGCCATTCGTGGCGACTCTAGAATTACCAGATTTACATCGATTGATGAATGATCCAATCTCCTATGCCCATTGGTGGCCAGCGATTCCTCACAAACTTCCTTCGGACATTCCTAAATTCAATGGAAATCCTGGCGAAGACCCGTCGAATCATGTGATGACTTTCCATCTGTGGTGTTCGTCCAACACCTTGGATGATGATTCGATAAGGCTTCGCCTTTTTCAGAGGACATTGACAGGTCCGGCGGCTAAATGGTATATTGAATTACCTAGAGCCTCTTTCGACAATTTCAGTTCCCTAGCCACGACTTTCTTAACCCACTTTTAGTTACCTATAAGGTACGAAACTGGAACAGAGATCTTAACCAATTTCAAACAGACAACGGCCACACATATATCTGATCATATACATGAGTGGCGTCGTCGTCGCAGAATGGTGAAGACCTATGTTCCAGATCAGCTATTAGCTGAGTGGTTTATAAAGTCGCTTCTTCCTGCTATAACAGAAGATGTGGCCAAGGGAGGCGTCGTAACAGAGGAGCAAGTTATTGCTCGTGCCCAGTATTTAGACTTAGTATATACTCAGTCTGGCACGCTCTATGACAAGATACCTGACGCCCCTAGACTGGAATTTTCAATTCCTCCCCCTCCTGGATCAAATAGTGACTATCATGCCGGCGATGGTGTGATTGGCACTGCAAACGCAAAGTCAACACGGGATTCGTCTAAGAAAACCCGTAAGACTTCGAATCAAAATGCAAATGAAGAACTTCCTGCCTCGGAAGTGAGTGCCGTGTCGGACGACAAGGGCAAACAACTGAAGCAACCAGGAGACAAGAAGAAAAAGAAAGGGAGAAAAGGGAAACCCCCTTCGGGGTGTCATATATGCGATGAGGATCATTGGACAGCAGATTGTCCATGCAAAGCTGAGCTTAAAAGATTCTTTAAGAGTCCGAAAACCTCAGCTGTGTTGACTGATCCGTTTCCTAATCCTGGTCAAAATCTGGTTGCTAATCAAAATGCTTCCCGATCCCAAGTGCTTATGTTGTCTACCTCAAAGCAGCAGAATAATGCTTTGACAAGGAATATAGATTACGGGAATCCATGGCTGTCGAATAACAAGGCTAATGAACAACCTAGTAGTTCGACGACAGCTTTGACCAAAGTTGTGCCACCCATCATTCCTGAACCAATGATAAAGTTGCCAAAGGGAGTAGTACACAAATCGACATTTAATCCTCGTGCCAAAATAGCACAGAATTATAATATAATAGAGGACCTGGCCCAATCGCCGTCCGCTATGTCGACACTTAAGGTACCGCAAAATTGCCCCTCCCAAGAGCAAACTTTATTATCAGCAATAGGTGGGATTGGCCCAATGGATTCCAATCTTGTGGCCTTTGATCATAAAGGATATGACCCTAAGTTACCAGCTCAACTAGCTTTCCTTATTCAAGCGAAAGCCCTCAACAAAACTGTTCATCGAACAATTATTGATGAGGGGGCATCTACATGTCTTATGTCGATGAGTTGCTGGAAAAATTTAGGCTCACCACCCTTGTCGAAATCGTCAACGACCTTAAAAGCATTTGATGGACGATCATACACTCCCTACGGGATTATAAGTAACTTGCAAGTTGAACTGGGGGGCAAAACAGTAGAAGTCGATGTTGAAGTAATTGATGGAAACCTCGATTACAACATCCTACTAGGAAGGCCCTGGATATATGCCATGGCCGCAGTCGTGTCGACCTACTTCAGGAAGATTGCATTTCCCTTTCAAGGAGGGATTACAGTCGTCGACCAACAAACTTTCCTCCCCGACAGTTCACAAGTTACGGGAAGCATTCCAATGATCCATGGAAGCGATCATTCGCTTCAAAATATTGGAGTAGGTCTCCAAAAAGACCCTGCCTTAATGGGTATTTTTGCCCTACCGCCTGCAAGAAATCTGGCGGAAGTGGCCACAGTGGAAACCTACAATATGAAATCTTCTATATCTAATGGATTCGGAAGATTCCTGAACATTTTGTCAGCATGGATCATCGCCCTAATGGAAATACTGTAAATACAGTGGGCTCCGAGGACGATTCTAATCTCGTGTCAACCTCGTTAAAAAATGAAACAAGGAGTCATGAGGATAGTTCTTTTACTATGTCAACCTCATTAAAAAATGAAACAAATCCCCTTTCTCAAAGGTAAACCTTCATTCCAACCACCGAGTTGAATGCAATGAAGCTCGGGGGGCATGCACCTCGATTTGCGTTATTATGCTGGGGGCATGCAAACAGCCGAGCAGTTTTAGCACATAGTTCATGCTCGTTAAAAAATAAACATAAGATTGAGCAGTGTTTTGGCGCATTCAAGCTCGTTAAAAAATGAACCCATCTCGGTAAATAACCATTAAGTATGTAACCTGATCAACCATAAAAGCCTTGGTCGTGTTTTGCACCTGCCACCTCCACTTTCATTTGGCCGATCGTTCACCTCCATATGATTGTTTACCCATTTTGAGGAACAGCTGCGAAGAGTGATTTCACCTAGCCATCCTTGTGACACTGCCGTGATTGGAGAATTCCAACCTGTACCTGGAATCTGCTGCTATCCCTGTTCATCACTCGTTCCTCAAAAGACGAGTCTTCTTTAAGCTCTTTTCACTGACTCGTAAAATATGAAAAGTTTGCCGAGTTTTGGCCTTCCAGCTCGTTAAAGCGACCGGAAAGCTATCCCTCCTCTAGATTTTAATCTTTTTGGACCTGAGGGATTATTGCACAAAAAGATCGAGCGCTTGTTTTGTTCGGCTCGTTAAAGCAACCGAAAATTCATCCCTTCTGTATTGTTTTAAACTTTTTCGGACTGAAGGGATTAGATGACGAAAAAGGAATTTTGGAGTTAACTTTTCGTACCTTTTCAGACTCTCTAAAAATGAAAAGGACCGAGTTTTCCTTGTCATTAGACTCGTTAAAATGATTAAATAGCGACAAACTTGTCTTTAGACGAGAACGAGTTTCCCTATCGCTAGGCTCGTTAAAACATAGCGATGGGCTTGCCCGAAGGGCAGGTTATAGAACAAGCATATGTTATCCTCCTCAAGCTTGACAAAAATAAAGAGGTACTGGTCAGAAATGACTGGGGAAAAATTGGGAGAACATCAAAGCTTAATGGTAGCAAGTCGCTCTTGAACATGACACTTTTCCTCCGTACCACATCGGGTTGGGTTTTTTCATTCACCGGTCTCATCGCCATGGTCTTCGCCAAACCATCCACATTTTGGGGTAATGCTACCGATCCATCGCATCAGTGTCGTTATATGTTCAAGAGAGGTCATTCTGAAAGTGTCAACCGTGTCCCATCCACTGCCATACATTATCCTTCATCCGTTCATGATCGCCACCCTGAATCATATGTCACAGTTTGTTTTCACCTCCACTAAAATCATTAGCTCCGTTCCGTGTCATTGATGTGGGATTCATTAAGGCCCTCCTTTGACGGATCGCTTCTTGTCGACTTCAGCTCATTATCCAAGAAGTTGATCTAGGAACAACCCCATCAGTACTTTGAAGCTTGCATGCCTCAATGGCAAGTTTCTCACTTCCGGCGACAGGTATACATCAATGACCTTCGACCAGAAGATTTGGCGTGGCGTTCGACGCCAAGTCCTTTATTCACGCCACGTGAATTGTACTGTAGTACCTTGAGGGTCATTATCATTATCGGTGATTCCTCTCGCGCTTGTTAACGGTTTTCATCATTGACCGGTAATCAAGCGATGTCTTTCCATGTTCGACTTCAGTGCAATTCTCACATGGATCGACTTGTACTTAGAGTGAAGATCGAGCGAGTTTGAAGACCCCGGATCTAGTTTCATCCATCCGGGCTGCGAAATATATTCAGGAAATATAAAAACATTTGTCATGTACATCATTGCAGCAGATGATCATCCTATTCAAAGGATGATAATTTCAGCAGAGAATTATCAGTCTACCATCAGACGATCGTCTGTTCTATGTACCAAAATGTATTTATAAAGCTGAGCATGGGAATGCCCACCTCAGCTAGATCATGAAAACAGAATGAAAAATAATGTATTGTATTGTATTGTATTACAGGGCACCTCTCAGCACTTGAATGAACTTCGGATCCTCTGGATAAAGCATTTCACCCGATAAACGACCTCATACTTTAGGGGGCAACTGTTATAGACATTTTTGTGCCTTACAGCATGAAGCATGAAATGTCCATAATCAAAGGGATCCAAAGTCCCTAAACATGTTGTTCTTACCCCTAGAGGAACAAGGTCAGCAAACCACAGCACTTCAAATCAGTTCTCCACCTGAAAACGCTCAAAAACAAGGCAATTCTGGATCATGTCAACTGCTACACTGGCTACCTGCACTGAATGTCAACTGCTACACTGGCTACCTGCGCTGAATGTCAACTCCAACACTAGCTACCTGCGCTGAACGTGTTTGGACAAGTGGCAGGCTCATTTCTCAAGGTGTCAATGCCCAGGAAGCTTCCAAAATGACACTTGGATCAGGGAATTCGCCCAGTGATGAGTAAGAGGTTCTTAAACTCCAAGTGGAAGCAAGGATCTCCAAGTGGACTCAAGAACTGAAGTATAACTGAAGTGGGAGAGGACACTAGTCAGCTTGAAGCCAGCCTCAAGCTGACTCATCCTTTCTCCAAATCTCCTATATATAGAGCTCTCTCATGAGGTCTAGGGAGGCTGGAATTTTGTGCAAAGTAAGGAAGTGCTGTTGGTTTACAGTTAGAGCTATTGGGTGATTGCTTTTATAGAGGGGAAGAGGAGATTTCTTGCTGCTGGGGAGGTGCTGCTGGATTGGAGCCATTTATGGTTGTAACCTTCTCAGAACCTTTTTCTTCTATCAATAAAGCTTTGATGTTCTCCTATATACTTGTATTGCAATGATGTATTGTTTTTATCTGTATATTTGATTCATCCTAATCCATGCATCAGTTATGAGTACATGTTTCTTGTAGTTTCCCTCTCTTGTTTTTGCAGGATATTTGTGTAGCTGGGCCGGCAAAGGGAGCAAGGAGCTGGGAACAAGAGGCAAAGATAGAAGACAGGATCGACAAAAGCGAAAGACATCGGTTGGTCAATCTTTTCTTCCTTCTCTGTACTTTCATAAAGGAAAAATATCATAAGGGAATGACCCTATCCCTACTCTAAGGGTGATAGTTCCTTAGCAACAAGGATTTCATTTCCATCTCTTCTATCTTCATTCTTGCAGTAGATCTCATCCATGATTCCACTTTTTTCAGTAATTTCCTCATGCATAAGGTAGATATCTAGTTCATTAAATTTTTCTTTTCTAGCTCATGAGAATTCTTCTTGTTTACATGAATTTTTGGAAATTACACATGTTTGATGCAGAGCAGGTGCTTAAGAAGTAGAAAGAGATCTCATAGAAAGAAACCACCTTCCAACTTCATCCACCCACAGGCATTCCTTGTTTTCATCAAGACCTTCAAAAATTTCATCATTTTACATAGAAATTCCCCAAAGCATGTTGAACAAATCCAACCATCTACTAAACTTGGTTTTCGGTTCTGAGTGATCCTAGACCTTTTCTCACTCCATTCTACCCATCAACCACCTTCCCTAAGCCTTCCATCACCTCCAACACCCATCGTTTTTCTCTCGGCTATAACCTGTAGAAATACAAGGAATCATGTAAGTTTTTAGTACATCCTGTAGGTTTTCCTGTAGTGGCCTATTTTGAGGCTGAATTTAGAGAAAACCTCTAGGAAGCCACCCACGATCACCCAAGGGTCTCCCAAACCTTCCAACCATCTCTTGAACCTTCTAGCCATCCACTAGCATCCCTAAGCCACCTGCCACATCACCAAAAGAGATTAGCTTGCACACTTGATTTTTCATGAAAAGCATAAAAAGACAAAACATATTTATTACAGTCCTTTACATGCATAACAGTGATGTTTGATGTTTTTAACTTCCATGCTTAGGACAGTAGCATTTTGTTCATGTTAATTTAGCATTATTGCAAAGCATAGCTCTTAGCAGTTAATTAGGAAATGGTGTGCCTTAGCATTGAATTTTAGTCTTTTTCATTATTATAGTAGATCAACTCTCTCTTAGAGTATATTTCTATTTCTTTCATCAAGGAACCAAGCTTCTTCTGAATCCATAGAAGTCTGGCTTGAAAACCCTAGTGGTCTCTCACCAGCTGAACAATGACAAAAGGCAGAACCATCACTTTTACTTGTGTATATAACACTGTCACCTCCAAGTTTGTACGAACCCCAGGTTGATAAAGTAAAGATGGTAGCTCAGGAGTTGCAGCATTCTTGCTGCAATATTGGTGCTTATAAATAGAGAAGCATGAAATATGCTTAGAATATATGGAATTCAAGGATATAGCTCTTGGGAATCTCATAGGGAACATAAGTGGCAAGGTCATCTAGTACAAGGTTTATCATACATCTCTCAAAATGAAATATTTTTTGATGGGGATACTTTAGATCCTCAATATTATCTGATGGAATGTTCATTAAAAGGTTCACCAATCATGAGGGGAAGCAAGTGTTTCATCAAGAATTCCAAACTTGTGGAATTCATGGGATGATGGTATGATGACATAAAAGAGGTAGAGCAATGGATTGAAGCTTTTTCAATCAATGGAGTTGTTACAGGAGCCTGGATGACCCAAAGGAAATATGAGGTATTTATGATTCCATTCTATATTGTAGAATCATGTCATATGGTTGTAGGTAACATGGATAAATGGTCTATCTTGGGAAGCATAATCGAAAAGGAAGGATCTCCTCCCTCGAAGGAATGCAGGAATGCATGGGTTACACATTCACTAGATGAAATGAACATAATATGTCCTTATATGAAGTATGGGTTGACATTAATTAGAGGAACTCTGATTGAAAGTTTCTGAGAAAGAAATGTATGAATAAAGGAAGAGATCATGGGATATGCAACCATGGAAAAAGACAATCAACATCCATAGACCAAGAATATTTGACTAGGATATCTCCATGAAAGATATGAAGAATCTAATGGAATCTGGAAAAAGAAAGAGACCCTTGACAATATATATCTTTGGGAGATGTGTCAATATGTTTGCGGGATGTTGATGCAAAATAGAAGATTTCATGATGAAATACCATCACAAAGGTAATTTTGATTTCTATGTTCATTTCTTATTTTTGAACAAATATATGGATGGGCTTATGCAGGGATGCCGAGGGAATATTTATGGATATATTCCATCATCGATGCCCATGTAGTAGGATGAAATATCCTTATGGAAACATAGCATGAAGAAAGAAGCATGGCATGAAGAAAGGCTAGATATGAACAGATGGATCACTTTCCGATAATGACATGACTGACTCATGAATGAAAGTGATGGATGGTCTATGCCCTATAAATAAGTCCCAAACATGAAGACTCCTAGATAACGAAAAGAAGTTCATGACATCGTGAGGAGGACTTCTTAAAGAAATTGGTTGTCCCATCATCTCCACCTGAGGAGATGTTGTAGGTCCCTAATTAAGAGGGAACCTGGAAACAAGTTTCTTACTTTGTAGAAACTTGGAAGAAAAATTCCTAAGCCAAGAGGGAGCTTAGGTACATTCCTTCCGTAGGAATGAGTACATTCCTTTATTGGAATAGATATGTCCTCCCTAATTAAGAGGGAGAGATAGACACATCATTCTTGTCTTCACTTGGGAAGACAAAATGGAGGATTGGGTAAGCATATGGCATCCGATGCTCTTTGAGTATGTGTTAGGGAATCCAAGATAATATTAGTCATAGAGGACCGATATTCTTTGAGGACTGGGAATCCAAGATAAGAATAGTCCTGGTGGAACACACCTTGAGAACCCGGGTGGGGTATGTTCTGAGAGAGACAATGATGAGGGTGTCTATACATCATTGGTCTCGCCAGCATTGTGCTCAGATCTCGTGGAGAGATAAAGCTATTAGTAAAGGTCTTTCTATGTGAAAATTTTGGTTGATATGATTCTATATAGATGGGTTACCAATCCGACTCTTCTTATGAGAAATTCTTCAGATTGAGAATGACCAAGTACCACTATGAATACCTCCCTAGTTAAGAGGGAGTGTTGAAAAGTGTAACTAGGTTTGGTCTTCATAATGACATGTGTAATTTTTATTTTATGTAATTGATGAAAAGAAGAAAAATAAAATTATTATTGTAATTCTTGTTTCTCATGGGTTTCATGAGCAAGGAATTTTATTTTAGTGATGGCTCCCATTATGAGCCTTTAGGATTTGTCATCTAGTCATAAAATTCAATTTGAGTCTATGTCATGTATGAAGGACCCTTCTTGGGCATGTTACATTTTGTATGAATCGTTAGATAAGTATAAATAGCCCTCCAAGACAAGCACAAGCATCTCCATTCAAGTCAGCTTCAGAAGGAATAATAATATCTCTTCAAAGGTCACATTGGCTCATCTTCATCTCAAGTTGTCCTATTATGAGGCTACAACAATTAAAAATAGGGTAGCACGTCCACATTTCAGAGTAGAAATTTCGGCGAGGTGTGAAGTTTGTAAGTGATGCGAAGGTGATAAAAAAGGAGCTTTATAATAAACGAAAGGAAGGGAAGCAAGAGAAAAGTCCCTAGCATTGTTTTTGGGTTTGTTTTAAGGGTTGAATTATCCACACATGTGAAGAATATTTATTTTCCAAACTGTAGAAAGGAATCAGAGTATCACAATCATAATTTGAGGTCAAATCAAGGAGAAAGTCAAGGTGATCCGCAAGCCAAGTTCAAGGAGAAGAAGTTTCCTTCTAGACCAAAGGAAAACAAGGGTATAAATTGGTCCATATTCATGAGCTAGGATTACTTATTTAGGACTGAAAGTTGCAGGTCTACCCCTAGGAACCGAAATTCAGAGATGTACCCAAGAAGAAGGAAGAATTGTGAAGTGTGCCTATTGTTGACACAAGGAAGAAGGGATTCATTAAGGGAACATTGTGACTTGGTCTTATAGAGTAAAATAGGTCAAGGGTCTTGGTCTTGGTATTCGCTAATTGGAATCTCTATAAGAAGAAGAATTTTTGTAGGTTTTCCTCTCAAGAGGGAGAGGTTTTGGCCCTAGATGATAGCCTATATTATGTGTCTCTTGTCTCTTTATGGCTTATGCATTGGTAGTTTTTTGATGAAGAATAAATTAAAATAATATAACTAAAAGAAGATCCTAACCTAAGAAGTAAAAAACAATCACAAGCAGTTATCAATAGAAGAGAAATCACTTAATTGTTGTGCCCTATATTTCTCAACACTCATCTCATAGGCAATGAGAGTACCAAGTAGTTGGTCCAAAGTAAGAGCCTTCAACTCTGTGATATCCTCAATGGCTAAAACCTTGGTATTAGATCTCTTAGGGAGGGATCTCAATACTTTTTGAACTACTACAAAGTCTTCTAATTTTTCATCAAGGCCTCTTATAGTATTCATAACTTCATCAACTCTTAGGAAGTATTTTTCAGTTTATTCATCATCATACATATTTAAAGACTCAAATTTCATTCCAAGACCTTGAAGTGTAGCTTGATTTACCTTTTCGCCACCTTCATAGTATTTTCTTATCTTGTCCCAAATATATTTTGCAGTAGAGCAATCCATGACCTTGACTAGTTCAGATTCAAGTATGCCACCAAGCATGGCATTCATAGCTTTAACAGTATATGAAAACTCCATCTTCTAATCTTTAGTAATCACAACTAGAGGCTTTTTGTATTCTTATTCCACGGCATCTCATACATCAACTCCAAGTGATTGAATATAGGGTCTTCGTCCTTACTTTCCACAACAAATAGTTTTTTCCATTGAACATAGATGCCCTATTGGTGTATCCTCCTTCCTAGTTTTCCCTGGTCCTTGATCTTTGTTTCATCTATTAAATTGATCTGAAGTAAATTTGTTTTCTTTGACACCAATTGTTAAGAAACTAGGACAATACTGAGAGGGGGGCTGAATCAATATTGTAGGAATTTCATTAGGGGACTTTTGAGGTCTAAAATGGGCCTTCTAAGAAAAAAGTACAACCAAAATAAAATTTATAAGAACCAATAGGATTCAAGATGATGATGTCAACCATGGGGGATAATTCACCACTTTTGAGTAAAAGAGCAAAAATATAAAAAAAAAATAATAAAATAATAAAACTATTTTTTCAACTCGTATTTTTAACTTATCTCCCTAAGGTTTTACTCAAATTTCAAGCAAGAGTACTTGTTGGATGCAAAATTTAATTCCTCATCCAAGTAGCACCCATGTTTCATATTTTCGATGGACCCTGCTACATGAAAAATGAGATATACATGAAAAAAACATGATTGCAATCACGTTTTTCATGTATTTCTCACTTTTCGTGTAGTAGGGTCCATCAAAAGTATGAAACATGGGTATTCCTTGGATGAGGAATCAAATTTTGCATCCAATGAATGTTTCCACTCAAAATTTGAGTAAACCCATAGGGAGATAAGTTGAAAATATGAGTTGAAAATTTAGGTTTTTTCTTTTTTCCCTCTAAAATTTGATGATATATTCTAATATTATTTTATTATTTCCACTATTATTTTATAATTTCCTTAGGAGGCCCATTTTAGACCTCAAAATTCCCCTAATGAAAACTTTCTTTTACTTGTAAAAGATATTAGGACACCAATGAATACCTTGACAATTAATTCAAATGAGCATCAAAAGAATCAATCATTAAAAGCATAATTAAAACACATATATTCTTCAACCTTTCTTCAAATTACTTCAAAAAGGAAAGCTTCTACTTGTTGTTACAAAGTTCTCTGCTACAACTAGAAGGAAGTTATTGCTCCCTGATTTATTAGCTACAACTAACAAGAGTTACAACCCCTAAATTTATGAGCTAGTACTGAAAGGAGATCCAACCCCTAATTTGCAAGCTACCAGTTTCCTAACCTCAGTGATTCATCTTTCATACCATTTTCAAACGCAAATCATGAAAGCACTTCCTTTCACAAAAAAATTAAATTTTGACCTCAAACACTCACCACCAACACCATAAACATTTCCTTAAGCAATCCTTGATCACTCATCAATCCACTACAACCAAAACACACACTAAACAATTCCTTTCCAAATTTTCTTTTGCTTATATAGATTTTGACGTGATATTTTTAGTAAGTGATCTTTTAGTTAAGTTCAGCTAAAAAGTCATAAATAAATTTGTATTTCTTACTTCGTCCTATTTATTTCAACTCTTCAAACTGTGTTCATGGAATCTTCTAAATATTCTATGCTATCTCTACAAGAAAATCTGAGTTAGACTCCTCAAAAATGCAATTCTAGAATTTTACAAGTTTTAGTGTAGCTTCTAAATTTGGTTGACCACCCTCATGGCTATTTGACTTTCATGACTTTTCAAAATACATGAATCTTCAAATTACATGTGGGTCTCTTGGACTTCCACGTTACATTACATTGATTTACAACAGTATGGCCCATAGTAGTGATGTGGCCAACATGACTCATGACACGACTCGACACAATAGTGTTGGTATGTTCATGTTGTTGGTGGTGTTCATGTCGCGATGTAGTGCTGTTGAGTGATGGATGTCCTCTTGATGTATCATAGCTTCACCTCTGCATGGAAAGATGCGCGAAGTCTTCGATGGTCTTGGTGTTCATCTGATGTTGCATGTGCACGTCGCTCCTTTGCTTGTGCTTTGGCATGCTTCACCTATCCATTTGTTCGCAAAAAAATATCCTCGCATGTTTGTCCGTACGCGAAAAAATCTCCTGGAATGTATTGTCCGTTCGCTAAAAAATCTCCTTGCATGCATCGTCCGTTCGCTAAAAAATCTCCTTGCATGCATCATTCGTTCGTGAGAAATCTCCTCGCATGCATCATTCGTTCGTCCATTCGCGAAAAAAAAACTCCTTACATGTGCTCTCCTTGTTCATCTCATCCATTATCGCATCATGTCTTATCCATGTACCTGTATCTGTAATCACTCATGACGAGACGACATCAAATCCATAAACCTTCTAGTCTACCATGATGCATTGTCATTCACTTTCAGATGCAGGTGACCGAGAGAGAGGACAAGGCTACAAAACTGTGAAAGGCAGATTTCAAGCTAGGATGCAGGCTCCAGGCACTGCCGGTGAAAATTGTACAGACTGAGATGGGCAATCCGGATCAGCAGTGACTATCCACGGAATCTAGCTCGGCTAGCGGGCAGATCTATGCGATTTTTTGGAGGAAGCAATGCAGGCAACAGAGGGTCTTGGCAACAAAAACTATGCAATTCCTTCAGGGAGCTGGCAGTGGGCTGCAGGAGGCTTGCCAAGAAAAAATGCGCACTTTTTCCAAGGGGCTAGTAGTGGGTTGTAGGAGTGCTTCTAGTGAAAATTGCGCAAATGTTGGGAGGCTAGCCTGCTAGACATCCCATCACAGTTTTTGAGCTGAGTGGGATGATGGGCTATTAGACATCCCATCGTAGTTTTTTATCTAAGCGGGATTCTGGGAAGCTGGGTGACTTCTCATGAAAACTACGTAGTTTTCCAGGTGGGCAACAGGTCGGTTGTCTAGTTGATTGGCTGGAAAAACTGCGCAATTGTTTGATGGAGATAGGGACAGACACAAGGTGTATGTCCCACATCTCAGTGAAATTTATTCAATCAGCAGAGCGAGCAAGGTCTGCAGCTTTTCCGCAAATTTTTGGGGGAGTAAGTCCCGGGGTCATTGCCCGGTCAAACTCTCTGGTTGACCAGTCGGAGGGTTGGTTGATTCGCTTGCGGACAGCGTAGATTGAGATGGCTTGCTCAGAAACTTCTGCGTTGTTCTGGGTGATAGTTGGTTCGGTATATTCCAAGATTGCTAGTACAGACTGCCTGGGAGACAACCTCAAGCTCTACACAATTCTGGGCAACGACACATGTTCACTGAGTGTTGATGCTTCGCAATGCAGCTCAGCGAGGGTCCGGTTGTTGGAGGGTGATCTGGTCATCAGTTATTCAGCAAAATGTCTGTGTTAGTGAGTGAACTTGTGCATACGTGATCTTGCGAACACACACTCAATAAGACTCGACGATAAGACACCCCAAACCATCAAGACAACATATACTCAGTGTGACTGACCAATAGTACGAGTGACAAGAGCGACGCTTGTGATAGATCATTGAACGACCGCGACGACGCTTGTGCAATAGTGCATACAACTTCGTGTGTGAGTGCAAAGGATGTTTACATAACGAATACAACTTGTACACATGAAGTAGGACCTTGTGCATGAACAGAACATGGCTGCAAGCGTGACCTTGTGACCGACATGCAAAAGGATGTTCGTTGAACTATCAAGCGAGGAGGGTGCAAAGACTCAACACGAGCTCACAGGGTGAGCTCGAGTGCTTCCAAACATCAAGTAAAAACCCAAGGGAGGCTCCAAAATTGGATGCAGGCCAAAATTTTGGAGGGTGTTGTAGCCACTATAACAGGGGGTTTGATTCCCCATGTGATCTAAAAAATTATTTTTTGAGGTAAATACATAGTGTTTGCAGGTACTTCAGTCCTTGGCCTCCAAGTTCACAAACTTGGGCATCAACCATTGTTGCTTGGATTTCAAATATTTATATAGTGGATTAGATCTTCTCTAAGGCTATAGCATACAATGGGGTTTATAAAGTAGTTTTAGCCATTCATTAAAGGAAAAAACTCCATAAAAATATTTTTCTCAAAAATTCACAATTTTTAAAACCCTTGTATATATGTAGATCTTATGAATAATTTTGTAAATATAATTTGTAAATTATTTTTTATAACATGGGTTTTGGGTTTTTTAAATATTTTGTATATATTTAGGGTTTGGGTGTTGTATTTTCCATTTTTCCAGGTTGGATCAAGAGATCAAGTTGAAGAAGAGCTAGATCTAAGCCCTTGAGGGTAAGATCTAGTCTCTTGAAAAATTTTGCGGGGCTATTCACTAAATATTTTGCAACATTTAGATCTGAAAAGGAAAAAATATTTCGAGACAAGGGTTTTCATTTTCAGGCCTCACGGGACTAGATCCGACCTTCCCAAGGCCAGTGTCAACCTCTTGGCCCCCTGCATCACCTTTTTCCCTTTTGCATCATTTTTTTGGGCCTCTTAGGGCTAGCATCATCCTTCTAGGGTTTCAACCCTCCCCTATGGGACCAACGTCAAGGTTTTAGGGCCAATTTTGGCTTGGTCATTAGGCCTGGAGGCCTCAGACCCCCTTTGTGGCCTTCTTTTCCCAGGTAGTGGCCTTTGTGGGACCTACAACAACCCTTCTAGGGCTTTTTCCTCAGATGTCAAGCCCTGGAGCCTTGTCCTCCTCCACTGTCCAGCCTCTGAGCCCCAGCGTTAGCCTTTTTTAGCCTTCTCTCTCCTCCTTATCCCCTGATATGCCCTCCTAAGCCTCTCTTCCCTCAACGCTAACCTTCCTTGGCCTAACCTTGGCTCTTCTTGGCCACTTTCTTCCCTCGTTTTCCCTCAACCCTAATCTGAAATTTTGGGACTGATTCCTTGGTGGTTTTGTAGATTCTTGAGCTCCAAAAGTTTGATTTTTAGGTGGCTTATTCATCAAAAAAAATTGGGTCACTTGGGCAAGTGCATATCCAAGGCTTTAGGCCTAGGGTTTGACCTCTAAACCCTAGTTGTATCTCTGTTTTATTACACCATTAAGTCAACAACAATTAAGCCCTAAAATCACACGCTAAATGGTCAAAATTGTTTAAAATTGCAAAATTTTCATTTTTATGAATTTTGGCTACTTGAGCACCCTAGATATAGCCTAGGTCTATTTTTATGCTTGCTGGAATTTACTGCATAACTAAAAATTTCAGATCTGAAATTTTTGAAGCATACACTTAAAAACGGTCAAAAACTCAAAATTTTCAGTTACAGTGAAATTTTCCTTTTTTTTGTTGTTCTAGGCATTGATTGAAACTTCATTAGTTTGTTGGTCTATCATTCACTTATTGCTGAAATAAATATATCATATCTAGAATATCTCTGAAAATACATCTTAAAGGAGCTAGCACATTTTATTTTTCAAGTTTGTCAAGTTATTTGGTTGTTGGATTAATTTTTGTGACATTGGGAAAACATAAGCATTGTTAAATTGATATTTGTTTACTACTATAATAACTTGTTTAATGTTGTCATAATAGTCACTTGTTACTCATAAAAATTATTGGAACATAAAGTGCCTAAGTATCTTCATATTTTGTTACTTGCTCTTAGCATTAATATTGTCAAAGTGGCTAACATTGTGAGTTTATGATAAAAGAATTCGCACTTCACATTTAATAAGCTCACTCACCTAAAAGCACTTGAATCATAAATTGCCGTGGCAATAAGTCTCTTGATCATATTGGTATCTCGTTGATGTGATTAAAATTTCTCTTAATAATTGGCATTGAAGTAATAAGATCATTCCTAATCTTGTTTTGGGCATCTAAGTTTCCATTGGTTATATAGCGATATTTGGCTCATCTTAAGTATTGAATATTGTTGAATATTTACATCTTATATTTTTGTAGTTAATTGTTAAGTAATCTAACATCCTAAGAAATGTCTTGTGAAGTTTGCACTTATCTTTCAGCATTTATCTTGTTAAAATTGTTATCTCAATATTGTTAAAAGTACTTTGGCTTTAAGATTATTCACACTAAGTACTTTAAGTAACACAAACAATATTAATTCAAGATAATTTCACTCATCATCTTGCATAAGCATTATAGGATCTAAGCTGCATTAAAACTTACCTCCTAGCATAAGCTAGGTTGACAGAGATCTAGAGCATCCTTCTCACCTAGCTTGAGGGGCTTGACAACTCTTCAATGGTTAACACAGTGACTTTGTAGTCGTCAGAGCCACAATCTCTGCAGTGCCAGAGGCATTGGGTGATAGGAGCACAATAGAAGGTATCATTAATCATGCCCTCGTCTACTTCCTATTGACCTCCTTCCCACAACCTACCTTGGAGGGCCAACTTCAAAATAGTTAAAGGAAGGCCACACTTAGACTAGGTATATAATTAAAATAAACCAAGGTCATTGCATCTCACATAGGTCCTAAGACTTGCACATCATATAGGTTAGTCAATCATTCAAGCAACAGGTGTCCATCCAGTTAGTTGGCATTAATTTACCCATAATCAGGAATTGTGACTCCATTAAAGCACTGGTCTCATACTTAAAATCTAATTCAATCATTAATTTTGATAAATTTAACCAAGTAACTAGGCTACTCATCTGTTTCTCCCAAACAAGTTGGTTTGCAACTTGTTTTCCTTCACCTCATTCCATAGGGACTAGCCCCCACAGCCTGTTGTTGAGAGACAACTAGAATAGAGTGGGCAGCTATCAGAGTGACAACCTTCGTCTTGAGCGGTTATCGTGGTGCCTGTACAATCTGGGCGACAACATTTCTGGTGTCATTGTCGGGGACGAGTTTGCTCATTGTCGGGGTTTATGACATTCTATCATCTTTTGATCTTTCATCTTTCATTCATTTGTCTCTTCAATGCCACAACATTTTCTGGCATTGTTGTCGAGGAACATTTTATTGGACCTTGGCATTGACGACATTCTCATTAATCTTCATAAGCTTCTAATCCATTTCATCTTCTTAATCCGTCAATCACCACATTTTTTGGTGTTTTGATATCTCACTAATCTTCTTATCCCCTTGTTCAATTCTTTGTGTGCACCTTAGCACCTAGACATTTGGGTTAGTTTCCTGTTTGAGTGGCAACTCCACTTATTCATACGTTCACAAAAGCTTAGTGGTACCTTGGATAACACCACTCTTAGATCTTGGTCAAACAAATTACATTATAGTAAGCATTCAATTTTTCTCAGACAAGAAGCCTTGATATCCACTTGCCTCTCCTTAACTAACTTTTCGGTTTTTGCCTTCAGGATTTTGGAGATAGAGTCATGTTCAAGTGGCGACTCCACTTCTTTCATTTCTTCCAAGAGCTCCTGCTAGAAGCTTGCTTCTTTTGGATCTCTTGTTTTTCTTGAACAAGGATTTCTCTCTGACATCCACTAGCCCCTTTTCCCCTAAAGAAGGTCATCATGGATGACTTGTTTTCCCCGTGTCATTTTACTAATATTCTTCATGACATTCCAGAAAATGCCATTAATACATTACCTGTGTTCATGAGTGATGATGCATTCACTGCTACAAAACATATCTTAAAGTTTACTTGTTGTATGATAATTTGTTGTGGATCTTCATGTTATGATCATGAAAACATTAAGATGCGACTTTTTGTCCTTTCTTTGGAAGGTAATGCTAGAGATTGGTTTTGCAATTTCCTCGATAATTCTTTTGATTCTTTACAAAACATTATCAATGCTTTAAAAGACAGATATGGAGATCAAAGTGGCTAGCCTTGTGCCCCTAGTACTATAAGAAAAGAAGAAGGTGATCATGTAAAGGACCCAATTATCGAAGAAAGATTTCAAGAAAGTGCACCTCATCAAAATGTGCCTTATTGCAGACATTGTGACCACTTTCTTGATGAATCCACATGAGCATTTACGATCAAAATTCGAGATAGTGGAAAGGCAGGAACAAGTAATCAAGGGGATCTTATCAGGTAATTAATGCAGAGGCTTAGAGACATTCATTTCAATCAAGCTTAGTTAATGAGGACTATGGAACAATCAAGAGAAATTGTTAGCAGAGAACTCTAAGGAAATGATATCCCTACACATTAGGTGGATGGCTATTGAGAAAAAGCATGTTGAAGAGCTAAGTTCCATAAATGAAAATCATAAGAAAAAAATAAGCTATATTCAAGGAAGGGAGGCCAATCTTCAAAACAGATTATTAGTCATAGAAGAGTAGCATGTCGAGGATCTGAAAACCATGGAAATTAATCATTCTAATCAGATGGCCACCATGCAAGTTATCTGGTCACCATGGAAACAAATCATAAGAAAGAAATTGATTCTATTCAAGTAAATCATAACAACGTAATAAAGGTCATGGAAATCGGTTTTCAAAGCAGGTTGTCGGATATGGAAGAAAAACATGATGAGGAGCTAAAGGTCATGAAAATTAATCACTCCAATCATATAGCCACCATCAAAAGAAAAATGTGCTCAAGAGATGGAAGCTATGATGTCCAATATACAAAATCATTTGATTTCCATTAAAGCAGATAATGAAAAAGTAATAAAAGATATGGAAGATGGTCAAATATGTCTTCAGAATAAGTTGTTAACCAAGGAGGAAAAGCATGCCAGAGAAATTCACGCTATGAAGGATGAACATTCTAAATAGATGGATGCCATGAGACTCCTGAAAATATCACTGAGAAATATTTAGAATACGAGGCAAGTAATGGAAAAGATATAGGTACATGAATTTTACAATAAATCTTTGACAAATCACAAGCCTCCAAGTCTGCCAAAGCAATTCTCATCTCATTGCAAGAAGGTCACTTGCCCCATTCAAGACAAGTCAGCTAGAAGTGCCATGATTGAAAAGAAAAATTGGAAAGACCACGCCTATGTGCCTCCATTGACATAATATATCTAGGATAAAATTGGGCATACCTCCAATTTTTCATCCGAGCAGTTTCACGATCAAGAGAGAAAATCTAAGTTGGTCTCATCATTGACATCACAGCCCACCAAGAAGAAAAGAAAAATGCAGAAAAGAAGGAAGACGTTTGATGTGTATGATGGCCAAGAGCAGCTTGATATTCGGACAAGTCAAAGTCTTATCATTTTCATAATTCAGCATGGCACATATGAGAAACAAACCACAGACTTGCCAGAGTGTCAGTAAATGCTCAGTATGCACTATGTTGAAAACATCTGATGCCATGGGGCCTCTTTTGTATAGTATCTCTAACCCTACTCCCTTTTATTTCATGTCATTAGATCATTTTATTTTACGCATTATGTTATATCTCTTATATTTCATTTTGTTAGAGTAGATTTTTCTATTCCAGCAAGTTTATTATGTATGCATGATGATTTTGGTTTTGAATGGATATCTATTTGATGGAATTTTGTTTTCTTGGATGCAAGATTTCGAGGTTCTCGCGTTACTTCAATGAAGCAACATGTCCCCACATGGAACCATATGTTGCAGACATTTTGTCAAAGTTCCAAGGAAGCAGAAGTGCAAAATTTTTTCAACAAGATCGGGTCATCTATCAGCAGTCTACATGTCATTATAAACCCATTTTGCAAGGCATGTAATGTAAATGATCCTAGTAAGACCTTGAGTATATGTAACAACCTAGGTAAGCCTATAATTTTGATGACAAATTTCATCCTAAGAGGTTTTTTAACCTCGTTGATTACTTGTGTTTCTAGACAAGGCTAATCAGAAGAAGTTTTTTTCCATCCAACTTAAACCCCAAAGCTAGGGTGAAATTTATTGTTGGAATCTTGGGTGAGTCCTAGTGTTTTTAGTCGAGTTTGATGTAAAAGTGATTTGGGAGTAATTTAAGTTTGTTGGCTTAATTATTTTATTATGAATCACTTGGTCTACTAGATCATATTTTATTGCAGATGGGTTATGTGTCTTGAGGGTCTCAGCCAAATGTGTATTCCCCTTTTGAGAATTGTAAATGTAAAATCTTTTGTAGTAGAGGGAGAAAAGATAATTAAATCCCCTCGTGTGTAAATTAATTAATTTTTCGAGCAAAATAAAATTAAATCCTATGCCAGAAAATTAATTAATAGTCAAAATTAAATTGTCTTAGGAAAAATAATTCTCCAAGTGGAAAAATTTGTGGGTCTTAAAGGAATCAATCTTTAAAGGTCCTCCACCAAAGGAATATTGTATATTTCAAAAAACTTCGGAATTAAAGTTAAAGTCCTTGGACCTTTGTGGTTAAGTTAAAGTCAATTTTTTTAGGAAATTAGATCAAAATAATTAATTTTGAGCTAATAAAAATAGAATTAAATAATAAATTCGAAAATTCCTCAAAAATAAAAAAACAAGGGCCAATTTTACAAGACCTTGAAGTGTTTATCAACCGCCAAGATTATTTTGACAAGGATAAAAAAAACTAACTGTTATTTTTCTACTTGGATGATAAATCTATAAATTAGAGAGTCATTTGAGTCTCTAACATCTTGATCTCTGGCTAGAAAATTGTTGTTGAAACATATTTGTAACTATTGTCCCACTGGAAACTATTTTTTCTATCATAATAAAGACTTTGGGATGCAATTCAAGGTGTTCTTGCTTATTGATTTGTGGTATATGTTGACTACGAGGATTTATATGTTGTGTTGAATATTGGTAAGATTTGTTTTTTCATCAGATGGAGATAAAATCATACTATCGATAGTTTTGGGCCAATCTTAGGTGGTTTGGTTCCCCATGTGATCTAACAGTTTTTTTTTTTAGATAAATACATAGTGCTTGTAGGTACTTCAGTCCTTGGTCTCCAAGTTCACAAACTCGGGTAGGAACCATTGTTGCTTGGATTCAAAATATTTATATGGTGGATTAAATCTTCGTCGAATCTATAGTATACATTGGGGTTTCTAAGGTATGTTTAGCCATTCATCAAAGGAAAAAACTCTAGAAAGATATTTTTCTCAAATTTTCAAAATGTTTAAAACCATTGTATATTTGTAGATCTTGTGAATAATTTTGTAAATATAATTTGTAAATTATTTTTTCTAACTTGGGTTTTCGGGTTTTAAAGTATTTTGTATATATTTGGGGTTTGGTTGTTGCATTTTCCATTTTTGCAGATTGGATCAAGGGATCAAGTTGAAAAAGAGCTAGAACTAGGTCCTTGAGGGTACGATCTAGTCTCTTGAAATTTTTTGCAAGGCTATTCACTGAAGATTTTGTAACAAAATTCAGATTCGGAAAGGAAAAAAAAAATTGAGATAAGGGTTTTCATTTTCAGGCCTCCTAAGATCAGATCCAGCCTCCCCAAGGCCACCGTCAACCTCTTGACCCCCTACATCACCATTGCTTCCCCTCTGCGTCATTTTTTTGGGCCTCTTATGGCCAACGTTAGCCTTCTAGGGCTTCAACCCTCCCCTGTGGACCCAGCGTCAAGGTTTTAGGGCCAATTTTGGTTTGATCGTGAGGTCTAGAGACCTCAACCCCCCTCTGCAACTCCATTTTCCAAGATGTGGCCTTTGTGGGACCCACGACACCCCTTTTAGGGCTTTTTCCTCATCTGTCCAACCTTGGATCCTTCTCCTCCTCTGGCGTTCAGCCTCTAAGCCTCAATGTTAGCCTTTTTGAGCCTTCTCTCTCCTCCTTAGCCCCTAATCTACCCTCCTAAGTCTCTCTTCCCTCAACATTAACCTTCCTTGGCCTAAGATTGGCTCTTCTTGGCCATTTTATGCCCTAGTTTTCCCTCAGCCCTAATTTGAAAGTTTTGTATTGATTTTTTGGTGCTTTTACAATTTTTTGAGCTCCAAAAGTTTGATTTTCAGGTGGCTTTTTCATCAAAAAAAATGGGCCACTTGGGAAAGTGCATCTATAAGGTTTTAGGCCTAGGATTTGACCTCTAAACCCTAGTTTTATCTCTTTTTTATTACAGCAATTAAATCAACAACAATTAAGGCCTAAAAGCATATGCTACATAGTCAAAATTGTTTAAAATTGTAAAATTTTCATTTTTATGAATTTTGGCCACTTGGGCACCCTAGATATAGCATAGATCTATTTTTATGCTTGTTGGAATTTACTGCATACCTGAAAATTTCAGATCTAAAATTTCTTAAGTATACACTTTAAAAGGTTCAAAAACATAAAATTTTCAGTTACAGTGAAATTTTCCTATTTTTTTGGTTGTTCTAGGCATTGATTGAAGCTTCATTAGCTTGTTGGTATGTCATTCACGTACCACTGAAATAAATATATCATATTTGGTATATCTCTGAAAATACATCTTAAAGGGGCTAGCACATCTGATTTTTCAAGTTTGTCAAGTTATTTGGTGGTCGGGTTAATTTTTGTGACATTGGGCAAACATAAGCATTGTTAAATTGATATTTGTTTACTGTTGTAATAAACTGTTTAATGTTGTCATAAAAGTCACTTGTTACTCATAAAAATCATCAGAACATAAAGTTCCTAAGTATCTCCATATTTTGTTACTTGTTCGTAACATTAATATTGTGAAAGTGGAGCCTAACATTGTGAGTTTATGTTAAAAAAAATTTACACTTCACATTTAATAAGCTCACTCACCTAAAAGCACTTGAATCATAAATTGTCGTGGCGATAAATCTCTTGATCATATTGGTATCTTGTTGATATGATTAAATTTCTCTTAATAATTTCCATTGAAGTAATAAGATCATTCTTAATCTTGTTTTGGGCATCTAAGTTTCCATTGGTTATATAGTGATATTTAACTCATCTTAAGTATTGAATATTGTTGAATATTGGCGTCTTATAATTTTGTGGTTAATTTTTAAGTAATCTAACATACTACAAAATATCTTGTGAAGTTTGCACTTGTATCTTTCAGAATTTATCTTGTGAAGATTGTTATCTCAATATTATTAAAAGTACACTAGCTTTAAGAGTATTCACATATGTACATTAAGTAATCTAAGTAACACAAACAATATTAATTCAAGATAATTTCACTCATCATCTTGCATAAGCATTCTAGGATCTATCCCGTGTTAAAACTTACCTCATATCATAAGCTGGGTTGATAGATATTTAGGGCATCCTTCTCACCTAGCTTGATGGGTTTGACAAGTCTTCGGTGGTTAACACGATGACCTTGCAGTCGTTAGAGCCACAGTCTCTACAGCGCCGTAGGTATCTGGTGATAGGAGCACAACAAAAGGTATCGTTAATCAGACCCTAGTCTACTTCCTATCAGCCTCCTTCCCACAACCTACCTTGGAGCCCAGCTTTAAAATAGTTAAGGGAAGGACACACTTAGACTAGACATATAATTAAAATAAACCAAGGTCATTGCATCTCACATAAGTCCTACTTGCACATCATACAAGTTAGTTAATAATTCAAGCAGCGGGTGTCCATCTGGTTACTTGGCATTAATTAACCATAAGCAAGAAGTGTGACTCTAGTAAGGCATTAGTCTCATATTTAAAATCTAATCTAATCATTAATCTTGCTAAATTTAACCAAGTAACTAGGCCACTCGTGTCTCCCAAACAAGTTGGTTTCCAACTTGTTTTCCTTCACCTCATTTCATAAGGACTACCCCGCATAGCTTGTTGTTGGGAGACAGCTAAAATGGAGTGGGTGGGGATCAAAGTGACAACCCCTATCCTGAGTGGTTGTCACAGTGCCTGTACAATCAGGGCGACAACAAAATTGACTGAGAACATTCACTGCAAAACATATGTCTGGTTGAGAATTCATCAAGTAAATCAGTGAGCCAATCAATTGACTATACCTGGAAGGATCCACTAGGCTCGATTCAAAACCCTTTAGCCTTTTCAAGTGTGATCATGGGGGTTGTCATAGATTTTCAATCCATCATGTCAAACCTCTTTAGCATCTCGATCACATACTTTCCTTGACCTGGATAAATCTCATCAAGTCCCTGCCAAACTTCCAGTCCCAAATAGTAGTGCATCATCCCTAGATCATTCAGTCAAATTCTGTTGCTAGTTACTTCTCGTATTTTTGGATTCGACCTTCCAAAAATGTCATGAGAAGATCATCCACATATAGAATAATGATTACAGTCTCATTCTTCACAATCTTGATATAGAGATTCAGATCAGGAGAACACTCTGTGAATCCTAATCTTCGTAGGTATGCATCCGTCCTTGCATACCATGCCCTTGGTGCTTGCTTAAGGCTATATAATTCCTTCTTTAACCTGCAAACACAAGTCTCTCTATGCTTGACTTCAAATCCCAAGGGTTTCTCCATATATATTTCTTCATCAATTGTACCATTCAAGAATACAGTCTTAACATCCATTTGATGAATGTTCCATCCCATCGATGATGCCAAAGAGACCAATGAACGTATAGTTGTATACATTGTAGGAGCAAATGTATCTTCATAATTGATGACTTCTTGTTGAGAAAAGCCCCTAGCCACAAATCTTGCCTTATACTTATCAATACTTCCATCCACCGCATGTTTAATCTTATAGAGCCTAGGTACGATTTCCCAAACTCCATTTTTCATTATCAATTAATACACTTCATTCATGGCATCCTTCCATTCTTGATTTTTGATAGCCTCTTCAAAGGTGGATGGCTCAGCTTCTATCAACTTTGCCATGTATGTTGCATATCCAGAGTATCTATTGGACATCTTACTTTCCCTGAATGCGACCTAAGATGATCTGTCTCCTTCTACATCTAGTAGGGTAGATTTCAACCAATTATGGCTTTTTCTAGTTTCGGGGATGGCCATTGGTTGTACTGGTTCACTAGGACCTTCATTTTCATGATTTGGTTCTTCTTCCTCCCATGTGCCTTCCTCTTCAAATAAAGGAAGTTCTTCATCATCAAAGTCCATCGGGAGATCTTTTGATTTCTTGAATGCAATACTTTCATCAAATATCACATCTCGACTAACTTTTATTCGGTGTCCTTAATTTATGTATATCCTATATGCCTTTGAAGTATTAGTGTAGCCAACCAATGTTCCTTTCATGCATAAAGGATCCAATTTCTTTCTCTTGTCTTTCGGTATATGAATATAAACTAGACAACCAAAAATTTGGAGATGGCCCACCCTTTGTTTCTTCCCATTGAATGCTTCTTCGGGAGTCATGTTATCTAGTGAACTGTGGGGACTTCGATGTTGAATGTATACAACAGTCTTAGTTGCTTTACCCGACAGAAATTATGGCAAGTCTTGATCATGTAGCATGGATTTTACACTTTCTTCAATGGATCGATTCTTTTGTTCGAGATTTTATGGGACTATCCGCTCCCTCTTAATCCCAACCTCCTTACAAAAATCTATGAGTTCTTTTGAAGTATATTCTCCTCAATTGTTAGATCTTAAGATATTTATCCTTCTTTCTATAAGGTTCTCTACCTGAGCGTTGAATTCTTGAAATTTTTTGAATACTTCATCCTTGAATTTCATCAAATAAACCTAAGTTTTCCTTGAATGGTCATCAATGAATGTTACATAATATAGATGACCTCCAAGAGACTTTGGATTTATGGGACCACATACATCCGGAATGAATGAGATATAGAATTTCTTTTGACCTTCAAGCACTGCTTCCAAATGGTCTCTTGGTGTTTTTTCCCAATGCACATCCCTTTCATACTTCTTCATGATCTTCCTTGAGTTCAGGGATGCCATTTACTATTATGTTTAGAGTTGGTAAGATTTTGTAGTGAAGATGACCAAATCTTCTATGCCAAAGTTCACATGGGCTCACTCCAATGTGAACCAAGATATCAGTGAGGGGAGTTATCAATCTGTAAAGTCTGCCTTCACGAATTCCAATCATCCTGGCATCTTCTATGCTTGAGTTTTTATCCCATACTACCACCTTTCCATCTATGAAAGCAATTTTATCACCCTTACCTTCTAGACGTGAAATAGAAAGTAAATTCGTGTGCAAACCTAGAATAAATAAGATATTGTTGAGATGAATGTTTCCTTCATTCTCCACCTCTAGTGAGGTTGATCCAATTCCTCTCACAGGGTAGCTCTTGTTGTCACCAAGCTCTATAGAGTAAGAGGACTTTCCTTTTGACAATGTTTTTAGTTGCTTGTGTTGACCAGTCATATGTCTTGATGCTCCACTATTGATTACCCAAATATTCTCGTCTTGAAATGTGCCAGTAAGTGCTGAGAATAGTCCTTCGTCCTTTGTAGATGCCTTGGTCACTTCCTTCTTAGGAGAAAATAAGAGATCCCATACTTCTTTGATGCCCTTCTTAAGATGACTTGCCACCATTGTACACTTATTTAGGAACTTCTTCAATGTAGAGGAGATCTTCATTATGCCCTTAGCCAACCTTAGCTCTGATACCATGTTGAGAAATCTATAGGGCAATAGTTAGGATAATTTCTCTTTACTTGATAACTACTTGTGATATCTTTTTACTTTTTCTTACTTATTAGCTTCTTCTCTTATTATTATGTTTATTCTTATCATCAAACAACTACCAAAACAAGAACAATAGTAGTCCATACGAACATAGGATATAGCTTGCAACACAGGGCCAAAACCTCTCCACCTGAGAGGAAAACATGTAAGTCTCTTCTCTTCTTATATATTCTTCAATTGACGAATTCCAAGACCTCTAGACCAGGACCAATACCCTTCTAAGACCAAGTATAGCCTCCTTAGTGATGTGTTTCTTTTTTTCGGCCTCTACTACAAGTCTGAAATTTTCAGCCCTCCCAGCAGTAGCAACTTCCACACGTGTGAGATTATTTAGGGCTTCCAAGACTTCTTCATAAATTCGCTTGATTTTATCCTTCCGTTAGGGCTTGAGGATGACCTAATTCAACCTTCTTCCTGCTCCTTTTCCACGTTCGATCCTAAAGCAGCAAAAACCTAACCCAGCAATAGAAACCCTAACTTCCTTTCTTTGCATATGTGAAGAGAGAGAGAGAAAATAGCCCAAACACTTGATCCTTGTCCTTGTCCTTCTTCACTAGCCTCTTTCTTCTTCTCCTTCGCTTGCTTGATGAGAGAATGAATTGTCTCTAGGAGGTCAATTTCCCTCCTATATATAGGCTTCCAAGGTGGACGAAGATCCTTAAAATAGGTCGACTTCTTAACTGGCAAACCGACTTGGTCTTGAAGAGTATTTTGACACTTTTAAATATAAAAATAATTCTTTTTATAGGTTACAATGTGCCAGATGGGGTCTTTAACATATGACAGTGACTCTTTTGACTTCTTAACTTAGGACAAAACCTAGAAACACTCAATGGATGCTTGACCTCTAAAATAAAAGACCTTTGAGCATGAAACCCATGCTCCAATAATAATAATAATAATAATTTTTCTTTTATTTTACAATATATAAGAATCACAAAGTACATTTCATATTATGAAAATCGAATCTAGTTACACATTTTTCAACAAGTGGAGAGTGTAATATCTCCGAACATGGCTACCATCTCTAATCTCTTCACTAGAATTAGAGTTGTGAGTGAAAGACAAACAATTATTACTTTATTTTTATTTTATGCTATAACAAGGAAAAATTTGAGATAATAATTTAAGATAACGATAAAGATAAAGTCTCATTCGACAAACATAAAGATATATTTCAAAGAATTTGATCAAAAAATTTATAATATAAAAAACAAAGATAAACACATTTAAAAGGAATAAAGATCTAAGTTACATATAGATTATATCAACGATCAAATCAAATCATAAAAACTTAGAAATATATAGTTAAAAGAACCTAACATTGAACTCTAGCTTACATTCCACCATCCAAGATCACCTTTGTTTAATGAGCTTTGATTCTATTTGGCATACAAGGATAAAAGAACCACTATGGAAATTAATTACTAGGTATTCAATATATCGTCTTCTAAAGATTCACAATATAATAGGTAGTATAAGGGTATTAAGGGTTATCCATGCCAAAAATTTATTTTTGGAGTTGTGGTTGGCAAATTTATATTAATAAAAAATAATATATATATATATATATATATATATATTATTTGAAAAATACTTACATTAAACTATTGAAATAATAAAAATAAAACAATCACATTGCGAATTAACTAATAGATATTCAATAAACTAATACGCAAAGATAAGTATCATCCTCACGATTGTATGCAGGGTATTTAGGTTCCAAACATTGTTGGAGTTGCAGTTAGCAAATTTATATTGATAAAAAGTAATATAGATTATTATATCTAAAGTATGCGGGGGTATTTAGGTTGCAAACATTTAAAATATTGATTTTTGGAGTTATAGTTAGCAAATTTATATGGATAATAAGTAATATGGATTATTATTAAATTAATTAATATGAATTATTTTAATTTTTTTAGTCCATTAATATTTTTTTGGTTAAAATTGTAAAATTGTAAAATAGGAATTTATTTTATGTTAGGAAGATTTTTCAACATATTTTTAAGGGCATAATTTAATTTATAGATTTTTGGTTAATTTTAATTAAAATCTAGCAGATTTTTTAAAACTTGAATTTAAATTGTTTAATCTGCATAATTCAACTGCTTTAGGGTTTTTACAAGGTGTTGAATATATTTATGCATTCAAAAATATATTTTAAACAACAAAAAATCTTGAAATTGTATTGCCGGATTTTGATAAATTCCGGTGAAAAGCATTATTTCGCCTATAAGTTAGACTGTGTCATTTTCAAGTGCTCCGGGGGTTTTCATGGTGCTGAAACCATACACGCAGTCAAAAACCCATTTTGAACAACAAAAAATTAAAATTTGGCCCAAAAAAATTTGCAAGATTCTAGCCAAAAACTCCAAAATGTAGTCACGAGATTCTAGCCAAAATGAGTCGTCATATTCTAACCAAAAACTACAAAATGTAACATATTTAAACAATACCAATACATTTCAGAAACATATAAAGACATACTTAAATTTACAAAACAATATATATATATATATATAAGTTCCCCAGCCTAGCGGATCCCATCTTAAATACTAACAAAACAAAAATTTAGTATAAGAAAAAACAATTCATAAAAATGAACATTAAATGCATCTAATAAATATTAGCATTGACTTTAGGTTTTCGACTTTTCTGTTTTTTCTCTTAATATTTCTTTCCAAAGATCAATTGGCAAAAATTATGGAGGTGTCCTGGCATTCACTTTTTGCAGAGTCCCATATCCCCATGAAATGGAAACGTCCCCCATTTCTATATAACATTCCCAACAAAATGTAAACACTCCCAATTTCTTGGGAAACATCCCCTTAAATCTCCCTAAGTTTCTTAAAAAGAGGACTCGAACACAATGAAACATTCCACATTGAGTTTCCCTATCCCAGAGGAACATATCCCTTTCTAAAACTGAAATCTAGTGAAAAATGCAAGAATATTGACCAATTCAAATGGCATTGGGCATTCTAAAATTACACACTATTATTGAGATTGAAAACACTAAACAGTGCAACTCAATATCGATGTTTTGCTTCATCCTCACTAATGATTGAACTTTGGCCATGGATAGTCGTGTTATAGTTTTGAATTCTTTCCATGGAGTAAAATTCACAGAATATATCCAAGATAAAATTGGGCATACCTCCAATTTTTTATCCGAGGAGTTTCACAATCAAGACAAAAAATCTAAGTTGGGCTCATTATTGACATCACAGCCCACCAAGAAGAAAAGAAAAAAGCAGAAAAGAAGGAAGAGGTTTGATGCGTTTGATGGCCGAGAGCAGCTTGATATCTGGACAAGCCAAAGTCTTAACATTTTCAGAATTCAACATGACACATCTGAGAAACAACCCACAGACTTGCCAGAGTGTCAACAAATGCTCAATATGCACTATGTTGAAAACATCTGATGCCATGGGGCCTCTTTTGTATAGTATCTCTAACCCTACTCCCTTTTATTTCATGTCATTAGATAATTTTATTTTACGTATTATGTTATATCTCTTGTATTTCATTTTGTTAGAGTAAATTTTTCTATTCCAGCAAGTTTATTATGTATGCATGATGATTTTGATTTTGAATGGATATCTATTTGATGGATTTTTGTTTTCTTGGATGCAATATTTCAGGGTTCTCACGTTACTTCAATGAAGCAACGTGTCCCCACATGGAGCCATATGTTGCACACATTTTGCCAAAGTTCCAAGGAAGCATAAGTGCCAAATTTTTCAACAAAATCAGGTCATCTATTAGCAGTCTACATGCATTGTAAACCCATTCTGCAGGGCATGTAATGTAAATGATCCTAGTAAGACCTTGAGTATACGTAACAACCCAGGTAAACCTATAATTTTGATGACAAATTTCATCCTAGGAGGTTTTTTAACCTCATTGATTACTTGTGTTTTTAGACACGACTAATCAGAAGAAGTTTTTTTCGATCCAACTTAAACCCCAAAGCTAAGGTGAAATTTATTGTCGGAATCTTGGGTGAGTCCTAGTGTTTTTAGTCGAGTTTGATGTAAAAGTGATTTGGGAATAATTTAAGTTGGTTGGCTTAATTATTTTATTACAAATCACTTGGTCTACTAGATCATATTTTTTCCAAGTCACCTGTTTGGAATGTAATTCAGGAGTCTGCAAAAACACCAACTTCCTCAGATCATATCTCTGCAAATATAGCGCGAAAAGCTCTAAAATTCAAACCTGAGGTCCAGTGCAATTTCGTCTCAAATGGGTTTTTTTTTAGCTTCTGAAACGTCGCAAAAAAAAAGTTATAGCGAAAATGCCACGATGACCTATTTGGAGTAGCGAAACCCTAGAATCCAATGCTCTGATACCAAATGTTATGAAACCAGCTCACAAAAAGATAGAAAAGATAGTTGAATGCCTTAGAATTCAGCCTCTTCGAGGGGGCAACCTCCTTTACATTACACAAATGAACAATTCTTGGATGATTCAAATGACAAAACCTCCTTTCTATATATAGGAGTCTAAGGAGTCACAATATAACCCAGCCAACCTAACAATAATAATATAAAGCCACAAAAATAACAATAGAGGAATTCTATGGGGTACAGTAATAACAATATGGGGACAATAGGGGCACAACAATATTAACAGGGGATACAACTACAATAGTATTGGGGTAATCACTAGTATTTTAGGGACCTAACATAAACCTATAATTTTGATGACAAATTTCATCCTAGGAGGTTTTTTAACCTCGTTGATTACTTGTGTTTTTAGACACGAATAATCAAAAGAAGTTTTTTTCCATCCAACTTAAACCCCAAAGCTAGGGTGAAATTTATTGTCGGAATCTTGGGCGAGTCCTAGTGTTTTTAGTCGAGTTTGATGTAAAAATGATTTGGGAATAATTTAAGTTGGTTGGCTTAATTATTTTATTACAAATCACTTGATCTGCTAGATCATATTTTGTCGCAGATGAATTATGTGTCTTGAGGGTCTAAGCCAAATGCGTATTCCCCCTTTGAGAGTTGTATTAAATCTTATGTATTAGAGAGTGGAAAGATAATTAAATCCCCTTATATGTAAATTAATTAATTTTTTGGGCAAAATAAAATTAAATCCTAAGCCAAAAAATTAATTAATAGTCAAAATTAAATTGTCTTAGGAAAATAATTCTCCAAGTGGAAAAAATTGTGGGTCCTAAAGGAATCAATTTTTAAAGGTCCTCCACCAAGGGAATATTGTATATTTCAAGAAAATTCTGAATCAAAGTTAAAGTCCTTGGACCTTGGCAATTAAGTTAAAGTCAATTTTTTTAGGAAATTAGATCAAAATAATTAATTATGAGCTAATAAAAATAGAATTAAATAATAAATTCGAAAATTACTCAAAAATAAAATAAAAAAATCAAGGGCCAACTTTACAAGATCTTGAAGTGTTCATCAACAACCAAGATTATTTTGACAAGGGTAAAAAAAAGTAGTTGTTATTTTTCTACTTGGAGGATAAATCTATAAATTAGAGTCATTTGAGTCTCTAACATCTTGATCTCTGGCTAGAAAATTGTTGTTGAAACATCTTTGTAACTATTGTCCCACTAGAAACTATTTTTTCTATCATAATAAAGACTTTGGGGTGCAATTCAAGGTGTTCTTGCTTATTGATTTGTGGTATATGTTGACTACATGCATTTTATGTTGTGTGGAATATTGGTAAGATTGTTTTTTCATTAGATGGAGATAAAACCATACTATCTATAGTTTTGGGCCAATCTTAGGTGGTTTGATTCCCCATGTGATCTAATAGATTATTTTTTAAGATAAATACAGTGTTTGCAAGTACTTCAGTCCTTGGCCTCCAAGTTCACAAACTTGGGCAGAAATCATTGTTGCTTGGATTCCAAATATTTATATGGTGGATTAAATCTTCGCTGAATCTATAGTATACATTGGGGTTTCTAAGGTATGTTTAGTCATTCATCAAAGGAAAAAACTCCAAGAAAAATATTTTTCTCAAATTTTCAAAATTTTTAAAACCATTGTATATTTGTAGATCTTGTGAATAATTTTGTAAATATAATTTGTAAATTATTTTTTCTCACTTGGGTTTTGGGGTTTTAAAGTATTTTGTATATATTTGGGATTTGGGTGTTGCATTTTCCATTTTTGTAGATTGGATCAAGGGATCAAGTTGAAGAAGAGTTAAATCTAGGTCCTTGAGGGTACGATCTAGTCTCTTGAAATTTTTTGCAAGGCTATTCACTGAAGATTTTGTAACAAAATTTAGATCTGGAAAGGAAAAAAAAAATCAAGATAAGGGTTTTCATTTTCAGGCCTCTTGGGACCAGATCCAGCCTCCCCCAGGCCACCGTCAGCCTCTTCGGCCCCTACGCCACCATTTTTTCCCTGTGCGTCATTTTTCTGGGCCTCTTAGGGCCAACGTCAGCCTTCTAGGGCTTTGACCCTCTCCTGTGGGCCCAACGTCAGGGTTTTAGGACCAATTTTGGTTTGGTCGTAAGGCCTAGAGACCTCAACCCCCCTCTGCGACCCTATTTTCCTAGGTTGTGGCCTTTTTGGGACCTGTGACATCCCTTTTAGGACTTTTTCCTCATCTGTCAAGCCTTGGAGCCTTCTCCCCCTCTAGTGTTCAATCTCTGAGCCTCAACGTTAGCCCCTTTTAATCTTCTCTCTCCTCCTTTTCCCCTAATATGCCCTCCTAAGCCTCTCTTCCCTCAACATTGACCTTCCTTGGCCTAACATCAGCTCTTCTTGGCCATTTTCTGCCTTAGTTTGTCCTCAACCCTAATCTGAAATTTTGGCACTGATTCCTTGGTGCTTTTACAATTTTTTGAGCTCCAAAAGTTTGATTTTCAGGTAGCTTCTTCATCAAAAAAATTTGGGTCACTTGGGAAAGTGCATCTACAAGGCTTTAGGCCTAAGGTTTGACCTCTAAACCATAGTTTTATCTCTATTTTATTACAACAGTTAAATCAACAACAATTAAGCCCTAAAATCATATGCTACATAGTCAAAATTGTTTAAAATTGTAAAATTTTCATTTTTATGAATTTTGGCCACTTGGGCACCCTAGATATAGCGTAGATCTATTTTTATTCTTGTTGGAATTTATTGCATAACTGGGAATTTCAGATCTGAAATTTCTGAAGCATACACTTAAAATGGTCAAGAACTCAAAATTTTCAGTTACAGTAAAATTTTCCCTTTTTTTTTGTTCTAGGCATTGATTGAAGCTTCATTAGCTTGTTGGTATGTCAGTGACTTACCGCTGAAATAAATATATCAAATGTGGTATATCTCTGAAAATACAGCTTAAAGGGGCTAACACATCTGATTTTTCAAGTTTGTCAAGTTATTTGGTTAATTTTTGTGACATTGGGCAAACATAAGCATTGTTAAATTGATATTTGTTTATTGTTGTAATAACTTGTTTAATGTTGTCATAACAATCACTTGTCACTCATAAAAATCATTAGAACATAAAGTGCTTAAGTATCTTCATATTTTGTTACATGTTCCTAACATTAATATTGTGAAAGTGGCTAACATTGTGAGTTTATGTTAAAAGAATTTGCATTTAACATTTAATAAGCTCACTCACCTAAAAGCACTTGAATCATAAATTGTCATGGCGATAAGTATCTTGATCATATTGGTATCTTGTTGATGTGATTAAATTTCTCTTAATAATTGTCATTGAAGTAATAAGATCTTGTTTTGGGCATCTAAGTTTCCATTGGTTATATAGTGATATTTGGCTCATCTTAAGTATTGAATATTGTTGAATATTGGCATCTTATAGTTTTGTGGTTAATTGTTAAGTAATCTAACATCCTAAGAAATATCTTGTGAAGTTTGCACTTGTATCTTTCGGCATTTATCTTGTGAAGATTGTTACCTCAATATTATTAAAAATAATCTAGCTTTAAGAGTATTCACATTATGTACATTAAGTACTTTAAGTAATACAAACAATTTTAATTCAAGATAATTTCACCCATCATCTTGCATAAGCATTCTAGCATCTAGCCTGCGTTAAAACTTACCTCATATCATAAGCTGGGTTGATAGAGATATAGGGCATCCTTCTCACCTAGCTTGAGGGGCTTGACAACTCTTCAGTGCTTAACATGCAGTCGTCAGAGCCACAGTCTCTACAACACCGTAGGCATCGGGTGATAGGAGCACAACAGAAGGTATCATTAATCAAGCCCTAGTCTGCTTCCTGTCGGCCTCCTTCCCACAACCTACCTTGGAGCCCAGCTTTAAAATAGTTAAGGGAAGGCGACACTTAGATTAGACATATAATTAAAATAAACCAAGGTCATTGCATCTCACATAGGTCCTACTTGCACATCATACAAGTTAGTTAATCATTCAAGAAGCGGGTGTCCATCCGGTTACTTGGCATTAATTAACTATAAGCAGGAAGTGTGACTCCAGTAAGGCACCGGTCTCATATTTAAAATCTAATCTAATCATTAATCTTGCTAAATTTAACCAAGTAACTAGGCCACTCGTGTCTCCCAAATAAGTTGGTTTCCAACTTGTTTTCCTTCACCTCATTCAATAATGACTACCCCCAATAGCTTGTTGTTAGGAGACAACTAAAATGGAGTGGGTAGGGATCAAAGTGACAACCCTCGTTCTGAGCAGTTGTCGCAGTGCCTGTACAATCTTGACGACAACAAAGTTCACTGAGAACATTCACTGCAAAACATATGTCTGGTTGAGCATTCATCAAGTACATCAGTGAGCCAATCATTGTCTATACCTGGGAGGATCCACTGGTCTCGTTTCAAAACCCTTTAGCCTTTTCAAGCTTGTGATCATGGGAGTTGTCATAGATTTGGAATCCATCATGTCAAACCTCTTTAACATCTCAATCACATACTTTCCTTGACCTAGATAAATCTCATCAAGTCCCTGCCAAACTTCCAGTCCCAAATAGTAGTGCATCAGTCCTAGATCCTTCATGTCAAACTATGTTGCTAGTTGCTTCTTGCACTTTTGCATTCGACCTTCCAAAAATGTCAAGAGAAGATCATCCACATATAGAAGAATGACTACAGGCTCATTCTTCACAACCTTGATATAGAGATTCAGATCAGGAGAACACCCTGTGAAGCCTAATCTTTGTAGGTATGCATCCATCCTTGCATACCATGCCCTTGGTGCTTGCTTAAGGCCATACAATTCCTTCTTTAACCTGCAAACATAAGTCTCTTTATGCTTGACTTCAAATCCTAAAGGTTTCTCCATATAGATTTCTTCATCAATTGTGCCATTCAGGAATGCAGCCTTGACATCCATTTGATGAATGTTCTATCCCATCGATGATGCCAAAGAGACCATTGAACATATAGTTGTATACATTATAGGATGTATCTTCATAATTGATGACTTCTTGTTGAGAGAAGACCCTAGTCACAAATCTTTCCTTATACTTATCAATACTTCCATCCGCCGCATGTTTAATCTTGTAGAGCCTAGGTACGATTTCCCAAACTCCATTTTTCAATATCAATTGATACACTTCATTCATGGCATCCTTCCATTCTTGATGTTTGATAGCCTCTTCAAAGGTGGATGGCTCAGCTTCTATCAACTTTGTCATGTATGTTGGATATCCAGAGTATCTATTGGACTTCTTACTTTCCCTGAATGCGCCCTAAGATGATTTGTGTCCTTTTGCATCTAGTAGGGTAGATTTCAACCAATTATGGCTTTTTCTAGTTTCGGGGATGACCATTGGTTGTACTAGTTCACTAGGACCTTCATTTTCATGATTTGGTTCTTCTTCCTCCCGTGTGCCTTCCTCTTCAAATAAAGGAAGTTCTTCATCATCAAAGTCCATTGGGAGATCTTTGATTTCTTGAATGCAATACTTTCATCAAATATCACATCTCGACTAACTTCTATTTGCTGTCCTTAATTTATGTATATCCTATATGCCTTTGAAGTATTAGTGCAGCCAACCAATGTTCCTTTCATGCATAAAGGATCCGATTTCTTTCTCTTGTCTTTCGGTATATGAATATAAATAGGACAACCAAAAATTTGGAGATGGCCCACCCTTTGTTTCTTCCCATTGAATGCTTCTTCGGGATTCATGTTATCTAGTGAACTGTGGGGACTTCGATTTTGAATATATACAACAGTCTTAGTTGCTTTACCCGACAAAAATTATGGCAAGTCTTGATCATGTAGCATGGATTTTACACTTTCTTCAATGGATAGATTCTTTTGTCCGGGATTGTATGGGACTACCTGCTCCCTCTTAATCCCAACCTCCTTACAGAAAGCTATGAGTTCTTTTGAAGTATATTCTCCTCAATTGTCAGATCTTGAGATCTTTATCCTTCTTTCTATAAGGTTCTCTACCTCAACTTTGAATTCTTGAAATTTGTTGAATACTTCATCCTTGGATTTCATCAAATAAACCTAAGTTTTCCTTGAATGGTCATCAATGAATGTTACATAATATAGATGACCTCCAAGAGACTTTGGATTTATGGGACCACATACATCGGAATGAATGAGATATAGAATTTTTTTTAACCTTCAAGCATTGCTTCCAAATGGTCTCTTGGTGTTTTTTCCCAATGCATATCCCTTGCACACTTCTTCATGATCTTCCTTGAGTTCAAGGATGCCATTTACTATTATGTTTAGAGTTGGTAAGATTTTGTAGTGAAGATGACCAAATCTTCTATGCCAAAGTTCACATGGGCTCACTTCAATTTGAACCAAGGCTTGAGCGAGGGGAGTTATCAATCTGTAAAGTCTGCCTTCTCGAATTCCAATCATCCTGGCATCTTCTATGCTTGAGTTTTTATCCCATACTACCACCTTTCCATCTATGAAAGCAATTTTATCACCCTTATCTTCTAGACGTAAAATAGAAAGTAAATCATTGTGCAAACCTAGAATAAACAAGATATTGTTGAGATGAATGTTTCCTCCATTCTCCAGCTCTAGCGAGGTTGATCCAATTCCTCTCACATGGTAGCTCTTGTTGTCACCAAGCTCTAAAGAGTAATAGGACTTTCCTTTTGACAATGATTTGAGTTGCTAGTGTTGACCAGTCATATGTATTGATGCTCCACTATTGATTACCCAAATATTCTCGTCTTGAAATGTGCCAGCAAGTGCTGAAAATAGTCCTTCGTCCTTTGTAGATGCCTTGGTCACTTCCTTCTTAGGAGAAAATAAGAGATCCCATACTTCTTTGATGCCCTTCTTAAGATAACTTGCTCTTTAGGAACTTCTTCAATGTACAGGAGATCTTCATTATGCCCTTAGCCAACCTTAGCTCTGAAACCATGTTGAAAATATATAGGGAAATATTTAGGATAATTTATCTTTACTTGATAACTGTGTGTGATATCTTTTTACTTTTTCTCACTTATTAGCTTCTTCTCTTATTATTATGTTTGTTCTTATCATCAAACAACCACCAAAACAAGAAGAATAGTAGTACATAAGAACATAGGATATAGGCTGCAACCCAAGGCCAAAACCTCTCCACCTGAGAGGAAAACATGTAAGTCTCTTCTCTTCTTATATATTCTTCAATTGACGAATTCCAAGACCTATATACCAAAACCAATACCCTTCCAAGACCAAGTCTAGCCTCCTTGGTGATGTGTTTCTTTTTGTCCAAGTCAAACCCAGTCAAATCTCTTCCAGCAGCATAACTTTGACCCTAGTAACAGAATTTCGGTCTCTACTACAAGTCTGAAATTTTTGGCCCTCCCAGCAATAGCAGCTTCCTCACGTGTGAGCTTATTTAGGGCTTCCAAAACTTCTTCATAACTTTGCTTGACTTTCTCCTTCTTCTAGGGCTTGAGGATGACCTAATTCGACCTTCTTCCTGCTCCTTTTCCAAGTTCGATCCTACAGCAGCAAAAACCTAACCTAGTAATAGAAACCCTAGATTTCTTTCTTCACACATGTGAAGAGAGAGAGAGAGAAAATAGTCCAAACACTTGATCCTTGTCCTTCTCCTTCTTTGCTAGCCTCTTTCTTCTTCTCCTTCGCTTGCTTGATGAGAGAATGAATTGTGTCTCTAGGAGGTCAAGTTCCCTCCTATATATAGGCTTCCAAGGTGGACGAAGATCCTCAAAATAGGTCGACTTCTTAGCTGGCAGACCGACTTGGTCTTGAAGGGTATTTTGACACTTTTAAATATAAAAATAATTCTTTTTACAAGTTACAATGTGCTCGATGAGGTCTTTAACATATGACAATGACTCTTTTAACTTCTTAATTAAGACAAACCCTAAAAGCACTCAATGGATGCTTGACCTCTAAAATAAAAGACCTTTGAGCATGAAACCCATGCTCCAATAATAATAATAATTATTATTATTATTCTTTCATTTTATAATATATAAGAATCAAAAAATACATTTCATATTTATAAAAATCGAAGCTAGTTACACATTTTTCAACAAAGAGAAGGTATAATATCTCCAAACATTGCTACCATCTCTATCTCTTCGCTAGAATTGAGATTGTGAATAAAAAACAAACAATTATTACTTTATTTTTATTTTATTCTATAACAAAAACAAAATTGAAATAATAATAATTGAGATAATAATTTAAGATAAGGATGAAGATAAACTCTCATTCTACCCACATAAAGATATATTTCAAATGATCTCATAAAAAAAAATTATAATATAAAAAACAAAGATAAGCAAATTTAGAAAGAATAAAGATCTAAGTTACGTATGGATTATATCAACAATCCAATCAAATCATAAAAAATTGGAAATATATATTTAAAAGAAAATAACATTGAACTATAGGAATAGGAATACAAAATTTAAAGAAGCTTACATTCCACCATCCAATTAATAAGCTTCGATTCTATTTGGCATACAAGGATAAAAGAATCACTATGGAAATTAATTACTAGGTATTCAATATATCGTCTTCTAAAGATTCACGACATCGTAGGTAGTATGAAGGGTTCTAAATGCCTAAGGAATGATTTTCGGGGTTGTGGTTTCCAAATTTATATGGATAAAAAGTAATATTAATATATTATTAAATTAATTAACATAATATATATATAAATAAATATAAAGAGTAAAAAGTATAAATTTGAAAAAAATTGTTAAACTATAGAAATAATAAAAATAAAACAATCACATTGCGAATTAATTAATAGATATTCAATAAACTAATACCCAAAGATAAGTATCATCCTCACGATTCACAATCTAAAGTATGAAGGATATTTAGGTTGCGACCATTTAAAATATTGATTTTTGGAGTTGTAGTTAGCAATTTATATTGATAAAAAGTATTATGGATTATTGTTAAATTAATTGATATAAATTATTATTAATGTTTTTTAGTCAATTAATAATTTTTGTTAAAATTGTAAAATAGAAATTTGTTTTATGTTCAGCAAGGTTTTTCAACACATTTTTAAGGACGTAATTTAATTTATAGATTTTTGGTTAATTTTAATCAAAATTTGACAAAAATTTTTAAAAGCTTGAGTTTAAATTGTTTAATCTGCATAATTCGAATGCTCCAGGGGTTTTTCAAGTTGTTCAATCCATACATACAGTGAAAAACCCATTTTAAACAACAAAAAATTAAAATTTAGCCAAAAAAATTACGAGATTCTAACTAAAAACTCCAAAATATAATCTCTAACCAAAAACTCTAAAATGTAACATATTTAAACAATACCAATAAATTTGAGAAACATGTAAAGACACGTGATTAAATAATATATATATATATATATATATATATATATATATATATCATTTAAAATATCAAGAATATCAAGCTCCCTGACATAGGGGATACCCTCTTAAATCCTAATAAAACAAAAATTTAGCATAAGAAAAAACAATTCATAAAAATAAACATTAAATGCATCTAATAAATATTAGCATTAACTTTAGGTTTTCGACTTTTCTGTTTTTTCTCTTAATATTTCTTTCCAAAAATCAATTGGCAAAAATTATGGAGGTGTCCTGGCATTCCCTTTTTGCAGAGTCCCATATCCCCACTAAATGGAAACGTCCCCCATTTCTATATAACATCCCCAACAAAATGTAAACACTCCCAATTTCTTGGGAAACATCCCCTTAAATCTCCCTAAGTTTCTTAAAAAGAGGACTCGGACGCAGTGAAACATTCCACACTGAGTTTCCCTATCCCAGAGGAACATATCCCTTTCTAAAACTGAAATCTAGTGAAAAATGCAAGAATATTTACGAATTCAAATGGCATTGGGCATTCTAAAATTACACACTATTATTGAGATTGGAAACACTAAACAGTGCAACTCAATATCGATGTTTCGCTTCATCCTCACTAATGATTGAACTTTGGCCATGAATAGTCGTGTTATAGTTTTGAATTCTTCCATGGGGTAAAATTGTTTGTTGCCCGGGTGATTAACTTCAGCGCTTTAATTTCAACGACAACTAATGTTTTGATCTCACTTTAAATAAAATTTCGGCAATATTTGGAAGCATGCGACTAAATCCACTAAAGGTTTTATATAACCTGGAATTGTGAATTTGTGCTCATTCGTCATATTCTCTCTGCACGGACAAGTCTAAGAGGTATAGTTTGAAAAGCCACCTGGAGCAAAGTGTAATCAAAGCATTATAAAATTATCAATTTTTTAAAGCAATATAATAAAGACTACAACAGTACGTTATTCTAACCATTCCATGATAGATATTCATCGTTGAATCTTAGATATACACAGGTTCATAAACACTTTACCCATGGCTTTGAAGTGGTCCACTCAGGCTGTGAATAAAGCTTTGATAGTTCAGACGCAAAACTTACAATGACTTGGAGTTGAAATTCAATAGAGAATGAGCTGCATACAGCCTCAAATAGGTAGAAATGTCACACATAGTAAATTTGGTTTCAAATTAACTAAAACCACAAACACAGGTCAAAAGATGCTAGCATATGCTCACTAAATAAAAAGAATCATATTATAATATATAACTTATTAAAGTAGTTCATAAAACAAATCAAAATTATTTGGATCTCGTTAGGCCTTTCGTTAGGGAAATCATGAATGACGTGATCTATTTGGGCACGCATAATGGATATTCAATTAAGGTACTTTTTTTATTTTTTTGATGAACTCCTTGCGTAGCAAACACTGAAATGAGTTGAGGCAGCTTCTTTTTCAATTCAACTTCAACATAGCCCGGCAGACTAACCCTGAAAGAATTCATTCTACCGGCATAATTGAGATGACAAATTTGCAATGTTCCAGGTTCCAAGTCACAGAACACAGTAAGCAACTACCCTCTGGAGTCCGAGTTAAACTATTGACAAAGCTAACGAGATCTAAAGGCCCATTGAGTTCATCAAAATTCATTTAGCCTCCCAGTGCATAATACACCATTTGTTGAAGGCATCTTCATCATGCATTATTCGTAGAGAGAACACGGTAAAGCCCAGCCATTCTAGGTTTATTCGTTCCTTATTTGGACTCTGTGTTCTTGTTCAAAGAAGTTACAACGAACAATCCCTATTTCCAGCGAAGTTTCTAGGCAGATTGTATAGTTAATGCTGAGATACACATCGGCAAGAAAGCAATCGATCATCTACACCTCATAAAGTAGCTTCCTTGCGAGGATTCATGGTAATACATGCATGCATGGTAGGATCTGGATCATGGTGGGTTGTGAGCAATGTTGCACGAAGCAGGGATGCCTTTTGGAAGTGGAGTGTCGGAAGTGTCATTTTCCAAAAATATTGGAAGTATATATATATATATTCAAAAAACATCCAAAATACCAAATTAGTTGTAGAAAATATGAAAACATGTATATTTGTACATCAAAATAGATATGACATCCTTTGTACATCAATGATTAATTATTTAAACACAAACCATCTAGATGCATCGACCATCTAAAATCTAGATTTTGCTTCTCTTTTCTAGCCTCTGCCTCTACTTCCATTAAGGATATTGGTCAACATTGCCCAATTTTGATCAAACAACCTATTCCAAGCCTTATAATATGGTAGAGAAATCTTAACATGCCTAATCAATGATTTTGGCTTGAGTGAAGGGTACATTTTTGCTAAGGCCATGACAAAGGAGTTCAACGATCAACACTACAAACACTGGGGTACATATTGTTGAAAAATGTGTAACTAGGTTCGGTCTTCATAAATATGAAATGTACTTTTGATTCTTGTATATTGTAAAATAAAAGGAAAATTATTATCAGAATTTAAACTTCTATGATCCATATCTTAATTGCAAGAAATGTTTTGGAGAATATCACATCAAAATTTATCTGTCGACGAGTTTAGAACCATTTAACGTAGTTCATCATCAGGAAATTATTATTGTTATTTTGAAGCATAGGTTTCATGCTCAAGGTCTTTTATTTTAGAGGTCAAGCACCCATTGAGTGATTCTAGGGTTTGTCCTAGGTCAAGAAGTCAAAAGAGTCATTGTCATAAGTTGAAGACCCCTTTAGGCACATTCTAATTTGTAAAAATAATTATTTTGTATTTAAAAGTGTCAAGACCAAGTCGGCCTGGCAGCTAAGAAGTCGCCTATTTTGAGAAGCCACGTCCACCTTAAGAAGCCTATATAAAGGAAGGAACTCAACCTCCTTGGGACATATTCACTTCTTGCTCATGCAAGCAAAGGGGAAGCACAAGAAGGCTAGCGAAGAAAAGAAGTTTCTAGGATAATTCCCTCTCACACGTGCAAAGAAAGAAGGCTAGGGTTTGCTACTTCAAGGTTGAAATTCTCTATCTGCTGGAAGAGGATCAAAGTTATTAGAAGAAGGGCCTAATAGGTCACCTACTAGCCCTAGACAAGGAAGCAAGGCAAGAGAAGTTTCCAGGAGGCCTTGGAAGGCTAAACTTTGCTCACACATGCAGATGCAATAGCAGTTGCAGGGGGGCGAAAATTTCAGGCCTATTGTAGAGGCTGAAATTCTAAAGTTGGGAATCAAAGTTGTATTGCTTGAAGGGATTTGACAGGGTTTGACTTGGACAAAGGAAGCTCATCATCCGAAAAGGCCGGACTTGGTCTTGGAAAGGTATTGGTCTTGGTATAGAGGTCTTGGAATTCATCAATTGAAGAATATATAAGAAGAGAAGAGATTTATGGGTTTTCCTCTCAAGTGGAGAGGTTTTGGCCCTGTCTTGTAGCCTATATCCTGTGTTCTTGTGTACTATTGTTCTTTTTGTTTTTTATTACTATTTGATGATAAAAACAAACATAATAATAAGCGAAGAAGCTAATAAGGAAGAAAAAGTAAAAAGATATTAGAAGCAGTTATCATACATAGAGAAATCATTCCAACTACTGCCCTATAGATTTCTCAACATGGTATCAAAGCTAAGGTTGGCTAAGGGCATAATAAAAATCTCTACTACATTGAAGAAGTTCCTAAAGAAGTGTATGAAGGTAGCAAGTCATCTCAAGAAGGGCATCAAAGAAGTATGGGATCTCTTATTTTCTCCTAATAAGGAAGTGACAAGACATCTACAAAGGACGAAGGACTATTCTCAACACTCACTAGCACATTTCAAGATGAGAATATTTGGGTAGTCGACAGTAGAGAATGAAGACATATGACCAGGCAACACAAGCAACTAAAAACATTGTCAAGAGGAAAGCCCTCTTACTCTGTTAAGCTTGGTGACAACAAGAGCTACCCTATAAGAGGAATTGGATCTACCTCGCTAGAGCTTGAGAATGGAGGAAATATTCATCTCAACAATATCCTGTTTGTTCCAGGTTTGCATAAAAATCTTCTTTCCATTTCATGTCTGGAAGATAAGGGAGATAGAATTGCTTTCGTAGATGGAAAGGTTGTAGTATGGGATAAAAACTCAAGCATAGAAAATGCAAGGACGATTGGGATCCGTGAAGGAAGACTTCACAAATTGTTAACTCCCCTCGCTCAAGCTTTGGTTCACATTGAAGTGAACCCATGTGAACTTTGGCATAGAAGATTTGGTCATCTTCACTACAAAATCTTAGCTACCCTAAATTCAATAGTGAATGGGATCCCCGAACTAAAAGAAGATCATGAAGGAGTGCGCAAGGGATGTGCATTAGGTAAAAACACCAAAAGGCCATTTGGAAGCAGTGCTTCAAGATCAAAAGAAATGTTGGATCTCATTCATTCCGATGTTTGTGGTCTTATGACTCCAAAGTTTCTTGGAGGTCATCTATATTATGTAACATTCATTGACGACCACTCAAGGAAAACATGGGTTTATTTAATGAACTCCAAGGATTATGTATTTATCAAATTTCAAGAATTCAAAGCTGACGTAGAGAACATTACAGAAAGGAGAATCAAGATTTTAAGGTCTGAAAATGGAGGAGAATACACATCCAAGGAAATTATAGCCTTTTGTAAAGAGTTTGGGATTAAGAGGGAGTTGATAGTCCCATATAATCCCGAACAAAATGGAGTTGCAGAACGAAAGAATTGATCCATTGAAGAAAGTGTAAAATCCATGTTACATGATCAAGATTTGCCGAAATTTTTGTGGGGTGAAGCTACTAAGACAGTTGTATACATACAAAATCGAAGTCCCCACAAGTCACTAGATAACATGACTCCCAAAGAAGCATTCACTAGGAAGAAACAAAGTGTGGACCATCCCCAAATTTTTGGTTGTCATGTCTACATTCATATACCTAAAGACAAGAGAAAGAAATTGGATCCTTCATGCATGAAAGAAACATTTGTTGGCTACAGTAATCCTTCAAATGCATATAGGATGTACATAAAAGGACACCGAATAGAAGTTAGTCGAGATGTGATATTTGATGAAAGTATTGTATTCAAGAGATCAAAGGAACTCTGGATGGACTCTGATGATGAAGTACTTCCTATATTTGAAGAGGAAGGTAGAAGGGAGGAAGAAGAATCAAATCATGAAGGTGAAGGTCCCAGTGAATCAGTGCAACCAGTGGTTATCCTCGAAACTCGAAAGAGACCTAACTGGTTAAAGTCTACTCTACTAGATGCAGAAGGTCATGGAGCAGTCAAAGGCACATTCAAGGAAAGTAAGAAGCCCAAAAGATATTTTGGATATGCAGCCTATATGACGAAAGTGATAGAAGCAGAACCATCCACCTTTGAAGAAGTTGTCACACACCAAGAATGGAAGGATGCCATGAATGAAGAATATCAATCGATAATGAAAAATGGAGTTTGGGAGATCATGCCTAGGCCTGAAGACAAATTTGTGGTAACTTCCAAATGGCTCTACAAGATTAAACATGCAGTGGATGGAAGTATTGATAAATATAAGGCAAGATTTGTGGCTAGGGGCTTCTCTCAACAAGAAGGCATCGACTATGAAGAGACATTTGCACCTATGACAAGGTATACAATTATACGTTCGTTGGTCTCTTTGGCAGCATCGATGGGATGGAACATCCACCAAATGGATGTCAAGGCTGCATTTCTAAATGGCACCATTGATGAAGAAGTCTATATAGAGAAACCTTTGGGATTTGAAGTCAAATATAGAGAGGCTTATGTTCGCAGGTTGAAGAAGGCATTCTATGGCCTCAAGCAAGCACCAAGGGCATGGTATGCTAGGATGGATGCATACCTACAAAAATTGGGCTTCACAAAGGGTTTTGATGATCTGAATCTCTATATCTAGGTTGTGAAGAATGAGCCTGTTACCATTCTTCTATATGTGGATGATCTTCTCTTCATAGGTGTGGAAGGTCGAATCCAAGAATGCAGGAAGCAGCTAGCAGCAAAATTCGATATGAAGGACCTTCGGCTAATGCACTACTATTTGGGACTGGAAGTTTGGCAAGGACTGTTAAGTTTCCATAGCGCTACATTTTTCTTTGCTTTGATAATTACATTTCTTCATTAATGCATTAAGTTCACCCCATATCATCATTTCATTATTCAAATCTACACCATTATTCATCATCATATGCAATTATATAGAAAGAACAACATCATCATCATCATCAATGCAGCGGAACATAAAGGAACAATAGAAGAAAATCATGCACACACATAGAGACACCAAGATTGGTCCGAGACCAAGGCAAAACCCACTATGGGGAAAACCCTTGCAAATCTTCTTCTTCTTAGATCGTCATCAAATAATTCAGCAAAAGAGAGTACAATGATCCATAACTTTTTCTATGCAACAAGACAAATATGATATCCATGAAACAAATATAATCATGCTTATAATCAAAACCCTGATTCTGAGGACTGTAATCTGTTGTCACTCACTGAAGTCAACTGCTAGCTATTGTTGTAGCTTGCTGAACACTACTGTCACTGAGCAAAAACTTCGGAACACTGAAATCTCATCTTTGAGCCCCAGACGCAGGGAGGAGGGGTTGTGTGAGCGTCTATATCAGTTCTGGACGCTCTCTGCAAAACCGGATGACTGCATCTGGAACAGATTTGGACACTCCCAGGTGAACTAGATGAGGGCGTCTAGGGTCAAACATACTTAGATCTGCCTCAAACCCTGGATGCTCTCATAAGGCTTTTGTGCGAGCATCTATGGCAGCCAGGACGCTCTCAGGACCATATTGTGCGTGTGTCAGGGGACCAAACTGAGTAGTGGAAACCCTAGCCTCTCGGACGCTCCCGTAAACACTTTGTGCTAGCGTCCAAGGCTCCCTGGACAATATCAGGACCACTGTGTGCAGCGTTCAAGGATTAAAATGCCCAATTCTGTGCCAGCGTCTAGGAATCTAAAAACCCTAGTTCACTGCAAGCTTCACTCTTATGATTTCGGACCCTTACGCGAACTCCTTCCGACAGACCCATGCGAACCACAACAAAAGAGAAGAATAGAATATAGCTTGATCAATGTGTCCAAATGAGCTTGAGGTCTCTTCTATTTATAGGCTTTCATGAGGGTCCACTTGGGGTTGAGGCAGACCTGTCCAATTTAACATGTGCTTAGGATCGACCTAACCCAATATACATGAGTGAATAAATAAATTCAAAAACTAACTTTCGCTTGTCCAAATAAGGTGATCTTTAGGTCGATTTTGGTCCTCTCCAAAAGAGGAATCTAATGCAATCATCATCTCGGTCATCTGAATTGTCCGTGGTGGAATTTGACTGCAGTTGCAAAAATTAACAAGGGCTTGATGAAATTTATCTAGGTTAAGGAAAATATGTGATCAAGATGTTGAAGAGGTTTGACATGATAGATTGCAAACCTATGACAACCCCCATGATCACAAACTTAAAAGAGGCTAAGGAGTTCTAAATCCCTAGTAAATCCGACCAAGTATAGACAATTGATTGGCTCACTAATGTACTTGGTGAATACTTGACCAGACATATGTTTTGCAGTGAATGTTCTTAGTCAGTTCCAAGTGGAGCCAAAGCATTGGATAGCAGCCAAGCACATTTTGAGATATCTGTAAGGAACAATACACTATTGCCTGAAATATGATAGGTGGAATGATGTCCACTTGATTGGATATACAGATTTTGACTGGGGAGGCAGTGAGCAGGATGGAAGAAGCACTACAGGAGGATCTTTCAGTTTGGGATCCTCCATGGTCTCATGGATGAGCCGAAAGCAAGAATTCGTTGCTTTGAGAAGTGTTGAGTTTGAATACATTGCAGCATGTGAAGTAAGCAAAGAAGTTGTTTGGTTGAGGAAGTTGTTGTCTGACTTGTTTGAAGGACCAATGGAGCCTATAGTGATACATTGTGATAACATCAGCTGTATAAGATTGTCTAAAGACCTAGTGTTTCATGGAAAGACAAAGCATATAAACAAGAAGTATCACTACATTTGAAAGCTGGTGCAAGATAGTGTGTTGTAGCTACGGTATATCTCCACTAATGAACAGGTAGCTAACATCTTGACAAAATATCTTCCTAATAAGAAGCTTGTGTATTTGAAAGACAAGCTTGGATTAGTTGATATATCCTCCCTAGTTGAGAGGGAGAGATAGACACATATTTCTTGTCTTCACTTGAGAAGAAAGAATGGAGGATTGGGTAAGCATCTGGCATCCGATATTCTTTGAGGATGAGGTAGGGCATCCAAGATAAGAGTAGTCGTAAAGGACCGATATTCTTTGAGGAATGGGAATCCAAGATAAGAATAGTCTTGGAAGGTCATACCCTATGAACAACCGGGCGGGGTATGTACCTTGAGACACAATGATGAAGGTATCTATAAATCATTGGTCTCGCCAACATTGTGCTCTAATCTTGTGGAGAGATAAGAGTTGTTAGTCAAGGCCTTGCTATGTGTAATGACCCGCCTACAATTACAAACAAAATGTGAATATTAGCATACATAGGCATCCATATGATAGTTACACATGCATGAACCACATGTATTTCACTACTATACCCACTAGCTAATATTAACAATTTTGATTATCGAAATAAGTTCCTGAAATCACCAGGATATAATAAATATACCGATTGGGGCATTTATGTGTATCGCCTTTATAGAACTATATATATATATATATATATATATATATATATATATATATAATAAGATAATGGAATATATAAATTAAAATTTAACTAATTTAGAATTAATTAAATTAAATAAAAGAAATTAATTAAAAGTTTACATAAAGTAATTTATTTTAATATATGAACCAAAACAATTTAATTAAATTACAAACTAAAAGTTAATAAAATACTGCCAAGTCCTAAAAGTGATTCAATTAAATTAAAATAAATAGGACCGCCTCCATCTAAAAGAAGGAAGGGCCGAGAAGATAGTAGGAGAATGACAACAAAGGGAAGTATGGAAGCGGTGGAGGAAGGAGGCAAACAGCAAGGAGTTTAAGAGGCGGTGAAATTAAACATATAAGGCAGTGAAGAAGGCCATAACAGGGGGAGGAATTTTGGGGGAAATTGACAGAGAGATAGTAGGAAATTCTCACAGTGTTACTGATAGAAGGCATTTTGAGCTCAATTGTTCTTGAAGTTTTGGGCACGGGGGCCAGAGTACCTCGAATTTGAAGTACTTTGGAGTTGAGTACTGAAATTGTGCTCAGTTTGGCAGGGAGGTTTTGGTCGTTTTGGTAACGGAACTGGGAGCGAGAGCCACTGCAGAGCAGAGACACCTTCAACCACAAAACTCCAAGTTGGTACTCAGTATAAAATTGTTAAATTTTGTACATGTATTACGTAGTAGTATATTCTAAAAGAATATTGGTCATGCCCTGTGAAATTCCTAATTTAGGGTTTCTTAAACTATTCTCGGAGCTTTAAAATCATTAAATTTGTCAATTTTATGACTTTTGGGTCTTACACTATATGACAATCATGGTTGACATGATGCTAAACAAATGGGTTAACAATCCCACTCTTCTTATGAGATCACTTCAGATTGAGAATGTCCATGTACCATTTATGAATACCTCCCTAGTTAAGAGAGTGTTGAAAAATATGTAACTAAGTTCGATCTTCAAAAATATGAAATGTACTTTTGATTCTTGTATATTGTAAAATAAAAGGAGAATTATTATTGTTATTTTGAAGCATGGTTTTCATGCTCAAGGTCTTTTATTTTAGAGGTCAAGCACCCATTGAGTGCTTCTAAGGTTTTTCCTATGTCAAGAAGTCAAAAGAGTCATTGTCATAAGTTGAAAACCCCTTCAGGCACATTGTAATTTGTAAAAAAAAAAAATATTTTTGCATTTATAAGTGTCAAAATACCCTTCAAGACCAAGTCAACCTAGTAGCTAAGAAGTCAGCCTATTTTGAGGAGCGGCGTCCACCTTAAGAACCCTATATAAAGGAAGGAACTTGACCTCCATGGGACATGTTCACTTCTCACTCATACAAGCAAAGGAGAAGCACAAGAAGGCTAGCAAAGAAAGAAGATGAAGAAAAGAATTTTTTGGGCTAATTCTCTCTCACACGTGAGAATAAGGAAGGCTATGGTTTGCTACTTCAAGGTTGAAATTCTCTATCTGTTGGAAGAAGATCAAAGTTGTTGGAAGAAGGGCCTAATAGGTCACCTACTAGCCCTAGACAAGGAATCAAGGCAAGCGAAGTTGTTGGGAGGCCTTCGAAGGCTAAATTTCGCTCATGTGGATGCAGTAGTAGTTGCAGGGGGCCAAAAATTTCAGACCTGCAGTAGAGGCCGAAATTCTGAAGATGGGGGTCGAAGTTGTGCTGCTGGAAGAGATTTGACTAGGGATGACTTGGACAAAGAAAGCACATCATCCTGAGAGGTCGGACTTGGTGTTGGATGGGTATTGGTCTTGGTCTAGAGGTCTTGGAATTAGTCAATTGAAGAATCTATAAGAGAAGAGATTTACGGGTTTTCCTCTCAAGTAGAGAGGTTTTGGCCTTGGCTTGCAGTCTATATCCTGTGTTCTTGTGTACTATTGTTCTTCTTGTTTTTATTAGTTGTTTGATGATAAGAACAAACATAATAATAAGAGAAGAAGCTAATAAGGAAGAAAAAGTAAAAAGATATCACAAGTAGCTATCATAGATAGAGAAATCATCCTAACTACTACCCTATAGATTTCTCAACACAAATAGGGCTTGGTGTGTTGATTTTTCATAGGTCTTCTAAACTGATAATTACTTCTTACGATTTCTTAGGTTAATCTTTTCTTGCATTCACATTCATCATAAAGTAATTACACAGAAGATCTCAACAATAGAAACAAAATGCCAGTAGGATCATAAAGGGGCAGCCAAACAAGAAACACAAGAATTTTCCCTGAAAAAACCCACATGGGGGAAAAACCCAACAAATGTTTCCTTGGAGAAATTATTTAGTTCAATAGAGATACATCTAATTCTTTAAGTCAAATATAAAGTCAAACTGACTAGTAACATAGCCCTAGTCACACCTAGTCAAATTGCCCTTTAGACAAGTCAAACCATTGCCCAATAAACTTGGCCTGATCTAATCTCCTAGGGCCAAATTTAGACCTCCTACTATGCCCAGAGAAGCTCAGTCCTGCTGCCCAGAAACACTGCCTCAGATCTGTCCTTACTTTGTCTCAAATTAATCCTTTACTTGCTTCATATTCGTCCTATGATCTGCCTTAGATCCACCCTTTTCTCTTTGCCTCAAATGATCTGAATTGCTTGCTTGAGGAGGATGACCAAATGACTTTACATAGTCATCCAAGTAGCCCGAATTGGTGTCACTAAAGGGGTCAGCCGACTTGTCATTTGGAGCCAAAATTTTCAACTTTAAAAATTCAAAATTCTTCCTTTGAAAATGACATGAAGAACATGTCTTACATTTATCATTACATATATTTTTCAAGGGCTAAAATATGAATTATGAAGACCAACCATAGCTACAAAATTTAACACTCCCTCTTAGCGAGGGAGGTATTCATAATGACTATCTAGATGTTCTCTTGTTGACAAATTTCTCTAAGAGAAGGTTCTTCATTTATCATCAGCATCAGCATCATCTAATTACCATAAAACAGGTCAACATCTTTGACCTATGGTAAGAATCTACAACATCAACTAGTTACCATAATTCTGGTCGGTACCTCTGACACTAAGTTGCAGGAAACGTGGCCCTAGGGGGCGTTTCGCCAGGGGAAACGAAACGAAACGCGTTTCCCCGTACCGTACGGCCGGAAACGCGTTTCCAAGCCGTACGGGCCACGTTTCCCCAAAAAAAACATTTGTTTTTTAATTTTTTTTTTCTAATGTAGATCTCTTACATTTGTTTGCCCTAGTGTTGATATGCAGTTCATGGTAATGTTAAATTCTTAAAGTAAAAGTGATATTCTCCTTTATTTTTCATTTTCATCCTTTTACTTAAATTTTTAACATTACCATGAAATGACTCAGGATGTTTGAGAGTGGTTTCGCCGTCATTGGATTTCATATGGAGAAAGTAGAATTTTAGATCTTACTCAAAATCCAGCAGACTTATCTGTTTCTCAGGATTTCAGGATTGGGGGGATTTCAATGTTTCCATTGGATTTTATCATGTACTAGGGTATGGAACTTGTATTTAATCGAGAGAACAAAGCCCTCTATGCAGGGGAGACTCCCAATAATCAAGAGAATGTAGGGTACTAGGGTATGAAACTTGTATTTAATCAAGAGCACTAAGGTCATTCGACTATGTAGGAGGAGACTCCCAATCAACCACGAGACAAAAAATTAGAAATTTCTCGTGGCTGATTTTGGATATTTCTATTTTCATTATGTGATTATTCATGAGTAAATGTGATGTAAATTTAGATACTTATAGTCTATGCATTGACAATTGACAATTTTATCATAATGTAATAAATTAGAATGTATCATATATGCTTTATGATTGCACATATTTCTTAAATTCCATATATATATATATATCGCGTTTCCTCGTTTCCAAAATTTGGGGAGGTCGCGTTTCGTATCGCTTCCCGTTTCGGAAACTCGTACCCGTTTCCCCGTTTCGTGCAACCTTGCTCTGACCTATGCTGCACCATAATCCCGGTCGGTGCTCCTAACACATGGTACACCATTAGCATCAACTAGTCACCATAATTTCGATCCCTCTAACACATGGTATATGAACTATTCTTGGTTCACCATCATCATGGTCAATATCTTTGACTCATGGTGAATCTCCAAAGGCCTCACTCTTCATGAGTAATTTCAAACCTAATGTTAAATGTGCTCACTCAACCTATTTGGAGAGTCTGAGCCTAGTGCTGAAAGGCATCCACTCAACTGAGTGATTCTGGGCCTCTAGGACCATTGTTCCTAATTCCAAACAACATACTTGACTTGGGAAGAATGTTTATCCTCTTCCAGATCATTCTCCCTAATCCTGGTCAACATACTTGACTCAAAGAGAGTGACTATCCCTAAATGAGCTAGCTATGTTGATGTGTAAATACATGTTAAAATTGGAAACTAGGGCCAAACTCCATTTGGGTCATCTTATTTATGGTAGCTGATATTTTTTCTTGGATCCTTCTCATCGAGATGTGTAGGATTGATCTAAACATCATCTGATTCCGATAAGTATTCATGGAATTATGAATTTAATTGTGTTATAAGACAATTCGTCAAGGTTGGCCAGAAACCAAATAAACCCTGCATGTGCTCAACGTTTTAGTATAAAAGAAGATGACTTGAGAGTCATTTCTCACACACACTTCTATCTTGATTTCTCTCCACTTGTCTTGGGTTTTAGTGGAAGAGAAATCGAGGAGTGGAAGCCCTAAACGTTGGAGGAGAAAAGGTTGCCCTAGCCGCAGTCTAGAAGAAGGAATACGCTACCCTAATCTAGAGGACCGATCATGAAAGAGAAGCCCTAACACTATCAAGAAGGAAGCCTACAACCCTATACGTTGGTTCCTACCAAAACACAGTCAAGGAGGACAATACCATGCCCTGGCCGCAACATTAGGAGGCTGCTCTAGACAGCGTGGAAGGGTTGTATGGACAACGTATTGAGCAGGAGTCTTAGCTGCTGTTTGGAGGGGTCCGAAGTGTTGGAGAAGGCGCTGAGTTCCCTTGTTGTCATGCCGCAACAATAAGGACTGTTTTAGGATCGTGTGGAAGAGTATAGACTCTTAGAAGGGCAGACGCAGTCATAGGACTGATTTGTGGGCAGTTTTAGTGACACGTTTATAGGGTCGCAATGAGGAACTGCTACAGCAATTGGGAGATGAAGTTTGGATGGCCGATAGACCTAGGATGGACCTCCTAACCAGGCCGCAGTCACCTCTAAGGACAACAAGGCAAACAAGGATATGTTCCCTATACATTAAGCTAGTTGGTGTGCCCTAACCAGACTAGTACATGCACAGAACCCTAGGTAGAAATCAGTAGTAGCATGCAGCAGAATTGAGGGTTGTTTGTGGACTGATGGATAGATGCATGGGACAGCAAGGCAACTAGTACAATAGTGCTAACATGCATGGGACAACCAGGACATAGTGTTGCTAACATGCATAGGACAGCAAGAACATTGTACTACTAACATGCATGGGACAGCAAGGACATAGGACAGCAAGGTGACATAGTGTTGCTAACATGCATGGGACAGCAAGGCGACATGGTGCTGCTAAGACACATGGACAGCAGCCAGGTATGCTAAGACATATGGGACAATTGCTAGGTATGGCAAGGCAAAGTGGGAGAGCAGCTGTGACATGGCAAAAGGCACATGGTACAGCGGCAAGCATAGTACAACAGCGAGCATGGACAGCATGGATAGCAGTGGCAAGCATGGTGTTGCAAGCACATGAGACATGCGCTATGACAACATGGTTCAACCATGGCACATGGGACAACAGTGCAACATAAGGTGCAGTAGTCATGAGGTCCATCATTGTGATGATGGGTGCAACATGGTGTAGCACGGTGAGGTGCAGCATGATGACGAGATGCAGCACATTGAGAGGTAAAGGAGTCACCTTGGAGAATCAGTTGAAGCAGCATGTCTTCAACTGATCTCATGTATCATCTTCTTAGAGATGATCTCTGCTCTTATCTAGATAAGTCAAAGTGTTGACTTTTGTTGTAAATGTACTATCTCTCTCTCTCTGTTGAACTATTGAATAACATAAAAGAAGAATTGATCAAGGGTTTCCCCACATTGGGGTTTGTCCCTGGCTAGCGCCACATCTTGTGTCCTCTTGTCTTGGCTTGTCTTCTGCGATTTATGTTTATGTTCTATCTACAGTTTACTTTAATGTTGATGTGATTGCTAATCTAGAAAAGATATTGAGCTAACTGTGAAAATTGAAATAAATTGCTCAAGCATAGAACATACCTAAAATTAACAATACACTACCTATGGAAAGCATTTTGCATCAACATCATGCTCAACAAGGCATCACTTGGAGCAATTCAATAATTATCCAAGTCGTCACATGGAAACTGGTCAACACCTATGACCTATGGTGAAACCCTGGGAAAATTACCATTCATGCATGCTAATTAAATGGTGAATTTCCTGCCTAATGCTAGAGGCACTCACTCGCCCACCTGGGGAGCACTCTGGGCCTTGATGCTCTCTGAGCCATTCTTACTAGCCACATTTTGTGGCCCCTGGTCAATACTTTGACCTGCTTATATTATGACCTAGGGAGAATGTCTACCACTTGATGCAACAACATCACCATTCCCTCTAACTGAGGAAAATACTATCAACCACTTTGACTTGTCCTTTAAGTATACAAACTTCTCAAGCTTGTCCCTAAAGTATACAAACTTCTGAAGCTTCCCTTAAGTGTACAAACTTCACCCTAGGACAAAGGCTTTGTGAGCCTTACTACTCCCTTTTGTACCATGTCTCTGTATGTGCTTCGATTTGACATCATGGTCATCTCCTACACCCAATCAACCAATCCTCAGACATTCAACATATGTATATAGATCACATATTTAACTGGACTTGTCTTGCTTTGAGCTACAATCTGAATTGTGATGTTGTCATTTGAAATGACTTTCATGCTACAAATTAGTAGGTGTATCTAACAATATTTTCGTATAGGTGTATCTAACAATATGTGATTCTCCTTACTAAAATTGTAGGTGAAAGGACTCCAATAGTCATCATAATTGCTCTTAATGTATGGCAACAGATCAGACCTTTGCTACAGTGCTATGATCTGACTAAGGAGGAAATCAAAGTCCTGTTTAATTTCTCATGAAACAACTTTGATGCAAGTCTTTTTCAATCAAGCATATGCATTAACAAAGCTTATTTAGTGACCATTTCCTCTCGTTGAAGTCTAAGAACGTTTCCAAAGTAAAACTTTTGACCCCAAGCGAGATTACTGTAAGTAAATTGAGCAATGATACCTACCTTATGTTCCAAGCATCAAACCTTAGACTTTAGCAGACTTCTTGTATCTTTCTTCATCTCTTTGTATTTTTAGGCCTCATATTTCTCTTTGAACAACTCATCACTGTAATGTGATTTGCATGGAAACCTTATGCAATAGAGACCTTCAAGCTTTGAATTAAACCAGGGTTGCGGGGGAGCAACCCCCCCCCACACCCCCACTCCCAGCGGGAGCGGCTTGGGAGCACGCTCCTTGAAAAAAAACGCTCCCTGATTTTTCGGGAGCGTTTAGTCTTTTTTGCAAAAAGAAATTTGCAATAATATTCCAAATGCAATTTATTTTCAAAGAAACAAATAAGTTTGGGGCAGCCTAATGATCAAGCCTATGGCCCTAGTATTGATATGCGGTTCATGGTAATGTGAAAGTGACATTCTCCTTAATCTTCATTTTCATCCTTTTACTTAAATTTTTAACATTATCATGAAATGACTCAAGATGTTTGAGAGTGATTCCGACCTCATTGGATTTCATATGGAGAAAGTAGAATTTTAGATTTCATTCAAAATCCAACAGAATCAGTTTTTTAGGATTTCAGGATTGGAGGGATTGCAATGTTTCCATTGGATTTTGTCATGTATTAGGGTATGGAACTCGTATTTAATCAAGAGCACCAATCCCTCTATGTACCTTGATGTTAGTGACATTGGTTGTCGAACTCCTCTATCATGACCCTCCTAAAAATGTACGCATCACTCAAACAAAATCTTGACTTGACATGCTATGCTTTTTCTATCTTTTGTTAATGCTTAGAGGGTGATATTAATGACAAAGATCCCTATACAGATCCAGAGGTAATGACAAAGATACCTCTGGATATTAATGCTTAGAGGGTGATATTAATGACAAAGATCTTGATTTTCCAAGAAGACTAAAAAATTAGACATTTTTCGTGGCGCAAAGAGGCCCAAGCATTAGCAATAGATAATAGATTTACTTGTCTTTTCTGGTTTCTAGTAGTTTTTATAACTATGGACTCTTTCATATTTATTATGATATTTTTTCTAAACAATATATGACAATTTAAGTTTAAAGTTTGAAGTTGGCAATTATAACTCATTATGAATATGATGCTTCATCAAAGTTGAAAGTTGTTTCATTTCATTTCATTTTATAGCATTTCATTTCATGTTAGATATTATTTTTTGTAATGGTTACACTTAGCTTGCAAGTACAACTTTGGCAATCAATGATGATAAATGTTATATATTGAATTTTGCAAGCTTGAAACTTTAAGATTGATGAATCATGAGACTCAATATGTATGTTACTAACTTGTGGACGTGGTTGATGAAGAATATAACGTCTAGATGATTGTTGTTATATGGTTCAATCTATGTTTTTTATGTTTTTTATATCTAATTCATCATTCTACATGCTTTTGTTGACATATATGCATCAATATATATATATATATATATATATATATATATATATAATGCTCCAGAAATCGCTCCCAAACCGGGAGCTTCTAAAAATGTCGCTCCTGCTCCCGCTCCCAAGTAACCTTGAATTAAACAGTGTGTCTCATATCTTTTATCAACACTAGTAGCTGAAACTAATCTTCCAAGAGAACTTAAGCATGAGATACTTCAAACTTGCATAGTTACTAAAGCATCAGATCAGTGTCTTCCACAATTTAAGGGTTGAAGCAAACTTTAGTAAATCTTATGCACAAGAAACTTTTCCTCAAACAAAGATATTTCTATTGGTCACTTTCCAAGTCTCCTCAGCCTACTGCAAGAGGTCCTGAGGCCTTTTCGGCCATCTGTAACAGACTACTCAGCCTACTGAAATAGACTGAGGCCTTTCGGCCTATTTTCAAAATATATTAAGGGCTTCAACCCTCTCCATTGATGCAATTATGATCTCAAATAGACCTCAGAAGGATCATGATCTTCTCTTCTAGCAATATAAGAAGGGGTATTATTAATAAAAATGAAACTTCAGCTTCCTAAGTCCATATGAGATTAGGTTTGATGGTATTGGGCCTTAAACCAGGGCTTCGACCCTTTTCTTCTTTAGCTCAGATGTAACACAGACTTGTCTTACATGGATCATAGGTCATAATGTTTTTCATCCTTTTTACAACCAGAATAGAACTAGGGTTTTTAGGGCTAGTGACAGAATAAGCCCTAGAGGATAACTTGAAGTAGACTGGCTTCTTTTAAGGTTTCTCTTTCACCCAAGCTCTAATACCATGTTGATTTTTCATAGGTCTTCTAAATTGATAATTACTTCTTATGATTTCTTAGGATAATCTTTTCTTGCATTCACATTCATCATAAAGTAATTACACAAAAGATCACAACAATAGAAGCAAAAACCCAATAGGATCAAAAAGAGATAGCCAAACAAGAGACACAAGAATTTACCCTATGAAAACCCACATGGGGAAAAACCCAACAACCTTAGAGAAATTATTTAGTTCAACAAAGACACATCTAATTCTTCAAAACAAATATAAAGTCAAACTGATTAGTAACATAGCCCTAGTCACAATTAGTCAAATCGCCCTTTAGACAAGTCAAATTGGTACCCAATGAACTTGGCCTGGTCTGATCTGCTAGGGCCAAATTTCGGCCTCCTACCATACTCAGTGAAGCTCTGTTCCGGTGCCTAGAAGTGCCCAGAAACACTGCCTCAAATCTTTCCTTACTTTGTCTCAAATTTGTCCTTTACTCTGCCTCATATTTGTCCTATGCTCTGCCTCAAATCCGCCCTTTTCTCTCTACCTCAAATGATTCAATTGCTTGCTTGAGGAGGACGAAATGAATTTATATGGTCATCCAAGTAGCCCAAATTCGTGTCACTAAAGGGGTCAGGCCGACTTGTCATTTGGAGCCAAAAATTTCCACTTCAAAAATTCAAAAATTCTTCTTTTGAAAATGATATGAAGAACATGTCTTACATTTTTCATTACATATATTTTTTAAGGGCTAAAATACGAATTATGAAGACCGACCATAGCTACAAAATTCAACATGATGCTCTTGATTAAATGCCAATCACATACCCTCATACATGATATAATCTAATCATACATGAATTTTGAATGGGATATGAAATTCTATTTTCTCCATATGAAGTCTTATGAGGTTGGAACCACTCTCAAACATCTTGAGTCATTTCATGTTAATGCTAAAAATTTAAGTAAAAAGATTAAAATGAAAGGTAAAGGAGAATGTCACTTTTACTTTAATATTACCATTAGTGAGCATCTAGAAAGCATCTAGGGAGCATCAAGGGGCCACCTTGGGAGTGTTCGGGAAGCATAGTGTTGAGAAATCTAGGGCATAGCATTTAAGTGGTTTCTCTTCAATTCGCTGTTGAAGAATCTAGGGCACATGTAGTTAATGAGATTCTTCTTGACTTGATAACTATTTGTGAGGCATTTTAATTTTCTTATTAGCACAATCTTCTCTTTCATTTATTAGAGTGTGTGTTTCTTATTTCATCAAATAGCTACCAAAGAACAAAGAGACAAGAACAAAAGATGTTGGCATTTTTCCAGGGCAAAAAAACCCGCACATAATTCTTCTTATAGAGATTCCAATTGACGAACACCAAGACCGTGACCCTTGACTTACTATGCCACTCCAAGACCAAGACCCCAATCCTCTTCTTTGTCACTGTTGAGATCATCATCATTGCTACACCACTGAGGCCATCACTACTACACCACTGAGATCTTCATTACTGTTGCAACACCATTGTTTCACCTTCATTGAGGACTTCACCATAACAAAGAGATCATTGTTGTTGCACCATAGCTGCTCCTTCACTTAGATCTTCATCATTGTATCTATGTCTCCCTTAGGATTATGACTATCTTTATGCCGAGATCATGACTGAGATTACGAGGACCATCATCCAAAATGCATGCCGAGACAGAGTGTCACTGTTGGATAACCGAGACTGTGTGTGCTATACAGGGATCCTCTTCATCATATATATATGCTGAGACTGTGTGTGCTACTGCAGGACAGTCCACCGAAGTGATATCCAAAATGTTCCCTGAAACTACCCTCCGAAATACAAGATGAATCTGAGATCTGTACTAGAGACAGACTTCAAATCTTCCTTACTGTGGCATCCAAATTGTGTCTCCCTGTACTGCGGATTTCAGACCTTTTTACCCATCCGAAAACTCAGAGAAATCTGAGTTCCTGTACTCCTGTGGTTGACCGAGATTCCTGCACCATCCAAAGTTTCAGAGGTATCCGAATTATCTTTTCTGTGGTGACCCCAGCAGGGTATATATAGTGGTTTTCCCTCCATATTAAGCCGACATGAACCAATGAAGAGGTGTGTCTTTATATGTGAGCCGACATGACTTCTTTTAGCTATTTAATTCATTTTTGCAGGCCGACATGATTGTTTTGCTTGCTTCCTTCTTCAAGAGGATTGTGCTTGTCTTGGAGGGTTGTTCTAGACACTAGGTTGACTCATATACATTACATATATGCTCAAGAAGAGCTCTTTACACATGTCTTTGACTCTTTGACTTTCCTAGACCTATGGAATGAGCAAGAAACTCATTCTTATAATTTATAAAAATAATATTTCTTTTCCTTGACAAGTACAAAGATCAAGATTACATTTGTAAATACCGAACCTAGTTACACTTTCTTCAACACTCCCTCTTAACTAGGGAGGTATTATACTGGTACTTGGTCATTCTCAATCTGAAGAATTTCTCATAAGAAGAATCGGATTGGTAACCCATCTGTATAGCATCATAGTAACCAGCATTGTCACAGTGCAAGGCCTTGACTAACAGCTCCATCTCTCCATCAGACCATGAGCTACAATGCTCGCGAGACCAATGATTATAGAAACCTTCATCATTGTCTCTCAAGGTACATACCCACCCGGGTGTTCACTGAGTATGACCTTCTAGGACTATTCTTATCTTGGGTTGCCAACCTTCAAAGAATATTGGTCCTCTTTCCTACTCTTATCTTGGATGCCCTACACATTCTCAAAGAGTATCGGATGCCAGATGATTACCCAATCCTCCCATTCTTTCTTCCCAGATGAAGACAAGAATGTTGTGTCTATCATGTGTCTTCATTTCCATTCATGGCCTTCACCTAGACTTACGGCTGTTAGTCCTGGTCTAGTGCATGACACATGAAATAGAAAAACACAACTGTCATTTCTTTTTAATCAGGGGTGATCTAATCCAAGCTCCCTCTTGATCAGGGACCTGTCAGAGGTCCTTCTTAACAAGGGACTCTTCTCTTCATCAGCAGCTTCTTCTTCGTGGGTCCTTCAACTACGTGATCAACTTCTTTCCTTGATGTCATAGAGTTCAGTTGAGCTTCTTCCTCGTAGGGCATCAGCCATTAATCACTTTCCTTCTTGGTTCGTCATGTCATTCCTTTCTTCATGGACATTGTAGAGCTTCAGGCCATATTCATCCAACAAGGACATCCTGGCCTTTCAAATGACATAGTTTGAGAAACCCTCCAACCTATCCTGATCTCTAAGCCCTATTGTGGCCATCTCAAAAATTGTCAAAACCCCTCTCTTTCCTTTTGTTCGGATGCTGCTCTGCTACTCACACTCCCTTCTGGAATGCATAGATTTGCTAGCTGCTACTACCAATCTGCCTGGAAAAATCAAACTTTTGAGACTTGAAGTTCCCTGAGAGAAATTTTCGCTCTATTTTGTGTGCTTTTCTCTTCCACCCGACGTTGGTTCTACTACTACAAACTGTAGCAAAACCCTGTGCATCCAACGAGAAATCTACTCAGCGAAAATAGGAGCTACAACGACTCCCTCTGACTGTTGCGATCACAAACTCGAGCAATTCGACTTTTCTGCAACCCTGCAACTAAAAATCGAATTTTTTGCCCCAGCAACCCGACCTACCTGTCAAAGAATTGTACTCCCTCAAGAATTTCGGCCTACTGCTCCCACTAAGCAGTGAAATTCTCTTCTCCGCATCTGAGCTTCCCGGTTGATCACTTGCGCTTTGATACCATGTGAAAATTTCACCACTGAAATGTAATTGCAGCAACTGGAATTTATTTTTCTAGCTGTTGATTATTTTAACAATATATCTGCTACGGCAAATATCAAATAAATTACTCTGCAACCTTCACAAATAAAATACTATAGAAATAATAGCGATGGAAACTGAGAAAATTTTAGCGCACAATAAAAATGATACCGTTATTTTTGGACGATTATCCCTGGAAAAACCCAACTTGGGAAAACCCGTGCAGAAGATGGGGGTTTTATTATTATGCAGCAATGAGAAATTTTGAGTACAATAATTTGGATGACAAAATCTAGCTATCCTGTAGAGAAAATACTGACAAAAATATCTAGAGGGAATTTACCCTCACTCTGAACAATTCCAGCATTGGACTGCCTCTGAAAAGCAAGTCGTCCAACTAGACCTGCAGGTTTTGCATCAACCTGATGTTGCATGTTGCAACCGTTGCCCGAACTGACTACTAGTCTAGCTATCATGTCTGTTGTTGGCTAGGAAAACATCTATCCAACACTCTAGAACCTCTCCCCGACCTCTTGAACTGAAAACTTCTTCCTTTGCAACAAATCAAATTGCCTTCTTGAGGCTTTACACTGCCTCTGTGCAACCTCCTAGAGAAATCTCAGCCTCTCTAGAAATGCACTCGCTAGATCTAGAAAACTTCCTCCAACCTCACTATCCTTGCCCCTCATTGACTCTGCTTCCTCACTGAAGCTCGAACTCTTTGGCAACTGACTATTGCTACTGTGGAAAATCGAATTCTCCAAGTGTATTTGTTGTGTCTTCTCCAAGTGCCCATCGACTTCTTATAATCCTTTGTTGGGACTCCAACGTCCAAGATTAAAACTTAATCAAAGGCTAGGATCGTCTTGAAATCGATCTTTGTGAGTTTCCAGACTATTCTCACCTTGACTTAATTAATTCTGATTAATTAACCATATTCCCTAAGTTTAGACTTCGGAAAAATTTAAAAATTGGTTAATAATCTCATTATTAAGCCATCTCTAAGTGAAATTTCTAGAAATGATTTATGGGTTTTGGAGATCTCATGTATTCTAGCCTCTCCGCCAAATTTCGTGGCTATAACACATCCGATGTTATAGAAACTAACATAAAGCAAATTGGACACCCTTGGAAGACTATAAATACAAGTGACCTCAACCTCATTTGTGCATCATCATGAGACATTCTTCTATTCTCTTTCTTGTTTTTGGCTCACACAAGTCTGAGGCAGATCCGCAGAGGAATGGGGTCGCACAAAGGTGAAATTGCAGGGTCCGAAGCTCACATCTTTGTTTTAGGGTTTTAGGTCTCAATCGCAAGCACAACACAAAGAAATCTCGGTTACAATCACTCGCTAGTCGTCTCATCCGTGCAACTGAAGCATTTCAGTCGCTCGCACAACATGTCCTCCATGCAACTGGAAGTTAGGGTTTGATTTTTCAGTTATCCAAAGTTTTCGCTCGCTAACTGCAGTGTTCAACAATTGACCATAGACAGTAATAGTTCATTACAGGCTTCAGGATCAGGGTTTTGAGTATGAACATGATTGGGTTCATCTCATGGATATTGTTTAGTTGATTTTTTGTTGGATAGTTGTATGGATGAAGATATGGATCATTGTACTCTCTTTTGTTGAATCATTCAATGACAATCTAATAAGAAAAAGAATTTGAAAGGGTTTTCCCCATAATGGGTTTTGCCCTGGTCTCCAACCAATCTTGGTGTCTCTATGTGTGAATGTTTTTCTTCTATTTTTCCTTTATGTTCTGTTGCATTGATGATGATGGTGATATTGTTCTTTCTACATAGTTGCATATGTTGTTGAATAATGATGTAAATCTGAATAATGTTATGATGTTATGGGGTGAATTTAATGTGTAAATGAAGAAATGCAATTATCAAAGCAAAGAACAATATAGCCCTAAGAAAAAATAACACCGGACCCCTCCCATCGGTGAATGTCCTAAAGAGTAGGGGACCTTAACTGAGGTGATAGTCGATCTTTGTCACATTGTTGTCATTTTGTCTAGTAGTAGTCCCATAGGTTCCCCTCCTAGGACCCCTGCTAGATTGTGTGGCAACATTTTTGGCGTCGTTGCTAGGGAGGAAGCATGTCTCTGTCCTAGGTTCAATATTTGAAGAGGTGATTCATCCAACGACAATAAACATCCTCTTCCGGCGACTCCTAAATTGCTTGGTTACAAAGATCACGAAGAAATCATAGCTCCTATGACCAAGGTTGCAGCTAAAAGGGCTAATCAATGAGAGCACTCCCCTCTTGTTGAGAGGTCCTTGTTACTTGACAACATGAATACCAACACTAACTAAAACCAAAATCAAAACCAAGTCCCTAAGGTTAAGGGATGGAATCTGCCAGCCTTTAAACCTCTAGATTTCAGTGGAAACCCTGATGCTCCTCACACATTACCTAAGAACTATCATGAATGGCTTCCCAAGTTCAAAGGAAGTGTTGATCAAAGCACTGAAACACATGTAGAGAACTTCCCTTGGACAGTGGGCCCTTGTGGGATCGAAGACGAAGACATAGTGATGATGTTATTTGCTTTGACCTTCAAAGGGAAAGTTAGTGATTGGTACCTTAGTCTTCCTTCAGCCAACATCAATGAATTTGACCATTTTGAAGATGTCTTCAAGAAAAGATTGGTCATGGATGCTACTGGAACTTGTCATTGGAAAATTATATCGTTTACAGAAAAAAGAGATGAAGATGTTAGAGATTTCATCCAAATATTTGATAGAATTGTTAAGGACATCCCTGATCGCCTCAAACCTATTTATGCCCAAATTCTAGAAAAATTCATTAAGATTGTCCAAGGACACTTGACGTATCAACTTAGGGATAAGAAGCCAAAGACTCTTGCTGAAGCAAAAGAAATGGCCATTGAAATTGAACAAAGTCTGAATGCTACCCATGTTAAAATGTTCGATTTCCCTAGGGCTAAGGTTGAAGCTAAGAACAGCAAGGCCAAGGATCAAGTTGAAAAAACCCTATTCACCGCGGTCAAGAAAATTACAAAAAAGTTGGAACTATCTCCCAGGTTCTTATCCTCAAATTTGTAAACATTGTCTCTCAGCTAATGAAGTAATGATGTTACATTTGGGATGAAAATGTCTATGCATATTTATTTACTATGCAAGCTTGTTCACCATATATTTAATGAAATTTTTGTCTATTTAAGTAAACTTCTGAGTTTGCATGCCATCTATTTATGAAAGTCTGCTATGGTAAAATCTGAATTTTTAAGGTAACTTGTGCAATTTTAGTATGGTTACATTACAGTGGTATCAGAGCATGATTTTGGCCAACTGTGGGTTGAAACCATGGCAATGTCAAGGATACTGTAATTGAGCCAAAATTCCAGAGGCTAAAACCCCAGTCCACTATTGTTCTTAAGATTGAATTTGCTGGTTTACACAAAAATGTCTCAGCAAGAGAACTTACTAGCGAAATTTGAAGACTATAATAGGAATTTCATGAGATTTGTGAAGCAGTTTTAAGAGTGGGCATCAGCAAGGGCGACAAGAAGAAAAAACAGTTGCAGACCTACAGGTGATGAAAATGAGAGAAACGTGATTATTGAACAAAGTGCTAGTATCAATACTGCAAGAACAGGAGAAACAAATATTAAGGGTAAGGACAGTGACGAGTTAGGAGAAGACATACCCATTGAGGAATGAGCTCACACAGATACACCCCAGCAAGTTGATGCAAACGATTGGGATGAGTAAACATCAGATGTTGTCACGGATTACCCGTCACTTGACGAGATTGATTAGTTGGTAATGAGTACAAGGGGGATTATGAGGCCAGACTCACAGCAATTGATGCTACCCCAGTTCCCAATCAAGAAATGTGCAGAAAAGACAACATGCAGGTAGTTAGCTGTGAGAAACTAGATCTAGCAGTTGATTTGTTTAATGAAGAAGGCTTTGCTCACGAACCTACCTGTGCCCTTAATTTGGAGAACCAATTAAAGGTGAGCCCCAACAAGATTGTAGCGGCCACAAAGCAATATAATGATATGCATGCATTAGTGGCAGAATATTGTAGGGGGAATGTAGTGACACCTAACAGTTTAGGGGGGAGAGCCTTCTCTTGCAGACCTTCAGACACTCAAAGAGGCATTGGCAGAGATGAAAACTAATTACCTACACCTCCTTTCGGATAGAGATCACCAACTCGCGCTTGTTGAGATATACCATGATGCGCTAGAAGGGAAGGAGGAGGTATTAATTTTCCACTGCTCTATGTTATATCAGTTACTTTAGCCCAATTCAATTCTTCAATTAGCAATCTTTTCAATAACAATTAATTCTTCCAACAATCAATAGTAATTGAAGATATAACAGCAAATACAATGACACTAGGAGACAATCAAGAACATCAACAAGAGACACCGATTTTGTCAAAGTCCAAGGAAAAACCCCACAAGGGGGAAAACCCTTTGAAAAATCTTCTTCTATGAGATTGTCATAAAATGTTCAGCGGAGAGTACAATGAGCCCAAATCCATAAATAAGAGTCAAAGTCAAAGTTTGACTTATCCAACAAATCAACCATCCAATATCAATATGCCAATGAAGAAATAGTCAAATATGGTCAATTGTCATAATTTGCAATTCTGGCCAACAACAGTCAATGTGCCCTAACCAGTCCCAAGTCAACAGTCAAATCTGTCTTTTAGGAGCTCGGTCAACTGTCCACAAACTTGACATCAATTGCTGGTCAAAGTCAGCCAAAAATAGTCAACAAAAGTCTAGTCAAACTCAATCAAATGAGAGAGAAACCCTGCGATGAAATTCTGCAACTTTTCTTGTGGTCAACTCAAGTCAAACAACCCATAATTTCTCAGTTTGTGTGCCAATTAATGTGGCCTTCCAAAACAGAGAGATCCACCAAAAGAACGAAGTCAAAGCATGCCAAAATCACCCAAGTCAATGCTAGTCAAAGATCCCTGTTTCAGAAAGTCAGTGCAGAAGTCAAAGATGCCAAGAAACCCTTCACACGTGTGGAGAGAAAGAGTTGCCTCAAACCTGTACGAACCAAACAAATTGAGAGAGAGAAAATGAGTTGTGTTGAGATGATGTCCAAATGGGCTTGAGGTCACTTGAATTTATATGTGTTGGAGGGGCAATTTGTCCTTAGGTCAACCTTGACAATTTGTGTACCTATGGGCTTGACTTCAAAAACACATTTTCCTTATCCAAACTAAGTGCTTCAAAGGTCAATTTTGGTCCTCTCGGAAAGAGGAATCTAGTCCAATGATTGGAATTTGTCATTGAGCTGCCAAATTAACAGGAGGAAGTTGACAGGCTTATTTATGAGGTTGAGATTACCCAGGAGTCCTTGAAGGGCACTCAAATGACCCTTCAAGAATTAGAGTTGCAAGTTGAGCAGCTTTGTATGGGGCTGAGTTTTGGACATTCTTCATTCCCCATGGCAGACAGTGAGGATGACAAGAGCACACATGATTGGATAGAGGACCCTCCTATGATATTTGAAGATGAGGAGCACCTTGTTGTAGAGCCACTTGCAGAGAGGTATGTTCTAGAGGGTTTTGATTATGCATCCATGGGGCATAGAGACAAGTATATTTAGGATGAGGGTACATCCATCTAGAATCCAGGTTTAGTTGACACGAGTGGAGTGGATACTGAAAGCCCAAGTTGGCATTGGGACCCAGGTGGGGTTTTCCATCATATGCCAGAGGCGCGGGAAAATTATAGCATTGATGGGTGATTGACTCAATGAGCGAGAGCACATGTTCCTTGACGTTTCCATCAAAGATGGGCAGACTTTGGGAGTTGCCCTGGCACATCATTCACGCACGGGATTGCAAGGTAGTCAGCATGCCCTGGCACAAGTTATTCAGATGGGAAAGCATCGATATGTTATTAGGCAGGGCATTGCACGAGGATGACGCTCATCCATTGGTGTATTGGGCACAAGGGCCACTAAGGATGGGCACAATAGTGATATTCCCACTAGCTTATGGGGAGCTATGCTACTTGGGTTTACCAAGACAGCTTAGGAGATGTGACTCACATCACAATGGATTCACCAGTGGGGTGGAAGGTACATTGGCACATACGGGATACCAGATGATATGGGATGGTACAGCAACAAGCAGTGATGTCCAGTGGCACACAATACAGCCTCTTGCAGGGTTGTTTAGGGATACGTGATTGCATGCAATAGTGCATGGTATTGTAGCATGGGATTCTGGAGCATTTCCCCCAAGGAGAACTCCTGATAAGGACGTTGGCCATGTCATTAGGTGTAGTTTACCCAAGATCGATGAGGAGACAAATGAGCATCTCTTGATTATGCCCATAGGGATTCTCACACCTATTTCTCTTCCCTATTGCTTACAGTCACATAGGAGTTGGTTGTTGTCCCTTGATGCTCTCGTCATGATTAGCAGGATCTGAGAGACTCGCCTCAGATAGTTGGATGAGACACACCGTATCACAAGAGATGATCTACAACTGAGACATGTGGTCGGTGCACGAGTTGGTGAGTGCAGGCTTAGGGATGGCATGATCTACTACAGAGGTAGCCTATGCATGGTCATGAGAGGACTACATGACATAGCTTTAGCGAAACATTCTGAGGCATTGCATGAGCATGAGGCACAACAGCTGGTAGATCATTTTTACAAGGGAATGTTTAGACTCTAGAAAGTATTAGGGTGCACCATCAAGAGACATGAGAGAAGATCTCACTGTATGGTATGGCAAGCGTGGGGCAGTTTTGCACGCACCAGGTGGATACATGGTATATGGGGTTTATATTTTGAGTGTATACAGGGATCAGAGACGAGGCACAAAGGGATTCCAACTGTTATCACTCCAGGAAACTCTCCTAGGTTGTAGCTCGGAGATGCCTGGTAACATATAAATCTTCAATATTGTTCTCTGAACTATTGGAATGGATTAAGGTTTGGATCAAGTCAGATGACTGTTTCAACTCTGTTTTCACTCCAGACATGCATGAACACCCTCAGCTTGACAAGGCTTTAGACCACTAATGCTCAATAGTTTATAGATTGAATGGATAGATGGAGAATACTGACTGTACCAGCAGATGCATACATAAACATATATGAATGGCTAGCTACAGAAAGTAAATGAAGCTTGCAAATCTAATTTATCAATGCAGAGATAAGATGACAGTTATCTGGCATTAGACACAGAAGAAAACATGAATAACCTATTCAAGTGCAAGCTTAGAACAGAGGAGAAGATGGCAATTGAACATGTAACAACAAAAGAAGCTTGTATTACTAGAATGAAGATGAGACGCTAAGAGGAACAAAGTATCCACAGTCTCCAAAAGTTGAACCCTTGTTTCTTCTAACTTTCAGCCATTTATAGGCTTTTTACAATGCTCTCGGGCTCTCTGAGGCTCGAGATGTCTTAATCGATCCCCTCTAGCTTCTAACTGCTTGATGCCATAACTAGACAGACATGAGCCAGAGGTCTCTTTTCCTAACAAACACAGTGACCAAATTCTGGTAATTTCGCCGCACTGTCAGGTGGCTCGCTCGTGCCAGCGACGCTCCATGACCATTTTTGTTGGTTCGGCTGCATCGTGTTGTTGTTTTTCCCCTTTCGGCCATGCCTTCCGTTATTTCAGTTCAACTGTCCAACTATCACAAACACTGATAGAGCCAACAACTTTCCTCCCCGAGTGACTGATGGGAAGTGGGGTACGGGGGCATATGGGCCGTTGGATGGGATGGATCAACGGTCAGGATGTTGGTCGGGCGGCGGAGGACGAACTGAGGTGATCATGAACGAAGGTCGTTGGATCGGGAGAGATGGATGGAGGAGATCAATCACCAGAGGCCTGAAGTCGTGGCGGGAGCGGAATAAGTCCGAGCCGTCAGATCTTGGATGGGTAGATCGGACGGCTATCGGGCAGAGGAGGTGCTCGAAAGATAACGCCCGAGAGCGGTTTCATTTGAGCGGAAATGGTTTCTATCGGGCGGTCAATTGGGCGGTAAGCGGTAAAGGTCGGAGCCCACCTGATTCCATTCATCGGGTGCCACGTAGCAGCGGAGGAGAGAGAGGAAACCGCCTTTATCGGGCGGGTATCCCTCTCACTTGTTGCCCGCGCGATATGCGTAACAGCTGTTAGATCTGGCAGAAATGATCTAACAGTGATGATTGATCGAGCATGTAACGTCGGTCGGGTGAAGTGCGGGCCGTCGGATCTGCGGGAAGATCGACGGCGGGGGAATACAGAGGTACGGGATGTCCTCGAGAAATGTGCAAAGGGCACGTATGGGCGGAAAGGTAAGGTTTTTGGGGCAAAAATGGGTTAATTTACGTCAGTGTTTTTAAAACCGGAACGGTGACCGAACCGGTCCACCTAGCTAACCGGTTTACCGACCGGAACCGGTCTAACCGGGACTGGTTTGGTCTAAACGAACCGGTTTTTAAAAAATACATTAAATAATTAATTTTTAATGAAACAAAACTATTTTTAAGATGTAAAACCATGATTCCAAGCCAATAGAGACAAAATATGCAAAGTTTGCTCATTTATATACCATGCAAAGGTGAATATATCAAAATGGCACCGAGTGCAATACATATCATCGACAAAATAGCAAAATACATAAGAAATGAGGCTCTAAATGGCCTATAAAGTCCAAAAACAATGCTGCAAGCTATGAGGCCATTGGCCTACTACAAGTCTACAGTGTACACATGATCAATCATCAAGATCATCACCACTACTAGACACAGGATCATCATCAGGAGCTACATAGACATCATCTGGTTCAGAGTCTGAGGATGCCTCTGCCTCATCTGCAACATCAGTATCAATGCCACCAATGACAATAGAAGTGGACCTACTGGAAGCACGAGTTTGTCGACCTGCACGACTAGTGCCTTCCATTGGTTCCTTGCCTTTCCTTGATGCCGCTACTGATCCTGGTTCTGATGCCGCCACATAATCTGCCTCATCCTCCGCTAAAGCCATGTCGATATCAAAATCAGCCTCAAACACAGGATCTTCAGTCTCCTCCACCCATTCTGATGTTGGATCAATATCGTCCAACACAATGGGATCTAGATCAGGTGATTTGCTCATCATTTGGTTCCTCCTCAGTCGAAGGTTGTATTGCACAAAAACAAGATCATTTAACCGTTTTTGTTCCAAACGGTTTCTCTTCTTCGTGTGTATGCGCTCAAAAACAGACCAATTGCGCTCACAACCTGAAGCACTGCAAGTTTGACTGAGGACTCTAATTGCAAACCTTTGCAATTGAGGACACTGGCCACCAAATGACTCCCACCAATGTGCTGCAAAGAAAAAGACAATAATTAGTAACTTAGTTTATAATTTGAATTGTAAAGAACGTAAACAATTTTAACTTGAAATGAAAAACAAAATGGAAATTGGAATTGCTTACCTGGTTGGTCCACATCTCTTGCCATCTTTGCCAAGTTTTTGCCAAAAGTACCACTTGCTTGATTGAAAATAGTAAGCTGTCTATGTATATCCAACTGGTCTACATGGTTAGGGACCATGCGCTCCAAGCAATCAATCAATCCAGCTCTGACCTCCCCATCATGCTGATCTCCTAGCCGATTTTTATAGTGATACCTTGGGTTCAAAAAATACCCGGCTGCATGTATAGGACGATGGAGTTGATTGTTCCATCTGTTATCAATGATCTCCCATATACGGCCATATTTAGCTAACCTGTCATTGTAAGCTGCCCGTATCTGCTCCTTTGCCTGATCCATAGCTTCATAAATGTAGCCCATGGCCAATCTTTCCCCATCCACCAACCTTAGCACCTTAACAAGGGGCTCGGTAATTTTCACAAGCTCTACAGACCTTTTCCAAAAATAAGTGTCTAACACTTTCTTTTTGGTGTCTTTTCCATCTGGTCTACGAGCCCACCGAGATTCAGACCATTCATCAGAGGAAAACATTTTCTGCAAGTTTCTACGTTGACCATTGAGACATTGCAACGTGAGGAAGTGAGTTGCAAATCTCGTAATTGCAGGCCTAACAAGCTCTTTGCCTCCAGTGTGTTTCCTCATTAGGCTCAATACCCATGAGTGGTTGTAAATGTATTTTGTAATGCACTTGGCATGCTCTACAGTGTTTTTTACCCACTCCACCTTGCCTATATCCTCAAGCATGAGGTCTATGCAATGTGCAGCACATGGAGTCCAAAATATGGTATTATATTTGGCCTCAAGCATCTTTCCAGCAAGAACATAGTTTGAGGCATTATCAGTGATGACCTGCACAACATGCTGCTCCCCAACTTCCTGAATAATGTTATCCAAAAGCTCAAATAGAAGGCTTGCATCCTTTACCCTATCAGATGCATCAACTGATTTCAAAAACATGGTTCCTTGAGGGCAAGAAACAAGGAAATTAATGATAGTGCGGTTCTTTCCATCGGTCCATCCATCTGACATAATGGAACAACCTGTTTTGACCCATGACTCTCTAAACTCAGTCAAATACTCATCAATGGAAGATATCTCTTTTTGCAAAAGAGCTCCCCTCAAGTCATGCATACTAGGGCCTTTGAAGCCCTTTCCTGCAGCTATAACAGAGTCCCACATAGCTTGGTAATAAGGTGAGCGAGCAGCATTAAATGGGATATCTGAATCATACCACCATCTAGCAATGTATTGGTGAGAAGTTTCTTTGCATTGTTTTTTCCAATGCTGATCCAAAGTGGGTTGAGAACTTGGCTGGGAGGAAGTGGGATTAGATTTAGAAGAAGCAATGGTGGCAGAAGATGAGAAATAACTTTGGATGTTTGGTCTCTTTGGTCCTTTTGATGGTTGGCCAACTCCAACAGAAGGATGAACATAGTGAAAGGGGTCATTGGTGGAAGGGATAGAAGTGGAGTCTTGAATCTCATAATCATCATACCCACTCTCTTTCATGGCTTCTAATAATTCCCTCTTCCTTGCAATTTCATCTTGGATGGCCTTCTCCCTAGCCTTATCCTCATAAAATTTTTCCAGCTTGGCAATGTATTCTGCCCTAATAGGACCTAACAGTGCATTTGGTGCATCACATGGCTTTACTTGGCCTCTTACCCAGCCAAGTGTTGTTTCAACCTAAGAATACCCCCACCTCCAATAGATTTATGGCATAATTTGCATATCATTTTTCCCTCAACTACATCACAATGAGCCCATGCACTGTCCTTTCCTTTTGGAGCCATGTTTGCTTGAAATAATAACAATTTGCAAATAAATCTGCCATTTAAAAAAAAAATTGCAGCTAAGGAACATGGAAAACCAATGATAAATGTAGGAAAAAAAATGCACATGCAAGCTACAAAATTTGATAGCATAGAGCTAGAGAGTTCATAGGCTTAGCATAGATGATAGATCATTGAAGTGAGAAGTTTATAGCACAAAAAAAATAATTCATGGACAGCAGACCCAAATGAGGAATTATCAAGTGCAAATCCTTACCTGGAAATGCAAAGTAGCTCCCTTAGCCTCCTCTTGATGATGGCAACTCCACTGACAGCTACACACTATCTCCAAAATAGCTCCAACTCCAACTCCAAGATGACTACTTCAGCAAAAACTCCACACTCTCCAAGCTCACAAACAAACTCACAAACACTCACAAACACTCCAAATCAGTTGTGTGAGACAAATGAGAGTGAGAGGGGTGTCTTATAACAAGTGTGAGGGTGTTTTTGGAGGGAAAATCCCTTTCCCTCACCCCCAAAACCCCTAAACCGCCCTCAGTTCCAAAAAACCGTGCGCTTTTTTGCTTGACCGGCGGCCTGTCCATAAACCGGCCGGTTAGCAATAAACCGGCCGGTTTTGACCTAAACCGGCCGGTTTTTACCGGTTAGGTCAATTTTCCGGGCAAATGGGGCTTCTAACCGGGTTTTTTCACCGGTTCTGACCGGTGAGCCTCCCAACCGGCCGGTTAGGCCGGTAACCGGTTGGACCGGAACGGTTTTTTAAAACTATGATTTACGTAGGGCCAAGGCGAAAGTGGGTTTGTTAGGATGTGAGGGTTGGTTTAGGATATGAGCGAACGAGAATGAGAGTGGAAAAGTGAGGAGAGTGGGGTGATGGACCATGTGGGGACCTTTCCATGACAGTAAAACAGACCATTTCCTTCCTTTAGCCTTCAAAATAGCAGTGCTGCACCTCAAGGCTAACACCAGCAGTTGTCAGAACTATGCCACAACAAATTTGGCTTTGCAATCTAGGCATTCAGTTGGTTGATAGATCGCTCTATCTCGTGATGAGCGGAATCATCACAGAGGGTGATCTAGTTCACTTTGGGGTTGACACATGGGGGTTCGCAGAAGCCTTCATCATATGGCGAAGCAGGGTTTCCCTATTGTTGCTCAGGTTCGGGGTTAGCTTTGGATGGGTAGGCTTTGACATCGTGGAGATGCCTAGGCAGGATGTATTTGGCCTACACAGATATTTCACCATAAGGTTCCAGGAGAGGAGGATACAGTAAGCGCATGAATGGCAGTCGATCATAATCAAAGTGGCGCACTGTCAACATGGTGGCACCCTTTTGAGACTAGCATGGGATCCTGGAATCACAAGACTTGGTTGTTCATCTATACTTAGGGATGAGTTGGTTTCTACAGCAGGAGACCATTCAAATCTTCCATTGGGTTTTAGTGATCTGCTGATGACATGGGGGACTTCACTAGTATGGTTGGATGTTCAGCAGGAGGAGATCAGGGGGAGCACATGTAGGCAAGGATTTATCTCCATAGGGGTTGGACTGTATCTTCAAGAGTCTACTCTTGAATTGCATGAGATCGATTACTCATTAGGGCAGCTTCTCGAGGATTTGATCAGGGATTTTACATCACCAAGGTGCTCTACTTATTGAAGATATGCAGAGGACTTCTGGCGACTATATCTTGTTGGACAGCGAGTGGAGTGAAAGGGGATTCACATGGATTAAGATGGTTTGGGACCCTGGTGTCATAGGATTTGTTCATGTGGTGGTGGAGCAGCAGCGAGGAATGATTCAGTGGAACGTTTTGTTGGAAATAATACTGAGAGGGGGGGGTGAATCAGTATTATCAGATCAGTAAAACCTTTCCAATTTCATACTCAGAAACATATACGCTACTTCAATTAAGTGAACCCGCGTGTACACGCTACTGTGTCTAATGCAACTAGCGTATATCCAGAGATCTTATGATTCAGTTAGCTTAATCTTCAGTAAATGCATCAGAACATTATTAAGCATATTAACAGTAAACAGGTGCAGTATAACAGAACAGAACATCACACAAGAGCCACACACATGAACACCATGATATAAGGTGGAAACCCAATGTGGGTGAAAACCACCTGCTGCAATTCGTCTCTTTCTTCTTTAATAAGAAACTTCTTTTACAATGTACTGGTGCAGTCCTTTACCAGTACGCAAGCTACAACCTGTAGAGGTCTACAACCCTCTCTCTTTTTCCAACTACTTCTGGAAGGGAGCTACAACCCCCTCAGCTCTTGTACTAGCCGATCCATTTACTAGTACGTAGGTGCTGACCCTACAACCTTCTTTCCTTCAGGGACCACGTTTCATCAATTTTCAGACTGGATCCAAGAGTACAAAACAAACATTACTGCAATACAATCATCAACTTATACTTGCATCATAATTCATTAAACAACCCAATACTGAATCACTGAAACCCTGTCATCAAGAACACAGAGCACAAACCAGAGCCCAGAACTCTGCAACAACCACCAGAATCAACAGCAACCTGAAATATCAAATCTTATTATGCATACGCTACTTTACTGTACCAAAACCGCGTGTATACGCGCTTTCTCCAAAGGTAACCCGCGTGCAGATCCAGAAATAATTACTTATACCTTCGCTGTCAGATCCGACCCTTGCCAAGCGTCCCGAACAGATAACTCGCAATACTAGATCTTCTCACTTCGTCAGACACACCTTGCTTGCCTTTACTTGCCTAATGATCTTCTCCTTATATAGCCTTAGGCCCTTTACAATACCACGGTCCAAAACCATAGTAACACAATACCATCAACTTCAAAACTAGGGATCAACACGTCTGTCGAGACACCATGGTCCAAAACTATAGGCACAACTTCCAAGGAATAACCGCCACGGACCAAAGATAAGTTTTCCACATAGGCACAACTTCCAAGGAATAACCGCCACGGACCAAAGATAAGTTTTCCACATACACGCTCTTTTACTGAAGCCAACCTGCGTGTACACGCGACTTGGTATATAGTGAACCTGCGTATACGCGACTTGGTATATAGTGAACCTGCTTGTATACGCTACTTGGGCTTAATGAACCTGCGTGTATGAACTTTCTTGGCCTGCTGTACTAAGATCTGTCCTCTGATTAAGTTGCCATCACCTGTACCAACCTCTGAGTGAGTTGCCATCAAGGACAACACTTGTATCATAATGCCAACACGTTTGGGACCCTCGCATTAGCTAGCCAGCTTGTGGAGCAGCAACATATGGTGATATTATTCGAGGACAAGCAATTTTTGGCGGGGAGGACTGTAATATCCCCAATTTTCTGAGCACGGGAATCACTAAGGAATTTTGCCCAATTTTGATAATATTGATTAAAAAAGGGGAAAATAATATTTTATTGGGGAATGGCAGAAAAATATTATTTTATTAAAAAGGTGGCAAAGCCATTTAGTGGAAAGTGGCCCCCACTAATAAAATAATATCAAAAAGAAATTCTAGGACCTGCTCAAAGGGAAATTATAAAAAGGGGAAAGAAGCTCATTTGTGGATGATCCTAACTTACCATTGTCTAAGTGCAGCTAAAGAAGAGCTCAAGAGAGTTCAACCAGAGCATCTCAAGGGAGATCCTCAACCCAACTTTGGTAGATTTAATTGCTACCCTAGCTGGTTTTCCCAATTTCAGTGAATTTAATTGTCACCCTAGTTGGGTTTTCTACTTGTCGGATTATCACTGATCATCTTGCAGGGGTTTGGAGCTAATTATTTTTGTTGGCAGGAGGAGCACTCTTGCAGAGCGCCGAATTTCCTAGGAGGGCCAAGTTATGTGACTGAAGGTGCCAAAATTTATAAAGAGGCCGTTCTCACCAAAGGGGCCAAAAACCCACCAAAAGGAGGCCAAATTTCCTAGAAAAGGAGGGAGGCCGAATTGCTTTCATTGAGAGGCTGAATTGCTAATTTCATCCAGGAGGGCCAAATTTTCCAGAATTTAGGGAGGCCGAGTCCCTTGTTTCCCCAGGAGAGCAGAATTTTCCAGAATCTAAGGAGGCTGAATCCCTTGTTTCCCCAGGAGGCCGAGTTCTCTTTTTCTTAAGGGCCGAGTTCTTATGCTGAGAAGTTGCTTGTGGGATAGGGGACGAATTTCTTGCCACTGGAGGCCGAAATTTTTGGCAATTACCAGGGGTGGAATTTCTGTGTATGTGGACCGAATTTACACTCAGAGGGATGAGTTACAGGGTTTATATTTAGTGGACTGATTGCTGAAGATTGACATTTTCCGGGCTGGTGCATTTCCAGAATTTAATTGAAGAGCTGAACTGTGCATTTCCCGAATTTATTTGAAGACAAAACTTGCTTGAGTTGAAGGCTGTACTGCTTATTGTGAGCTGTGACCACCTACAGGAAGGCTGAACTGATAATTGCAAACAGCTGGAACAATCTCCCAGGTTCTTATCCTCAAATTTGTAAACATTGTCCCTCAGCTAATGAAGCAATGATGCTACATTTGGGATGAAAATTTATGTGCATATTTATTTACTGTGCAAGCTTGTTCACTATATATTTAATGAAATTACTGAGTGTGTCTATTGAAGTAAATTTCTGAGTTTGCATGCCATCTGTTTGTCAAAGTCTTCTATGGTAAAATCTGAATTTTTAAGGGAACTTGTGCAATTTTAGTATGGGTATATTACAATTAAACACAACAATACTGGCCTCCCTTAAAAATTGATGAACATGCTTGAATTTCTTAAGGGTGGCCTCCCATATATGAAGATTGTATTATGAAGATGATTGAATTTTCTAATAGATCACTAAACAATTCAAGAATGTTTACCAGTTCAAGTGATTTTGCAAGCTTACAATTAATTAAAATAAATTAATTAAATCTAAAATCCCATCTACAGATTTCTTTCTTATTCTCAAGTTGTAAAATTTATATTTATGTTTCTTAGCTCATATTAAATGGGGTCTGGCTTTATGACATTAAATTGATATTACGATGAATACAGATAGTAGATACAGTGCTGCATATTGTCACTTACAAGTGAATTAAACATTGCATAAAAAATTGAAAGCTTACCCAGCTGATAGACTAGGACATGTTAAAAGTCGAGCCAGAATAATATAGATTGGCAATGACATGCCTCGACAAACATCCCCATCTGCAACCTGATTTAAAAAGGAAAACTATATGATTTATTTCACAATCCTTAGTGCAAAATCAAATTCTGACATAGCTACAGCATGTTGATGACTTGCCTGTATTGTCTGAAAGCCCGTTGTCTGAACTGCAGTTCTCTCTCCAACTACAATTGATTCAATACGAAGCAAATGAATGTCGATGGAATGGATTGGCACATCAGATTTTTCAACTGTTACCTCCCCTGTGATAGGGTCTGTCAAGGAACACTGCGTAGCAACCCTACCTGTAACTCGAAATCCACCTGTTCATTACACCATTTTCTTTTTCAGGTATCATGTGCAATTATGATGATAAATATCTGTCATAGACTCATAAACACTGCAGAAAGAAAAGGTTGATTTACATTTGACTGCATCCTTCAAAACAAGGCTGCTGCCATCCAAAATGTTACAACATAAAGACCAACACTTTATTTGTTATAAGAGAGTGACACCCTAGGATCGGCAATAGCATATGCTATGCTGACTATAATATCGCATGTGCTTTGTTTTGTCACAAAAACAATTATATCAGAACCTTCCATCACTTTTATACTAAGCAGACTAAACATATTCTTCAAGAATATTTTGCAGGAGAGTTTAACGACCAAATACTGAGCTGATAACCCAAATGAAATAATAAAATAAAAAATTCTTATGCAAGATTCTCTAGATCTTTGGACTCAGAGGACGGATATACTTTTATAGAAGCTGCACTCACACTCCTACTTGAATTGTTTCTGATGTATCTAGCAGTCCATTTCACCTATTTATGGTTGTGTTGGACATTCACAAAATTATTGTATCTTACCTTATCTTCTCAGTTACTTCTTTTGATTAATTTAACAAGAATCCAACATCCATCACGAGTCACGACCAAAATCAAATATATGCACAAAAAAAACATTGGCTTAAGATCCAAAATGGACACTATTCATGTCTTTGTTATTTAAAATAAATGTTTATTATAACTCTTAACAGTCCAGATTATGAATTACAAAAATCTTTGTGAAATTTCAATCTGCTTTTTACATGAACATAATGAAGTAGTTTGTTTATCATATCTAAAGCAAGTCACTCTGTTCTTGAATGGTCCCCTTTCAATCAAAGAAAGAACAAATCAATTTCAAATAGTACATACATAACAGCAAACGTCTAAAGATCTGATGCTCAGTATGTGTATCTTCCTAAGTCACTTGCAATGGAAACATGGTAATAAATGGAAATATGAGGTTTCAAATAGACCCTCACAACAAAACATGGAAGATATGAGTGTGTAACTCAGTGTTGCGAACATCTCGATAAAATCCTGATTTTATATTAAAATCACGATTTTTTGTCCTAGCCGATTTTTTGCCGATTTTTAAAGATATTTGTATGGTATCTTAATTTTTCCGATGTTTGCCAATTTTTTACTGATATTTTCCTGATTTTTATGATTTTTTGGTTTTTCAAACCCTTGCCGATTTTATCCCAATGCCGATGGTCGCAACATTGGTGTAACTTTCAAAATTATAAAAATAAAATATAATTATAAACATAAAGATGTAGATTTGTTGAATGGTTAGAAAATTTGAAATAGCAAAAAGGAATCAATTTCAAATAGTACATACATAATAGCAAAAGTCTAAAGATCCCATGCTCAGTATGTGTACCTTCCTAAGTCACTTGCAATGACAACATAGTGATATATGGCAATATGAAGATTCAAGCATCCAATATGGGACAAACAGACCCCACAACAAAACATGCGAGATGTGCGTAACTTTAAAAATTATAAAAATAAAATATAATTATAAACATAAAGATGTAGATTTGTTGAATAGAAAATGGATATTAATTAGTAATCAAATGCACAAGTGTCAAGAACACAGTGTACACCATAGATTTGGAACCATTATCACCCAATAGTACCTTCACTAAAATGATCTAAAGGAATTGTGAGAACTCAGGGGAAGGTGCGAATTCCACCTTCCATAATCCCTATCTTTTGGTGTTCACTAACTTCAAGGGGGTAACCCTAGATGACATGAGGATTCAATGATAAAATTTGGTGCACATCCATGACCTCAAATATACAAGAAATCTTTCTTTTTATGTGTCTAGATTCACAAGTGATAGCAAGAGAATTGAGCAGAACCATGAACAAACCCAAATTCTGCAATAACAACCAAGCACGGGTATGCTAGAGAGAGAATACACAAGTGTGCTAGAAAAAGAAAAAGTAGCCAAGCACAAGAGAGTGTGATAAAGAGAAAAGAACCCAAGCACAAGAAAGTGCAATACTTATGGTCCCAGTAGGCTGACACTGTATCAAAGAATGAATGAATCAATTGATTGAATAAGACTTAGGAGAGTTGGAGTATATATACACAACTCAAGATGTAGGGTGCTTTCCCATAGAGGGGTTATGAACCTATCCGTACAAGTAGGCCATAGCCATGATTACAAATGTGATAATCATATAATATAAGTGAGTCAAGGCCAAAATGGAAGATTACACATTTAATTTCAATATTATACACTATAAAACTGATATTATAATAGTTTTATAAAAGTATTTATAATTTCAATATTATACACTACCATTTTATATTTAAGTGACATGTGTGGGAATCCAAGGCGGGTTTTATGTGTAAGCAAATGAAAACTACGAGATGGGAAAGAGTAAGTGTCAAGAGTAAAACATTGCCCAAAATAACCTCCAAGAGCTAGTCAACCCCATAAAAGGATAAATGGCATGTTCTCCAAGTCAACAGAAGAGAGAGTCAAAACAGCATATGCACATGTGCCAAAATCTGTCATGCATGAAGCCATATGCCAATAAGAGGTGATGGCCTTCCCCTAATGAATGAAACAATCATAAAATAATCATAGATGCCTCCACATGTGTGCAAGAGAGCAACACTATCTAAAAAATTATCTCAATCACCCAATAAACCATAATATTAGTGAAGCTTCACCTCAAGAGCTAGGGAACTAGTCTGAGAGACTGCCAACTAATAATGTGATGTGTAATTAGCAAGTATATCAGCCTAATCACTATCAACATGTGTGCACAAGTAGATCACCCTTAGACCATAATATCCATTATAATCAATTGAATAAAGTATATATAGATCTCAAATTGACAAAACTGCTCACACATGAGCTCCACACCCATATCAAACATAACAATCACACATTCTAAGGTTTGGAACCATATGGAAATAATGTTGATAGTCAAATAATGGAAAGGGGCAATGTGACATACACCCTCTGTTAAATTATGGTATGTTCTATGGTTAGAGCGGTTTACTTCTTTTCTTTTTATTAGCCACAGATTAGCAATCACATATACATTAAGTAAATTGCAGATAGAACATTAAACGATCAACAGAAAACAAGCCAAAACAAGAGACACAAGATGTGGCGGCTAGCCAGGGACAAACCCCAATGCAGGGAAACCCTTTGATCAAATCTTCTTTTATCTTCAATAGTTCAGCAGAGAGAAATAGTCCAAAATCAGAATTCTGTAATTTTATATCAGCAGCGGCAAACCCTAGATCAGCAAAGTCAAACTTGGTCAAACGAGTTGAAATTGACCTCCAATATGGTCAATTTCCGATCAACTAGCCCTCGAACAGCCTGAAGAAACAGCCCTTGAACAGCCCCAAAAACACAGTCAAACTGTTGTTGACTGAAGTCAACTTGCTGCCCAAAACTAGCGCAGTCAACGCTGGTCAAACCTGTGCACGGATTGCCTCGATTTCTGTGCCAAAAATCTACGGCCTGCCTAGGAGAGGCAGCCACACCAAAACCGCACCCTTGATGAGTCAACACTTGGTCAACGCAAGTCAAAGAAACCTTCAGCAATTTCTGTGTCCTCCTTTCAACGTCCTCCTTGCCCTAATGCGTCCTCCTTCCCACGTGTGAGCTGCTCCTTGTATAACCGAAAGCTAAGGAGAGAGAGAGAAGAATGAGTGAGATGACGATGAGAAAATGAATCAACCTAATCAACCTCTCTTGTATATATATCATTCACTAGGCATGTGTGCCACACATTTAACTGTTGGCTAACCTTGACAATTTTCAAGTAAATACAAATAAATTCATATCTCCATAAATACTTGTTGGAATCGGATGATCTTTAGATCAATCCTACACCTCTTGACAAGAGGAACCTAGGAAAAATATCAGTTGCCATAAATGAGGTGACCCACATGGAGTTTTGCCCTAGTTTCCAATTTTAACACTCCCTCTCAACTAGGGAGAACTCCATCTACAATCCGTCTGACCGTCGCTACTATCCCAGCCATCAAATGCACTGCCCTACACTGCTTGACCCTGCTCTACTCTGCTCTGCTTTGCTCGAAATATGAAGAAGAAGAAAAGATCATGTATCATACCATCCTCCACTGACCCGAAGTCAGTCTCAGAGTGTGTCATACCACTCTCACTGATCCCAGATCAATGGAGGTCATCCTAGCATAGGGAGTGCGGTAGATACAATGATGCGTCCATCGATAGTACTACTATGGTCCCTAACCCCATTTCTCTGCTCATTGATCAGATGAGAGGTACTTCCCATGAGTCCCAGATTGCATGGGTAGGATGCCTCGACAGGAGAACTAATCATCATGTCCACAGGAGAACGAATCATCCTGTCTAACAGTAGCCACAGGAGAACTAATCATCGTGGCCCACAGGAGAACTAATCATCCTATCCTACAGTAGCTACGGAGAACTAATCATCTTGGCCCACAGGAGAACTAATCATCCTGTCCTACAGTTGCCACGCGGTGTCACAGGGGAGGTTGAACTTTTCACCCTGTACATAGTGCACCACCAGGGGATGGTGAGTTGCCCTGTGGCCGCATGCCGCTCCAAGAAGTACCTCGCACCCCCTGGAGCTCCCAGAGCTCAATACATCATACTCAACCCTCATAAGAGGGTCTCTGAATGACACACACCAAGTCGTTCTCGGAAATCAAGAATTTGACCATTCCCATGGGCTTCGTCAAAATGTCAGTGACCTGTTCATCTGTACCGATATGTTGGAGCCTTATTTCTCCCCGCTGCACCATATCCCGAATATAGTGGTACCTGATATCGATATGCTTGGAGCGATCATGAAATACGAGATTCTTTGATAAACGAATCCCGCTTTGGTTGTCACACAGGATCACGGTGGTATCCAATGTAAATCCAAATAGCTCACTGAAGAGCTTTCGCAACCAGACCGCCTCACAAGAGGCCATACTAGCAGCAATGTACTCTACCTCGGCGGTGCTCAAAGCCACCAACTTTTGCTTCCTACTCATCCAGGATATCGAGGCAGATCCCAAAGAGAAACAGCACCCAAAAGTGCTCTTTCGGTCCACCACACTGCCTGCCCAATCAACATCGGTATATCCATGTAGTCTCACATCTCCGGCAGTGTATCTCAACCCATGAGTGATTGTGCCATGAAGATATCTCAACAGATTCTTGGCACCAATCCAATGTGAGTGGTGAGGCTCAACCATATGTTGACTCAACGTGTTGACTGCAAAACATATATCCGAACAAGAGTTCACCAAGAACATCAATGCTCCGATGAGTTGACGATACTCGGTAGCATTTCGTAAAACAGGTCCAGTAGCACTACCGCTTAACTTCTTGAAGTCAAGCTCCATCGAGGTAGTCACGGGCTTGCAGTCCACCATACCGAATCTCTCCAATATCTTCACCACATATTTTCCTTGAGATAGGAAAATCTCCCCTAGCTTCTGCCAGACTTCTAGTCCTAGGAAATAGTGCATTAGTCCTAGGTCCTTCATCTCAAATTCAGAAGCCAACTACCTCTTACATTTGTGAATAAGAGGGACTACACCTGTTAGAAAGAGGTCGTCAACATACAGCACCAGTATGAGAGGTTTGTCATCTTCAACCTTAAAGTAAAGGTTAGGGTCGGCTTCACTCCTAGTGAATCCCAGCTTCATCAGGTAGCTATCGATCCTCTCATACCACACTCGGGGTGCCTGCTTCAGCCCATAGAGGGCTTTCTTCAACCTGCACACGTGAGATTCCCGATCATGAATCTCAAATCCTTCGGGTTGTTCCACATAGACTTCCTCTTTGATCGAACCATGCAAGAACGCGGTCTTGACATCCATCTGATGTAGGTTCCATCCTTGCGAAGCAACAAGGGCTATGATCAAGCGAATGGTGGTATATCGGGCAACAGGTGCAAATATCTCGTCATAGTCTATTCCTTCCTTCTAAGAGAAGCCACGAGCGACAAAACGAGCCTTATACTTTTCAGCACTTCCATCAACTGCATGCTTTATCTTGTAAAGCCATTTCGAAGTGACAACTGCTTTGTCCTGGGGTCTGGGGACCACATCCCAGACATCGTTTTTCATGATGGACTCATATTCCTCAGTCATAGCATCCTTCCATACTTGATGCTTGACAGCGTCTACAAATGATGAAGGTTCATTTTGGATGATCATGCTCATGATGGTCAAGTATCCCTGATACCTAGTCGGCTTCTTACTTTCCCGGAAAGTCCCTCTGGGTGCAATGTGTCCTTCAGCATCATCAAGTGTCCCCCTAAGCCATGAAGGACTTTTCCTAGAAGAGGAAGGCTCTTGCGGAGGGGGATCAATAGGATCCATAGGTTCTTCCACATCGGGCATCCTCTCATCTTCCTTTTCCTTTAGTTCCCTGGTGTGAGCTTCTTTAGATCCCCCTTGAGTAGGGAGATTGTCAACTTTGCTAAGAGCCATATCTTCGTCAAAGGTGACATCATGGCTAATCTCGATTTCCCTTTGACCAGGCACATAGATTCTATAGCCCTTAGTATTTTGCTATAGCCCACGAAGATTCCTATCTTCCCAGACACACCCAATTTATTCCTTTTCTCCTTCGGCGCATGAAGATATACAGGACTACCAAAAATTCTAAAATGAGATACGTCAGGTTTCTTACCTGTGAACATCTCTTTGGGAGCCTTGGAACCCAATGCTTGGTGAGGGCGTCGATTTTGCACATATACGGCGGTATTCGCAACTTCGGCCCATAGAAACTTCGGAAGTCTTTGATCATGGAGCATAGCACGGACAGCTTCCACAATCGTACGATTCTTCCTTTCCGCTACATCGTTCTGCTCAGGAGTATATGGTGTTGTAGTCTCCCTCTTAATGCCAGCCTCTTTGCAAAAGTAATGGAACTCATTGGATTCATACTCAGTCCCATTATCAGCCCTTAAGATCTTAATTTTCTTTTTGGTTTGATCCTCGATCAAGGCTTTGAAGTGATGAAACCAAGTGAACACTTCATCCTTCTTTTTCAAGAAGTATATCCAAGTCTTGCGAGAATAGTCATCTGTAAAAGTGAAGTATATAAATATCCTCCCAAGGAGTTCACAGGCATCATACCAGAAATGTCTAAGTGAACCAACTGTAATACATCGGAGGTTCTGCTTTGGCCTGAGGGAATGATCCCCTTTTAAGCTTCCCTTCGGCACATCCAAATACACCTTCTTGCTCTAACTGGAACTCGGGCATTCCCTGTCACCATTTGTCTTGCATTGGGTAGATCTTTATAATGAAGGTGAGCAAACCTCCAATGCCATAGTTCGGACTGAAGTGATGTGTCACAAGACATGACACCTAGCGGAATTCCCTACGCCTTTCACAAGATATTTTGCGTTGTCCCCAAGAACAATTTCCAGGTTGGTCTCCCTTTCTATCATATTGGAGAGAGCTTCTTTGTAGCCATTGAAGTGCCTTGAGGCACCACTATCAATAAGCCAATTCCTAGCGAGTCCGAGGGAGCAGTAGTAGAGAGGGCCACTGGTAGACAATATTCATCTTGCTTATTGTTAACAACATTAGATTCATACCTGGAGTTTCTTGCCTTCTTGAAGGGTTGTCCTCTTCCTTGATTTCCGGCATTTCTTTTACCTCTGCCATTGGACCTGCCATTCCTTTGATTGCCTTGAGAGTGATTTTGGTCATCGTCATGGTGTGAGTCCCTTTTATCAGGGCTCCCTCACATAGTGGCCCATTTTGTTGCAATTGTAACATCGACCTTTTCTTCCACCCTTTGGTCCAGCCTTTCCTTTGGATTTAGCCCCAGAATTGTTTCTTCTTTTAGCATGAGAAGAAAACGCAGAGGGATGGCCTTTAAGTGTGGGCATTTCTTGCTCTTCCATCCTTGTCTCTTCTTGAATACATCTAGCCATCAATTCCTCGAATCCCGGGATGAAATTATTGTTGAGAAGAGTAGTCCTGAATATATACCAATCAGGTGGCAGTCCTCCAAGAGTTGTGATAGTCATTTCCCTATCAAGAACTACTTCCCCAATAGATAGGAGATCATTCTTGATCTCGGTGATCCTTAAGAAATATGCTTGCATACTCTCATCTTCGCTCTTCTTAATTTCCTTCAGCTTATTTCTAAGGAATAGAACTTGATTTGCATCAACTTTAAATAAACTCACTAGTCTATCGTAGATTTCCTTGGAGGTTGTCAGCTCGAAAACATAGACCACCAGGCGCTTGTCGATAAAGTCACGGATGATTTTCCATGCTTTGACTTCTCTGTTGGACCACTTGCTTTTGGCAGCAGTGGATGCATTTCATGGAGGTGCAACAATATTGCCTCTCAAATGGTCCAACACTTCCTGAGCTTCTAAAGTCAGATCGAGAGACATCTTCCATCCGAGATAGTCAACGATCGAGAGACATCTTCCATCCGTGATAGTCAGACTTCTCACGGAGCTTGTCTTCAGTGGGGAAGAGTGTTGAGGACCCCATGAAGTTTTTAGGATAGCCTTGTCAACCTTCTCTTCGATGATTGCTCTTGCTCTTACTCTTGCTTGGGCTTTGTCTTCACCTCAGCTCCAATACCATGTTAAATTATGGTATGTTCTATGCTTACATCAGTTTACTTCTTTTCTTCTTATTAGCCACAGATTAGCAATCACATATACATTAAGTAAAGTGCAGATAGAACATTAAACGATCAACAGAAAACAAGTCAAGACAAGAGACACAAGATGTGGCGGCTAGCCAAGGACAAACCCCAATGCGAGAAACCCTTTGATCAAATCTTCTTTTATCTTCAATAGTTCAGCAAAGAGAAATAGTACAAAATCAGAATTCTGTAATTTTATATCAGCAGCAGCAAACCCTAGATCAGCAAAGTCAAACTTGGTCAAACAAGTTGAAATTGACCTCCAATATGCTTGGTCAATTTCCAGTCAACTAGCCCTCGAACAGCCTGAAGAAACGCCCCAAAAACACAGTCAAACTGTTGTTGACTGAAGTCAACCTGCTGCCCAAAACTAGGGCAGTCAATGCTGGTCAAACCTGTGGACGGATTGCCTCGATTTTTGTGCCAAAATCTATGGCCTGCCTAGGAGAGGCAGCCACACCAAAACCACACCCTTGATGAGTCAAGGCTTGGTCAATGCAAGTCAAAGAGACCTTCAACAATTTCTGCATCCTCCTTTCAGCGTCCTCCTTCCTTCCCTAATGCGTCCTCCTTCTTCCCACGTGTGAGCTGCTCCTTGTATAACCCAAAGCTAAGGAGAGAGAGAGAAGAATGAGTGAGATGAGATGATGAGAAAATGAATCAACCTCTCTTGTATTTATATCATTCACTGGGCATGTTTGCCACACATTTAACTGCTGGTCGACCTTGATAATTTGTCAAGTAAATACAAATAAATTCATATCTCCATAAATACTTGTCAAAATCAGATGATCTTTAGATCAATCCTACACCTCTCAACAAGAGGAATCTAGAAAAAAAAATCAGCTGCCATAAATGAGGTGACCCACATGGAGTTTGGCCCTAGTTGCCAATTTTAACACCCTCCTAACCAATAAACCACAAAGTCATCATCATAATGTTGAATCCACTAAAACCTATCATTAACACACAAAGACACAAACTAATCACTTTGCAAAAGATACCTTTCTCTAAACATCATAGCACCATGTTGACCACAATTTTGTCAACAATCCGAGAAAGCAGTGTACAAGGAAGTCGAGAAAACTTTTCAAAGATCAAAGCCCATTAATCAGCATGAATATATAATTGTAAACCCAATTTCTTCAAGTTCTATTGTAAATGATCCTAGTATGACCATTTAATTATGTAAAAACAACTAGGTAAGGCTCTTATTTTGGCAAAGGATTGTTGATTTTTGGTAGCATCGGATGTGCTCTAGCATTGAAAATTGGAGGAGAGGCTAATGCACATGAGATCTCCAAGACCCGGAAATCGTTTTGAGAAATTCCACCGGGATGAGGAGTTATTAAAATAATTAATATTTTTAATGGGTTCCTAAGTCTAAACTTAAGAAAATAAAACTATTAATGGGTATTAATAAAGATAAGGGTGAGAAGCTTCTAAAAGACGAGGATCAAGTCTGTTTTACTTATCTTAGCCGTTGATTAGAAACTTAATCTCGGCCATTGATTCATCAACGGGAAAAGTATAAGAGAAGACTTGAGGATCATTTGGAGACACACCGGCAGATACTCAATATCTCAAGGAAAACCGATTCTCAAGAGAGGAGATCGATTTCAAAGGGAGAGTTGCAGGGTGGAGGAAGAGGAGGGCATTAGCAGCAGGAAGTGACTAAGGAGAAGGTGGCGCATGGACAATGGGAGATAGCGCAAAGAGAGACGCAGTCCAAAGGAAAGGCGCAGCCTCACGCAGGCTGACGTAGAGGGACGCAGAGCTACTCAGAGCCACGCAGAGGTGACGCAGGAGTGGGAGCAGGGTCTCCAAAGTGTCAGAAATTCTCAAAGGGAAAGTCTAAGGTGCTTTCTTTTAGTTTCTCTATAAAATCATTTCTTGTAAAAGCAATTGTTGTTGAAGATTAATAAAGCCCTCATTTGCTGCACCGGTTTTCCCACATTGGGTTTTTCCGAGGACAATTGTCCAAAAACAACTGTGTTGATGTGATTGGTTCTTGTGCATGTATTTTTTCTCTGGGTAATTGTGTGATAACTGTAGTAGAATTTATTTTAATATTTGTTGAAGGGATTTCGTAAATAACTTATTGTGAATAATAAGTAGGTGAAATAAATCAGTTGCTGCAGTAGAATTTTAGTTTAGAAATTTTCACATGGTATCAAAGCAGAGATCCAGCAACAGGAGAGGGAAATCAACTATGGGTCAAGAGCATGATGCAGAGGCATCCACTCAAGGGGACTCGCGTAGATTTCCAGAAGAATGCACAAGGGACATGAATTACGAGTATTCTATGTTAGCTTCCAGATTGGAAGAAGAAGTCGCTTGCTTAGCAAGCTCTGCCTCCTCTAAGGTTTGGTATATAGACAGTGGAGCTTCCTGGCATATGACGGGAATCCAAGAATGTTTTCAGAGTATCAGGAAGAAAGAATGAATTTTCAGATCACCATGGGAAATAAGGTAAGGTGTACTCCAATAGGAAGAGGTATCGTGGTCTTTCAAACCGAAGCAAGAGAACAGCGTCGAGCAACCAATGTATTGCATGTACCAAGATTGGGGATGAACTTACTCTCTGTATCTCAACTTCAAAACAAGGGCTATGACGTTTTCTTCATTAAGGAGAAAGTATATGTCAAACACCCAAGTTGGAAAAAGAAGGCCCAGATTGGAATCAGAAGTAACAGGTTGTACAGGTTGCAGCTAGAATCACCAATGGCACTGATAGGCAGTAATGGAGACAAAGATTTGAATGAACTATGGCACAGGAGGATGGGACACTTACACCATGGGGCTCTGAGAATTCTCAGGAAAACAGTATCAGGAGTTCTAGAACTAAGTACCGAACGAGATGATGTATGCAGAGGGTGTGCTTTGGGAAAGTATGCCAAAGTAGCGTTTTCCTGTTCCAGAAGTAACAATAGGGCTAAGAGTGCTAAAATTGATACACTCAGATATCAGCGGACCGATGTCCACAAAATCTCTTTGTGGTGCCAAATACTTTGTCACCTTCATCAGTGACCATTCCAGAAAGACTTGGATCTACTTTCTGAAAACCAAGGATGAGGTTTTTGGTCGATTCAAAGAGTTCAAGGCTCTAATGGAGAATCTGACAGGAAAGAAGATAAAAGTGTTGCGCTCAGACCATGGTCGAGAGTATGTTGACAAGGACTTCACCGATTTTTGCGCTAAGGAAGGCATCAGAAGAGAGTGGATAGCTCCCTACAATCTGAAGCAGAATAGAGTAGCAAAAAGGAAAAACAAGACTATTGTGGAAGCAGCTAGGGTAATGTTGTATGATCAGGATATGCCCAAATTTTTGTGGGTAGAAGCATGCAGCACGGAAATTTATGTCCAGAACAGGACTCCACATAGGGCATTGGAGAAATCACTACAGAGAAGGTCTTCACAGGGAAGATACCTAAAGTCAGTCATTTCAGGATATTTGGAGTTTAGCGTATTGTCGTATACCCGAAGAAAAGAGAAAGAAATTAGATCAAACTGTCGAGAAAGGGTATCCTGAGGGATATAGTGAGAATGCTAAGGCATATAGAGTCTATCTTCCAGGGAGTAGGAAGGTAGTAGTTCAACGAGATGTAAAGTTCATGGAGGACAGAGCTTTCAGGAAATCTCGAGAAATGCCTTCCGAGGAGCAGTCAAAAGACGAGCCGTTGGTCAAACCACTTCGACCAACAGAAACTAGTACCAGAAATTCTCCTGAAGACAAAGCTTCAGAACAGGAGGAATCTTAGGAAGAGGAAGAGCTGATAGATGTGCCTACTACCAATGGAAGAACGAGCCGGGAACTCTGACAGATTCTACGAGATGCAGAGGACTTCATTGGTGCACCCAGGAATAATAAAAGGGAGCAAAGACAGCCAGACAGATACCAGGCCTTAGTAGCTCAGGTTGGGGAACCTTCTAGTTTTCAGGAGGTCATTCAGCATCAAGTATGGGTAGATGCTATGGTGGAGGAATACAGCTCTATAATGGTCAATGATGTCTGGGAAGTGGTACCTAGGCCTCAGGACAGATCTGTGGTAGGTTCGAGATGGATCTACAAGGTCAAATATGTTGCAGACGACGGTGTGGAGAAATACAAAGCCAAGTTTGTGGCTAAGGGGTATGCTCAGAAGGAAGGGATGGACTACGAAGAAGCCTTCGCCCCAATAGCCAGGTATACTTCTATTAGAACCGTGATATATCTTACAACACAGATGGGGTGGGAGATTCATCAGATGGATGTCAAGACGACATTCTTGAACGGGGTAATAGAAGAGGAAGTATATATTGAATAGCCAGAAGGTTTTGAAACACATGAGAAGAAATCGCATGTATGCAGATTAAAGAAAGCCTTGTATGGGCTTAAACAGGCACCTAGAGCATGGTACGGTCGAATTGATGGCTACTTGCAGAAGATGGGGTTCATTAAGAGTGACGCAAACCCTAATCTCTACTATCTGGTCGTAGAGAATGAGCCTCTAATCCTAGTGTTATATGTGGATGATCTTTTCCTGACAAGATCATCCAGGCTCATCAAAGACTGCAAGAAGAACCTAACCATAGAATTCAACATGAAGGACTTGGGACAGATGCATTCTTTCCTGGGGGTTAGAAGTTGGCAACATCAGAGTGAGATCTTCCTTAGACAAGGGAGATATGCTATAGAAATCTTGAAGAGATTCAGGATGCAGGACTGTAGACCTATGGCTACTCCAATGATCACCAACTGGAAGAAGATTGATGCATTAGAAGATAAAGACGTTGATCCCACCTTGTACAAGCAGCTTATAGGGTCCCTGATGTATTTGTCCAATACCAGGCCAGACATTTGTTACGCTGTCAACACCCTTAGTTAGTTCATGGTGGAACCTAAGAGGGCGCACTGAGCAGCAACCAAACATGTTCTCAGGTATATACAAGGAACAGTCGAGCATGGACTATTGTACACCAGAGGCAATGAAATCAGGCTGAGTGGGTTCAATGACACAGATTGGGTTGGAAGTTTAGTAGATCGGAAAACTACAACTGGGTATTGTTTCAACATTGGATCAGGAATGACCTCCTGGTGTAGTAGGAAACAGAAATTTGTGTCTCTGAGCTCAGCTGAAGCAGAATATATGGCAGCTAGCACAGCGTCATGCGAAGCCATATGGCTTAAGGAAATTGTTTGAGAATCTATTTAGGAGAAGGATGGAAGTGACCAGGATCATGTGTGATAATCAGAGTTGCATCAAGCTCTCTGAGAATCCAGTACTTTATGATCAGTCGAAGCACATTGATATCTGGTGTCACTTTGTCAGAGACTATGTCCAACGAGGAGCAGTATAGTTGAGGTACACTCTACAGGAGAACAGGTGGCAGAGATCCTCACCAAGGCTCTAGGAAGAACAAAGTTTGTTTACTTCAAGGAGAAGATGGGGATGGTGTAAAGAATCCATTTCAGTAGCAGAAATGGATAAATGTCAGGAGTTGCAGTGCAGTAAATAGCAGTGGCAGTGCTATGGGTAGCATGATGCAGCATGTTGAGAGGAAGTTGTAGTACAGATGCAACATGGCAGTGGCAGTGTCACGGGCAGCAGTACAAGAAGCAATAGTGCAGGGGATGTGAGGCAGCAGGCCAAGCATCGGCACAAATACCGATGCGGAAAATCAGTGTGATGTTTCTATAGTGAAGCATTGCTAGAGCACATTCCTCGCTAAGAGGGAGTGTTGATTTTTGGTAGCATTGGATGTGCTCTAGCCTTGAAATTTGGAGGAGAGGCTAAGGCACATGAGATCTCCAAGACCCAGAAATCGTTTTGAGAAATTCCACGGATGAGGAGTTATTAAAATAATTAATATTTTTAATGGGTTCCTAAGTCTAAACTTAGGAAATAAAAATATTAATGGGTATTAATAAAGATAAGGATGAGAAGCTTCTAAGAGACGAGGATCAAGTCTATTTTAATCTTAGTCATTGATTAGAGACTTAATCTCAGCCGTTGATTCATCAACAGGAAAAGTATAAGAGAAGACTTGAGGATCATTTGGAGACACATTGACAGATACTCAGTATCTCAAGGAAAATCGATTCTCAAGAAAGGAGATTGATTTCAGAGGGAGAGTTGCAGGGTGGAAGAAGAGGAGGGCATCAGCAACAAGCAGTGACTAAGGAGGACGTGACGCAGGGATAGTGGAAGACAGCGCAGAGAGAGACGCAGTCCAGAGGAGAGACACAAACCTCACGCAGTCTGACGCAGAGCTACTCAGAGCCCGCTGAGCCACAAGAGTGAGCAGAAGGAGTGGAGCACGGTCTCCAAAGTTGTCAGAAAGTCTGCAAAGGGAAAGTCTCGGGTGTTTTCTTTCAG